>JAKSZT010053887.1:98020604-98182611 GCA_026826555.1 Tolypeutes matacus
AACAAAAAAAAAAAAAAAAAAAAAAAAAAAAAAAACTACTACACTGATCTATATGTTTATCCTTATGACAGTACCACACTGTCTTGATTAATTTGGGGAGTATAACCATCTTAACAATATTGAGTCTTCTGATCCATGAACATGGAATTTTTCCATTTATTTAGATTTTTAATTTCTTTGAACAATATTCTGTTGTTTTCAGTGTATAAGTCTTATACTTGTTTTGCTAAATTTATTCCTAGTTTTATTTTTTTTAGTATAGCAACATTTATAAATGTAAATAATTCTAATATAATAGAAATTAATTATAACAATTCTAATTTTTATATTACAGCTCTAACTATTGGACATAATCATCTCTAAGAATGAAATAAATTATTGGTTTAGTTATTTAATTTCCATTTAGGCCATAATTCTTTCTAGATAATCAAATTCCTATTTGGAAATTCTTCACATCTTATTGGAATGAATTACCACAGATAATATGTCAACTCATAATTTTATGAGGCAGAATAACGCAAAATCTTGTTCAACAGTAGTCATGCTAAATCATTATTGATCCAGATGGATTATTTTAATTAACGAGTTATGTATAAGAAAGGGTTAAAGAAAAATGAAGTATCTAGAAATATATCTCTCCTTTAGTCCTCCTTAATTAAAAGCAAGTCTTTATTTTGTATGAAGAAACTTACAGAATACTAATCACTGGAACAATTTGCTAGTTGTACTAATTATTGTTCATATACTATAATTTTACATTTATCTAGTCTACTCCAGCTCTTTTTTGGTTGCTATTTGCATGGAATACCTTTTTCCAACCTTTCACCTTTAATCTGGTTGCATCCTTATGTCTGAGGTGGGTCTTTTGTAGACAACATATAGATGGCTCATATCTTTTTATCCATTCTATCAGTCTATGTCTTTGATTGGGGAGTTCAATCCATTAACATTCAGTATTGTTACTGTAAAGGCATTACTTACTCTATCCATTTTGACCTTCGGTTCTCTGTTGTCATACCATTCTATTGTCTGTCTTCTTATCCTTTAGTTTACCCTTCCTAATAATCTTCATTTCTAAACTCTTCTCCAAATCTCTCACCCTTGTTTTTTCCTATTTATTATTTTAAAATTTATTCCTTACTTT
Source organism: Tolypeutes matacus (assembly GCA_026826555.1). NCBI lineage: Eukaryota > Metazoa > Chordata > Mammalia > Cingulata > Chlamyphoridae > Tolypeutes > Tolypeutes matacus. The sequence continues at coordinate 98,021,749 of JAKSZT010053887.1, forward strand.
ATTCTTTTTGCTGCTAATATAAATGGGATGGCTTTCTTAATTTCATTTCCAGATTGTTCATTGCTAGTATATAGAAACACAACTGATTTTTAAATATTGATCCTGTATTCTGACACACTACTCAGTTCATTTATCAGTTTTAATAGTTTTTTAGTTAATTGCTTAAGATTTCCTATATACAAGATCATGTCATCTGCAAATTCCAGTATGGATTAATTTTCTTTTTTCTCTTGACCATTTATCCAGGCTAGAAGCTCCAATACAGTGTTGAATTGAACTGGTGAGAGTGGACATCTTTGTCTTGATTCAGATGTTAGGGGAAAAGCATTCAGTCTTATTCCATTAATATCATGTTAGCTGTGGGTTTTTTTAATCAGGTTGAGTGAATTCCTTTCTATTACTAGTTTGATGGGTGCTTTTATCATAAAAGGTTGTTAGATTTTGTCAGTGCTTTTCCTGAGACTACTGGGAAAATAAAGGGTTTTACCCTTTATTCTATAAATATGGTGTATTACATTGATTGATTTTCAGATGTTAATCCAACCCTGTAATCCTGGGATAAATCTCACTTGGTCATGGTGTATAACCCTTTATATATGTTGTTTGATTGGTTTCCTAGTATTTTCTTGGGGATTTATGCATCTATATTCATAAGGAATATTGGTTTGTAGTTTTCTTTTCTTGTGATATCTTTGTCTAGTTCTGGTACCTGGGTAATAGTGGCTTCATAGAATGAATTGGGAAGATTGACTTTTCTTCTATTTTTTTGGAAGAATTTTGTGAAGTATTTAATTCTTTTAAAAATGTTTCATAGAAGTAGACTTCTATGTTTTGATAGACTCACAGGGCTAAGAGAATGAAAATTGATGTACAGGGTCTGCCAAGTTGGGGCAGTGGTAGTTAGTGAAACTTTTAGGTTGAGGTTGGGATCCTGAAGGCCTGGAAGTAAGAATATATAAAATAAACTGGTCCTTGTAGGGACTGAAGTCCATCTTGACCACTGATTGAATTAAGCTGTCTACAATTTTTCATACAATGACTAGCATATAATAGAAAATTACCAATCACACACAGAGAGAGGACGACATGGGAGAAAATTAAGAAAAAATATCAGTACCACCGAGGGTCAAGATAAGGGCATCATCACACATGGCCTTGGAAAATAACTATACTTAATATGTTCAAGATTTAGAATTCTGGCAGAAAATTGGAAACTATAAAAAATAATGAAATGGCCATTCAAGAACTGAAAAAAACCACAATGAAAATAATAAAAATTAGGACCCCAATGGATAAGTTTAACAGCAGACCAGACATAAATGGAGAATTAATTACCTATTTAAGATATATCAGAAGAAAATATCCAGAACAAATCATAGAGAAACAAAAGGATGAAAATTAAAAAGCAGTACCATCCTTAGATCCAGGCAATAGGGCCTCTGCCCTGGCTCCATGCTTTAGAGTCTCATTGCCCAGTAGACACATAATGCTACCACATATGTAATTTTAAAATTTTATATAGGCCACAATAAAAAAGTAAAAAGAAAAAGGTAAAATTAATTTTAATATATTTTATATAACCTAATATATCCAAACCATAATTTCAACATGTTATCAATATGAAATGTTTTTAATAAGCTACTTTATTCCTTTCTTGTCATAGTAGGTCTTTAATAGCTGATGTGTTTTAAACTTAACATATATTTCAAGTGCTCAATAGCCACATGTAGCTAGTGGTTACCATTTTAGGCAGCACAGAGTTAAAGGACCCCACATATAATATTCTCTCTCTCTCAATAATGACACAGTATGATACATAATCCTTAAATATCCAGACCATCGCAATAAAGTGAGTATCGCAATAAAGTGAGTCACATTTTTTCTTTTGGTTTCCCAGTGCATATAAAAGTAATGATTATACTCTACTGTATAGTCTATTAAGAGTGCAATGGCATTATATTTTAAAAAACCAAAAAACAAAACCAATGTACAATGTACATACCTTAATTAAAAAATACTTTTCTGCTAAAAAATGCTAACCATCCTCTGAGACTTCAATGAGTTGTAATCTTTTTGTGGTGGAGGATTTTGTGTACATGATGATGGCTACTGTCTAATCAAGGTGGTGATTGCTGAAATTTGGTGTGGTTGTGCCAATTTCTTAAAATAAGACAACGAAAATCACAAAAGATTTCTCTGTAGCACATGATGCTGTTTGACAGCATTTTACCTACAGTAGAACTTCCTTCAAAACTGGAGTAAATCCTTTCAAACACTGCTGCTGCTTTATCAACTAAATCCAGTGCTGTCATTTAGACAATTTTCATAGCATCTTCATCACGAGTAGACTCCATCTCAAGAAACCACTTCTTTGCTCAACCATAAGAAGCGACTCCTATCCATTAAAGTTTTATCATGACACTGCAGCAATTCATGCATCTTTGGGCTCCATTTCTAATTTTAGCTCTTTGGCTATTTCTACCACATCTGCACTCACTTCTTCCACTGAAGTCATCTATGAGGGTTAGAATTAACTTTTTCCAAACTCCTGTTAATGTTGATATTTTGTTCTCCCAAGAATTGTGAATGTTCTTAATGACATCTAGAAAGGTGAATCCTTTCTAGGTTTTTAATTGACTTTGCCCATATCCATCATAAGAATCACTATCTATAGCAGTTATTGCCTTATGAAATGTATTTCTTAAATAATAAGACTTAAAAATCAAAATCACTACTTGATCCATAGGCTGAAGAATAGATACTGTGTTAGTAGGCATGAAATCTCCTTGTACATCTCCATCCAAGCTCCTGGGTGACCAGGTACATTGTCAATGAGTAGTAATATTGTGAAAGGAATCATTTGTCTGAGCAGTGAGTCTCAACAGTGGACTTAAAACGATTACTATAATAATATCAAAGATCACAGACCACAGACCACCATAACAGATATAGTAATAATGAAAAAATTTGAAATATTGCAAGAATTACCAAAATGTGACAGATACGAAGTAAACACATGCTGTTGGAAAAATGGCACTAATAGATCTGCTTGATGCAGGGTTGCTACAAACCTAAATTTATTAAAAAACACAGTATCTGCAAAGTGCAAGAAGACGAAGTATGATTATATCCACTATTGTCTAACAGTGAACTGGTTACACTGCAACTGTTCTCCACAGTTCTTGCCCACATCCTTGAAACAAAAGGTGATTCTATGTGGATGTTGGGAAGGTTTGTGGGTTGTGTCACTGCTGATGTCAGAGACAGACACTGTTTTTGAGTATGGGAAGGACTGGAAGAGTGGCAGCTCTTAGGAAAGAGAAAAGACAAATTAATATCAAATGCCTCAGCATTAATGTAATAAATGTTTACTTATTGAAGTATCATTTCTTGGTAGTATCTAGCTGTTTATCTTCTTGCTTCTCTCCATGTTTAATTTTGTGGTGCTGAAGGTACTGACTAATTAGCATAATATTTGAAGTAATTGCGTGTGGGGGCCAAGAAACATTTTGTAATATTAAACAATTCACATTTCTCTTAAATTTGTGTGTGTGCATGTGTGTGTATAGTATGTGTCTGTGTCTAGACATAACAAACATGAGTTGTGATATCTGTTCATTTCCTTGGCAAGGAGATGGACACTAAATGCTAGAATTGTAAAGCTTTAAGAATATTTAAGACATTTTTAATTAAGGGGAGCGGGTGTAGCTCAGTGGTTGAGAGTTGTTCTGTGGTCTATGCTGGAGAATGATCCATGTGTGCTCGAGAAGAATGTATATCCTGCTGTATTTGGGTGTAATGTTCAACATGAAGGGGGAGGGATGGAGCTATACAGGCAGAGTTATTGTATACCATTGAAACTAGAATGGTATTAGTTAAAAAAAAAGACTGTTAGAAGTTTAATAGGCTAACTTTAATCCCCAGGGTAACTAGTAAGAAAATAACTAAAAAATATACAGAAAAGAATATGAGAAAGGAATCAAAATGGCAAACTACAAGTAATCAATTAAATGCAAAAGAAAGCAATAATAGAGTAATTGAAGGGAAAAATGATGTAAGACATAGAAAACAAATAGCAAACTGGCAGAAATAAGTTTTCCTTTATCAGAGATTGGCAGATTGGATAAATAAACACAATCCAACTATTTATGCTATTTATGAGAGAATTTAAATAAAATGACACCAGCAGGTTGAAAATGGAAGGATGGAAAAAGATATTTCATGAAAACAGTAACCAGAGAGACTATATTATTATCAGACAAAACAGACTTTAAGTCAAAAACCATTATAAGTGGGGGGTCAGATATAGCTCAGTGATTGAGTGCCTGCCTCCCATGTATGAGGTCCAGGTTCAATCCCTGGTACCTCCTAAATAACCAAAGGAGAGAAAAAGAAGGAAATTATATTTTGATAAATGAATCAACCCATCTAGAAAATAAAATAATTATAAACATATTCAACTAACAACAGAGTCCTAAAATACATGAAGCAAAAATTGACAGAATTAAAGGGAAACATAGTCAGTTTAAAATAATAGTTGGAGACTTCAATAAACCATTTAAAAAAATGTATAGACAACTAGAAAGAAGATCAATAATTAAATAAAGAACTTGGACACTATAACCAACTAAACCTAACAGACATTTACAGAACAACACATCCTAAAACAACAGAATAAACCTTCTCCACTGTACACAGAATATTTTCTAGGATAGACTGTGTTAAGCCACAAAACAATTCTCAAAAAATTTAAAAAGACTGAAATTATACAAAGAATGTCCTCTGACCACAATAGAGTGAAACTAGAAATCAGTAACAGAAGGAAAATTGAAAAATTCACAAATATATGGAAAGTAAACACGTTCAAACAACAAATGGGTCAAACAAGAATTCACTAGGGAAATTAGAAAATAACGAGATGAATGAAAACTAAAACACAACATACCTAAATTTATGGGATGCAGTGAATGCAGTGCTTAGAGGGACATTTATAGCTTTAAACACCTACATTACAAAAGAAGAGAAATCTCAAACACATATCTAACTTTTCCCATTAGGGAACTAACAAAGCCAAACTAAACCCAAATGTAGCAGAAGGAAGGAAATAAAGTTCTGACTGGAGATAAATAAAATACAGAAAAGAAAAACAATAGAGAGAATCAACTAAACAAAAAGTGGGTTTTTGAAAAGATGAATAAAACTGACAGACCTCTACTGATTGAGTAAAAAGAGTGAAGACTCAAATTACTAAAATCAAGAATGAAAGAGGGTTTATTACTACTGATCTTACAGAAATAAAGGGATTATAAGAGAATACACCAATTAGATAACATAGATGAAATGAATAAATTCCTAAAAAGACACAAACTACAAAATCTGAACAGATTCTAACTATTAGAAAGATTAAATTAGTAATCAAAAACCTCCCAACAGAGAAGAGCTGAAGACCAGTAGTCTTCAGTGGTTAATTCTACCAATCATTTAAAGAAAAATAAATGACCCTTTTCAAACTTCCAAAAAATGAAAGAGGAGGGGACACTTCCTAACTTATTCTATGAAGCCAGAATTACCTGCTACCAACACCAAAGACATAACAAGAAAACTATAGGCCAATATCTTTTATGAATACAGATATAAAACCTATATACTAAATACTATTAAATTGAATCCAATGGTATATTAAAACAGTATGTACACCATGACTAAGTGGGATTTATCCCAAGATTGCAAGGTGGTTCAACATGAAAATCAATCAATGTAATATACCACATTAACAGAGTGAAGGAGAACAAAACACATGATCATCACAATTGATACAGAAAAACCATTTGACAAAATCCACACCCTTTCATGATAAAAACACTAACAAGAAATCGAAGGGAACTTCCTCATCTTGATAAAGGGCATTTATTAAAAAACATCATACTCAATGGCAAACTTCTGAAGGTCTTCCCTCTAATATCAGGAAGAACTGGATGGCTGCTTTTGCCACTTGTAATCAACAATGTATTAGAAGCTCTAGTCAGAATTTAGGCAAGAAAAAGACATAAAAAGCAACCAGTGGAAGGAAGGAAGTAAAACTATCCCTATTTACAGATGACATAATCTTATATAAAGAAAATCCTAAAGAAGCCACGAAAATATTAGAGTGAATAACAAATTCGGCAAAAATTGCAGGATACAAGATCAACACATAAAAATTAGGTGCACCTCTGTATACTAACAATAAAAAGTCAAAGTGAAAATAAGAAAACAATTCCATTTAAAATAGCATCCAAAATAATGAAATACCTAGAATATTTTAAGCAAGGAGATGAAAGACTTGTACATTGAAAACTGAAAAACATTACTGAAAGATATTAAAAAAGACCTAAATAAATGGAAAGGCATCCTGAGTTCATGGATTGGAAGAGTTAATATTGTTAAATGACAATACTACCCAATAGACAGATATAATGCAATCTCTGTCAAAATTCCAATTGCCTTCTTGCTGAAAAGCTTATCCTCAAATTCAAATAGATAAAAAACAAAAAAAAGAATTAAAAAAAGAAAAAAAAATTCAAACAGAATTGCAAGGGGCCCTGAATAGCCCAAATAACTTTGAAAAAGAACAAAGTTGGAGGAATCATACTTCTTGATTTCAAAACACTACAAAGCAACAGTAGTGGAGCAGGTGTAGCTCAGTGGTTGAGTGCGTGCTTCACGTGTACGAGGTCCTGGGTTAAATGCCCGGTACCTCCTAAACAAAACAAAACACAATATAAAGCAACAGTAATCAAAACAAGGTAATACTGACATAAGGATAGGTATACAAACCAATAGTATAGAATAAAAACAGATATAAACTCATAAATATATGGTCAATTGACTTTTTTTTTACTTTTTATTTTGAAATACTTTCAAACTTATAGGACACTTAACAAAAATAATACAAACCCCATACAGAGAACTCCAACATAAGCCTACACCTCCAGATACCCTGACCCACCGAATTTAACATTTTGCCATATTTGCCCTATCATTCTATCTACCTACCCACCTACCTACCCAACAATGCATTTTCTGAACACGAGTGTAAGTTGTATTATGCATCATGCTCTTTGAACACTTGATACTGCCATGTACATTTCCTAGACAAAGGATATTAACTTATGCATCCTACCTTAAGTGTAGCTATCAACTTCAAGAAATTTAAATTTGATATAAAGCTTATAATCTATATTGAAATTTTTTCAAATGTTCCAATCATGTTCCTTTGAGATTATTCTCCTCCCTTGCTAGATTCCATCCAGGATCACGTATTGCATTTAATTGTTACTGTCTCTTTAGCTGTTTTTTCATGTTTTTTTTAAAATTGTGAGAACATATATACAACATAAACTTACCCATATCAACCACTCTCAAGCACACCATTCAATAGGATTAATCACATTCACAATGTTGCAGTACCCTCACCTCTTTTCATTACTAAAACTCTCCCATCTCCCCAAACAGAAACTTGATACCCATTTTGCATTAATCCTCATTCCCCCTGCTCCCTGCAACCTGTACTCTAATTCCTATACGTATGAGATTTCATATTCTCTGATATTTTCTTTGTAATTACCATGGGGCTTAAGTTTAACATCCTAGATCTATAAAAATCTCCTTTCCTTTGATACCAACTTAACTTCAATATTGTACACAAATTATGTTCCTATACCCTTCCATCCCCCCACCTTTATGTAGTTGTCACAAATTACATGTTTATACATTATGAGACCAAAACCACTGATTTCTCATGACATATTGTGCATTTGCCTTTTAGATGCTGTGAGAAGTAAAACAAAACAAAACAAAAAAACAATGGAGTTACAAACCAAAAATACAAGAGTACTGGCATTTGTATTTACCCATGTTGTTACCCTTACCAGAGATCTTTATCTCTTCATGGAACTATGAGCTACTCTCTATTGACCTTTCTTTCTAACTTAAAGAACTCCATTTAGCATTCCTTGTAGGGTTTGTCTAGTGGTGATGAACTCCCTCAGCTTTTATTTATCTGGGAAAGTCTTACTCTCTCCCTCAGTTTTGAAAGACTGTTTTCCCAGATATAGAACTCTTGGTTGGCAATTTTTGGCTTTCAGCACTTTAAATATGTCATCTCACTGCCTTCTTGCCTCCATGGTTTCTGTTAAGAAATGGGCACTTAACCCTATTGAGGATCCCTTGTATGAGACATGTTGCTTCTCTCTTGTGGCTTTTAGAATTCTCTCTTTATCTCTGGCATTTGAGTTTGATTATAGCATGGTATGGTATGGGTCTATTTGGATTTATCCTGTTTGGAGTTTGTTGAGCATCTTGGATGTTTATATTCATGTCTTTTGTCAAATTTGGGAAGTTTTCAGATATTGTTTCTTTGACTATTCTCTCTGCCCCTTTGTCTTATTCTTCTTCTGGGACTCCCACAATGAACATATTGATATGCTTGATGGTGTCTCATACGCTTTTCAGACTCTTTTCACTTTTCTTCTTTCTTCCTTCTGTTTCTCAGACTGAATGATTCCAACAGTCTCATCTTCAAGTTCACTGTTTCTTTCTTCTGACAGCTCCAATCTGCTGTTGAAACCCTCTAGCAAATTTTAAGTTTCTGCTACTGTGGTCTTCAGCTCTGTTTGGTTACTTTTCCTAATTTCCCTCTCTATTGTTAGTCTCTTTGTGTTCATTTATCACTTTCCTGATTTCCTTTAGTTCTTTGTCCATATTTTCCTTTAACTCTGAGTATTTAGGACTGGGGGTGGGGGGCTTAAACAATGGGAATTTAATGGCTTATGGTTTTTAAAAAAATTTTTTTTGTTGTTGTTAACTTTCTCATTTTTAGTGACTTATGGTTTTGAGGCTAGGAGAAGTCCAAAATCAGGAGTCAGCAAGGCAATAATTTTTCCCTGACAACTGTGGAATTTCAAGGCTGGCTGCCAGTGATCCTTGGTCCTTGGCTTTTCCGTCACATGGCAATGCACATGGTGGCATCGTCTCCTTTTTCTTCATGGTTCCCTTGACTTACAGCTTCTGGCTGCCCCCGTGGCTTCTCATTCTGTAGGGCCATTTTTTTAGTCTTCCATCTGGAATGTCCCAGGTTTGATCCTCCTTAATGGTTTCTAATGCTTTAATCTTCTCTTTTGCCTGGGCCTTCACTTTTTGTTTCTTTGTATGTTTTGTAACCATTTGTTCAAACCTTGACATTTTGATATGTTAAAATGTTATTGCTGGAATTTAGATGATGAGGCATCTGTTCCTTAAGCTTGTATCTGGCTAGTGTTTGAAAGAGCGTTCCTTGAATGCCGAGAGGGAGGGAGGGAGGGAGGGGGAGAGAGAGAGAGAGAGAGAAAGGAAGGAAGGAAGGAAAAGGGGAAACATCATTGGCCAGAGCCAGCCCACATTCCCTGGGCCCCCAAACATAAGTTTTATAGTCTGGCCCTGATAAAGATGGCAGAGTGAGACACTTCAGAGCTCCATCTCCCCATAGAAGCTTTGAACAGCCAAGAACTGGCAGAAACATCTTTCTCAAAGCTCCAGAAAACACTTAAAGGACTGCAATAACAAGGCAAACACCAAATCAAGCAAAAGGCTTAAAAGTGGTATGATCTTAGTGCATCCTGGCTGGCCCCTCTGCCATTCTTCACTGGCTCAGTGAAATCACTCCCGGTGTGGATCCCTGTTCCAGGTTCCAGAGATACCAGAATAACCCTCATGTACGTACTGGGAGCATTCATGTATTGCCCAAAACTGAGGTACTAGGCATCCCAGAACCTGCCCTGTGCATAGAAGGAAGTTCACAGACCTCTCCTATGGAAGATGATGAGAGCAGTTATGTTGTATTGCCTGAGATGAGGGATTGCTGATGGCAGCATATACACTGCATTGCCCAGGAGTATGGAAACTGTTTCCTAGGGAAAGGGGGACATTCAGAATGGTGTAAGGCTCAAAACAAGATGCGTGTGGAAAGATCAAGGAGGTCCTTACACTTTGACCTGCATCTGTTCTCTAAACTCACTGTATAGATAAGCCCTACGGTAGATTACACATACAAGTCTACCCACAAAGATTGGGGCAGATTCTTTTTTTTCCTTCCCTTTTTATTTTTCTTTTCCTCCCTCCCTCCCTTTCTCCTTCCTTCCTTTATTATTTCTATTAGCTTTCTTATGGATTTTGGGTGATAATCTCTATATAGGATCATGTCATCTGTGAATAGGGATAGACTTTTTAAAAAAGATTTATTATTTCTCTCCACCCCCTTGTTGTATGCACTTGCTGTATCTGTTTGTTTTCCTTGTTTCTTTAGGAGGCACCAGGAACTGAACCCGGGACCTCTGATGTGGGAGGGAGGTGCCTGATCGCTTGAGCCACCTCCATTCCCTGCTTTGTTGTGTCTCTCATTATGTTTTTCTTCTTGTGTCTCTTGTTACATCATTTTGCCATGCCTGCCCATCGCGCCAGCTCACTGTCTTCTTTAGGAGGCACCAAGTACTGAACCAGGGGTCTCCAATGTGGGTAGGTAGGAGCCCAACTGCTTGAGCCATAGCCGCTTCCCTAATTTGACTTCTTACTTTCCAATTTGGGTGCCTTTTAATTCGTTCTTTTTTTTTTTTTTTCCTGATTGAGCTGGCTAGATTTTCCAATACAATGTTGAATAACTGGTGACAAGGGCATCCTTGTCTTGGTCCTGATCTTAAGAGTCTTTCAACATAGTATTTCAGCATTGAAGATGGTATTTGCTATGCTTTTCATAAAAGCACTTTATCATGTTGAGAAAGTTCCCTTCTATTTCTGTTTTCTGAGTGTTTTTCTTTTTAATCATGAAAGGATGTTTTATTTTGTCAAATTCCTTTTTATATCAATGAGAAGATTATGTGCTTTTAATCCCTTCATTGTAATAATGTGCTATATTACATAGTTTGATTTTCTTATGTTGAACCAGCCGTGCAGTCCTGGAACAAATCCAACTGGTTGGGAGCAGATGGGGCTCAAGCAGTTGTGCACCTGCCTCCCACATGGGAAGTCCCGGGTTTGGTTTCTGGTACCTCCTAAAAACAAAAACAAACAACAAGCAAAACAAATGATAAAACCAACTCAGGGAAGCCAATGTGGCTCTGTGGTTGAGAACCAACTTCCCATATACGAGGTCCTGGGTTCAATACCCGGCCCCCAGTACCTTAAAAAAAAAAAAAAAAAAGATTCCAGTTGGTCATGGTGTATAATACTTTAAATATACTCTTGGATTAGGGTTGCCAGCATTTCATTAAAGATTTCTGAATCTATTTTCATAATGGATATTAGTCTGTAACTTCGTTGTTTCGTCTTTACCTGTTTTGGTATCAGGTTTATGCTAGCTTTTTAGAATGAGTTAGGAAATAATCCCTATTTTTTGAAGGAGTTTGAGAAGGACTATTGTTAAATCTTCTTTCAATGTTTGGTAGAATTCAGCAGTGAAACCATCCAGTCCTAAACTTAATCATTCTATCTAATTACTTGTTATAGGTCTGTTGAATTTTTCATTTTCTTTTTGTGTCAGATTAGACGATTTGTATGTTTTTAGGAATTTGTCCATTTCATCTAGGTTTTCTAATTTGTTGGTATATACCTGTTCATAGTACAGTCCTTTTTCTTTCTCTCAGGTTGGTAGTGGTGGCCCCCAATTCATTCCCAATTTTAGTTATTTGTGTCCTCTCTCTCTTTTTGTCAGTCTGATTAAATGCTTGTTGCTTTTCTTGATCTTTTCAAGAAAGGCAACTTTTGGTTTTGTTGAATCTCTCCATTGTTTTTCTATTCTCCACTTTATCTTTGATCTAATCTTTACTATTTCCTTCATTCTAGTACCTTTGGGTTTAGTTTACTCTTCTTGTTCTAGTCTCTTTAGGTTATTGATTTGTGATCTTTCTACTTTTTTAATGCAGGCGTTTAGTGCTATAATTTCCCTTAGAGCACTGCCTTCACTGAATTCCATAAATTTTGGTATGTTTTATTTTTGTTTTTGTTCATCTGAAGATATTTCCTAATTTCCCTTGTGATTTCTTCTTTGACCCATTTGTTGTTTAATAACGTGTTTTCACATATTTGCAAAATTTCTAATTTTCCTTCTGTTACTGATTCCTAGCTTTATTCCTTTGTGGTCTGAAAAGGTATTTTGTCTGATTTTAATATTTTTAATTAGTTAAGATTTGATTTCTAGCATAACATATGATCTTACCTGCAAAATGTCCCATGTGCACTAGAGAAGAATATGTATTCTGTTGTTGGGTGGAGTGTTCTATTTATGTCCACTGGGTCTAATTTGTTAGTTGTGTTATTTAAGTCCTCTATTTATATATTGATCTTCTGTTTTGATGTTCTATGAATTATTGAAAGTGATATTTTGAAATCTCCAAGTATTATTGTAGAACTGTCTATTTCTCCCTTCCATTCTGTCAATTGTCATATATTCTGGAGCTCTTTTGTGAGATGCATGTATGTTTATAGTCATTATATCTTCTTACTGGATTAAACCTTTTATTAATATATGAAAACGTTCTTTGTCTCATGTAATCTTACCTAACTTGAAGTCTATTTGTCTGACAATAATATAGTCACTCCAGCTCTCTCTGATTACTCTTTGCACAGAATATCTTTTTCTACCTTTTTACTTTCAATCTCTTTATGTCTCTATACCTCAAGTGAGTCTTGCAGACAGCATATAGATGGACTATACCTTTTTCAGTCAATCTGCCAATCACTGCCTTTTTTTTTTCTTTTTATATTTTAAAAGTTTTTTTTAAACTTTATTTTGTACATTTAATAATTGAAAATATAAACAATTAAAAACTAAAAAGTAAACACAGGTGAATAAATACATACATTTCTCAATTAAATGTACTGGGTACATATTAATTTCTTTTTTAATCAAACAGTATGTTACACAATATATTTGGTTCATAGTAACGCAATCATACAGTATTTGTCCTTTTGTCTGGCTTGCTTTGCTCAACATAATGTCCTTCAGGTTCATCCATGTTGTCATATGCTTTATGACTTCATTTCTTCTTACAGCTGCATAATATTCCATTGTGTGAATAGATCACAGTTTGTTTATCCATTTTTCTGTTGATGGACACCTAGGTTGTTTCCAACTTTTGGCAATCGTGAATAATGTTGTTATGCACATCTGTGTGCAGATGTCTGTTTTTATCACTGCTCTCAGTTCTTCTGGGTTTATACCCAGTAGTAGTATTGCTGGGTCATGTGGCAAGTCTAATTTCAACTTCTTTAGGAACTGCTAAACAGGCCTCCACAGTGGCTGTACCATTCTGCATTCCCACCAACAGTGAAGAAGTGTTCCTATCCCTCCACATCCTCTCCAACACTTGTAGTTCTCTGTCTTTTTAATACTGACCATTCTGGTAGGTGTGAAATGATATCTCATTGTAGTTTTGATTTGCATTTCCCTAATCATGAGTGACGTTGAACATTTCTTCATGTGTTTTTTTATCATTTGTATTTCTTCTTTGGACAAATGTCTATTCAGGTCTTTTGTCCATTTTTTAATTGGGTCATTTGTCTTTTTATTGTTGAGTTGCAAGATCTCTTTATATATCCTGGATATTAAACCCTTATCAGATATGTGATTTCCAAATATTTTTTCCCATTGAGTTGGCTGCCTTTTCACCTTTCTGACAAAGTCCTGTGAGGTGCAAAAGTGTTTAATTTTGAGGAGGTCCCATTTATCTATTTTTCCTTTTGTTGCATGTGCTTTGGGTGTAAGGTCCAGGAAACCACCACCTACTACAAGGTCTTGAAGATGTTTCCCTCCATTTTCTTCTAGTAGTTTTATAGTCCTGGCTTTTATATTTAGATCTTTGATCCATTTTGAGTTGATTCTTGTATAGGGGGTGAGATAGGGGTCCTCTTTCATTCTTTTGGTTATAGATATCCAGTTCTCCCATCACCATTTGTTGAAGAGACTGTTTTTTCCTGTTAACATGGACTTGGTAGGTTTGTCAAAAACCAGTTGAGGGAAATGCATGTGGCTCAAGTGACTGGGAATCTGTCTACTATCGAGGACCTAGGTTCAATCCCTGGAACCGCCTGTTAAAAAGGCGAGCAGGTGAACCGGGCCCACATGGCGAACCATGCAGCAAGATGATGATGCAACCAAAGAGAGACGCAGGGGAGAGTCAAGGCGAGATGGGCCAGAAACCAGGAACTGAAGTGGCACAAGTGACAGGGTGCCTCTCTCCCACATCAGAGGTCCCTAGGATTGAATCCTGTTGAAGCCTGGAAGAGAAAAATGAGAAGAGAAGGCAAGAAACAGACAAAGAAGATCACCCAGCGAATGGACACAGACAGCGGGGGTGGGGGTGGGGGGTGGGAGAAGAAAAACAAAAACATAAACAAAAACAAAAAACCAGTTGACTGTATAGGTGAGGGTTTATTTTTGGGTTCTCAATTCTAGTCCACTGATCGATGTGTCTATCTTTATGCCAGGACCACGCTGTTTTGACCACTGTAGCTTTGTAATATGTTTCAAGGTCAGGCAGTGAAATTCCTCCCACGTCGCTCTTCTTTTTTAGAATGCTTTTGGCTATTCAGGTGCACTTATCCTTCCAGATGAATTTGGTAATTGCCTTCTCTAATTCTGTGGAGTAAGCTGTTGGGATTTTGATTGGTATTGCATTGACTCTATAAATCAGTTTGGGTAAGATTGACATCTTCACGATATTTATTCTTCCAATCCATGAACACGGAATGTCTTTCCATTTGTTTAGGTCTTTTAAAATTTCTTTTAGCATTGTTTTGTAGTTTTCTGCATATAGGTCCTGTACTTCTTTGGTTAAATTAATTCCTACATATTTGAGTCTTTTTGTTGCTATTGAAAATGGAATTTTACCACTGATTTCCTCCTCAGGTTGTTCAGTACTAGTGTACAAAAACATTACTGATTTTTGCATGTTGATCTTGTATCCTGCCACTTTGCTGAACTCATTTATTAGTTCAAGTAACTTTGTAGTGGATACTTCAGGATTTTCTAAGTACAGGATCATATCACCTGCAAACAGTAAGAATTTTACTTCCTCTTTTCCTATTTGGATGCCTTTAATTTTTTTTTTTTGTCTAATTGCCATAGCTAGAACTTCTAGTACAATACTGAATAACAATGGTGACAGTGGGCATCCTTGTCTTGTTCCTGATCTTAGGGGGAAAGCTTTTAACCTTTCCCCATTGAGTATGATATTGGCTGTGGGTTTTTCATATATGCCTTTTTTTTTTTTTTTTATCATATTGAGGAATTTTCCTTCTATTCCTATCATTTGAAGTGTTTTTATCAAAAAAGGATGCTGGATTTTGTCGAATGCCTTTTCTGCATCTATTGAGATGATCTTGTGGCTTTTTTCCTTTAATTTGTTAATGTGTATTACATTGATTGATTTTTTATATTGAACCAGCCTTGCATACCAGGAATAAATCTACTTGGTCATGATGTATAAATCTTTTGATATGCTGTTGGATTTGATTTGCCAGTATTTTGTTGAGAATTTTTGCATCTATGTTCATTAGAGAGATTGGTCTATATTTTTCTTTTCTCGTAGTATGTTTATCTGGCTTTGGTATTATAGTGATATTGGCTTCATAAAATGTGTTGGTTAATTTTCCCTCCTCTTCAATTTTTTGGAAGAGTTTAAACAGGATTTGTGTTAATTCTTTTCTAAATGCTTGATAGACTTCACCTGTGAAGTCATCTGTTCCTGGGCTTTTCTTTGCTGGGAGATTTTTAATGATGAAGTCAATCTCCTTAAATGTGATTGGTTTGTTAAGTTCTTTTATTTCTTGTAGCGTCAGTGTAGGTTGGCTGTGCATTTCTAAGAATTTTTCCATTTCATCTAGGTTGTCTAGTTTGTTGGCATATAGTTTCTCATAATATCCTCTTATAATTCTTTTTATTTCTGTGGGGTCATTTGTAACTTCCCCCCTTTCATTTCTGATTGTATTTATTTGCATCTTCTCTCTTTTTTTTCTTTGTTAGTCTAGTGATGGGTTTGTCCATTTTATTGATCTTCTCAAAGAACCAGCTTTTGGTTTTGTTGATTTTCTCTATTGTTTTTTTTTTTTGTTGTTGTTCTCATTTTCATTTATTTCTGCTTTAATCTTTATTTCTTTCCTTCTGCTTGCTTTGGGTTTTGTTTGCCGTTCTTTTTATAGTTTCTCTAGTTGTTCAGTTAAATCTTTAAGTTTAGCTCTTTCTTGTTTTTTAATAAAGGCATTTAGGGCTATAAATTTCCCTCTCAAGACTGCCTTCGCTGTATCCCTTAAGTTTTGATATGTTGTGTTCTCGTTTTCATTTGTCTCAATATATTTACTGATTTCACTTGCAATTTCTTCTTTGACCCACTGATTATTTAGGAGTGTGTTGTTCAGCCTCCACACATTTGCAAATTTACTTTTTTCCTGTCTATTATTGATTTCCAGTTTCATTCCATTATGATCTGAGAAGGTGCTTTGTATAATTTCATTCTTTTTATATTTATTGAGAGCTGCATTGTGACCTAACATGTGGTCTATCCTGGAGAAAGATCCATGGGCACTTGAGAAGAATGTATAATCCGCTGGGTTTGGATGCAGTGTTCTGTATATGTCTGTTAGGTCTAACTTGCTTATCATATTGTTCCAGTTCTCTGCTTTCTAGTTGATCTTCTGTCTTGTTGTTCTATCTAATGATGTGAGTGGTGTGTTGAAGTCTCCAACAATTATTGTAGAAATGTCTATTTCTCCCTTCAGTTTTGCCAGAGTTTGTCTGATGTATTTTGGGTCACCCTGGTTAGGTGCATAGATTTTTATGACTGTTATATCTTCCTGGTGGATTGTCCCTTTTATTAATATATAATGGCCTTCTGTTTCTCTTACAACTTTTTGGCATTTAAAGTCTGTTATGTTTGATATTAGTATAGCTATCCCTGCTCTTTTCTGGTTACTATTCGTATGGAGTATCTTTTTCCAACCTTTCACTTTCAATTGGTTTGTATCCCTGGGTCTAAGGTGAGTTTCTTGTAAGCAGCATATGGATGGCTCATGTTTTTTTTTATCCATTCTATCAGCCTTATCTTTTGATTTGGGAGTTTAATCCATTCACATTCAATGATATTACTGTAAATGCATTATTTACTTCCTCCATTTTATTCTTTGGTTTTCATATGTCATCTTGTTTTTGTCTCTCTTTTTACTCTTTTGGTTATCCTTTCTGCTATTCTTTCTTCTATACTCTCCTCTAAGCCTCTCTCTCCTGTCTTTTTCTTTCAGGTTCTAAGTCTTCCTTTAATATTTCTTGCAAAAGTGGGTTCTTTTTTTGCAAACTCTCTTAATTTCTGTTTGTGAATATTTTTTACTCACCTTCATATTTGAAGGACAGTTTTGCTGGATAAAGAATTCTCAGCTGGCAGTTTTTCTCTTTCAGTTTCCTAATTGTATCATACCACTGTCTTCTTGCCTCCATGGTTTCTGAAGAGAAATCTGTGCTAAGTCTTACTGGACATCCCTTGACCGTGATCGTTTGATTCTCTCTTGCTGCTCTGAGAAATTTTTCTTTATTTTTGACATTTGACATTCTGAGTAGCATGTGTCTTGGAGTAGGTCTATTAGGATTTATTCTGATTGGGGTAAGGTGCTCTTCTTGGACATGTAAGTTCATTTCTTTTGTGAGAGTTGGGAAATTTTCAGCTATTATTTTCTCAAATACTCTTTCTGCCCCCTTTCCCTTCTCTTCTCCTTCTGGAACTCCCATGACATGTATGTTGTTGAGTTTTGTGTTGTCATTCAACTCTCTGAGCCCCTGTTCAATTATTTCCATTCTTTTCTCTCTCTGTTCTTTACTCTCTTCAATTTTAGCTGTTCTGTCTTTAGTATCACTTATTCTATCAGTTCAAGTCTGCTGTTGTATGCCTCAAATGTGTTTTTGATCTCACCTATTGTGTCTTTCACTCCCATGAGTTCTGTTACTTTTCTGTTCAGGATTTCAAATTCTTCTTTGCATTTGTTCAATGTCTTATTGATGTCATTCATCTCTTTAACTATATTGTCTTTCAACTCATTAATTTGATTTTGGAAATTTGTGTGCATCTCACAGATTAATTCTCTCAAATTCTGTATCTCTTCTGGGGTTTTCCTTTTCTTGGGCCATGTCTTCTATTTTCTTAGTATGGCTCATAATTCTTTGCTGATATCTAGGCATCTGATTAGGATGTAGTTTACTCAGATGTTCAATCTCTTTCTCTTTTGTAGGGATTTAGTGGCAGGAGGCTGTGGGTTACCACTGCTCTTTTATTTTTGGCTTGACCTGGATTGTTAGGATTGTCCTTCCAGTTGCTCAAAACTGGGCACTGGACCCAGTAATTGGTTGAAGATTCGCTTCCTAGGGCCTTCTGCAGGGAGGCTATAGAGGCCAGAAAAAGCCTCTCCTACTTATTTTTAATTACCTTGCGTGTACTTCCTTGCTCTGTTAGGAGATGGTGCTCTTTGGTAGCTCTCAGGTCAATGCCTGGTTGGAGTGTATTTGTTGCAACACAGATCAGATCAATGTGATAGAGCTTCCTGTCTGGAAGCTAGGAGCCTTGTAATTCAAACTTTCCCTCAGACAGTTTTCTGGCCTTCTCTGGCAGCCCCCTCCCTTTTCCTGGCTAGGAAATATTTCCACTCCCCTCTGAGTCCTCAACAATCAGTCCCTGTTAGTAGAGAAGATTGGGAGGGTTGTAAATCTTTAGCCCCTTACAGGCTCCAAAGCGAACAATGGCGCAGCCCCACCTGGCCTGGAAGGGCTCTTGGGACACAGCAGACCAAATTTGAGAGTCAAAAGCTGATTCAGCCATAGGTTGTGTCTCCCTCTCACTCCTTTCCCGGCATGTCCTCAACAATTAGTCTCAGCTAGAAGAGAGGGAGATTGTGAGGGTCAGATTTCTCCAGTCCTTTGCTGACTCCCAGGGCAAACCACTGTGTGGTCTCACCTGGCCTGGAAGGGCTCGTGGGATACAGCAGACCAAATCTGTGGGTCAGAAGCTGAGCCCTCCTTGGGCTGTGTCCTTCTCTTTCTCCTTTCCTGGGGTGGTAGATCCCTGGAGCCCCCTTTGTCTGTAGTCACAGGCCCAGAGGCCCGAGAATTCTAAAGTGTCTTTAGTGTGGGGGAGGGTGCTGGCAGAAGCAGCCTCTGGTTTCAACTTACAGTTCTGTCTTCGCAATTTCCCTCCTTTGTCCTCTTTCCTCTGGGTGGTATCCTGCCTTCACCTGCTGTCCTAAACCCTAGAAGATCTTTCTCGGGGCTGTTTCAGCTTCTCCTCTAGCTATATTTCTGGAGTAAAAGAGATTCTCGTGTCTTACTAGTCTGTCATCTTTCGGAAGTCTCACTGCCTTTTTTTTTTTTTTTTTTTTTTTACCGGGAGGTCCCAGGGATCGAACCTGGGTCCCTCCATATGGGAGACGGATGCCCAACCATTTGAGCCACATCCGTCCCCCTCACTCACTGCCTTTTAATAGGGGAGTTATAGCCATAGACTTTTTTTTTTTTTTTTTTTTAAGCCATTGACATTTAAGGTAAAAACTGAGAAGGAAGGATTTACTTCTGCTATTTAGCTATTTGTTTTCTGTAGGTCCTTACAACAGTTTGAATTTTGTGAATCCCAAAAAGCAAAAGATTATGTTTTAAACTAATCCATTACTTTGGGTGTGAGACCCATTTCACAGGATTACATCAGTGGTGTGTGGTTCATGTTGAGTCCCCACCCCATTGCTGGGTCTGATATAAACGGACTCACATGGACAGAGAGAGGAAAAAAAGGGAGCTGGCATATTTGTGCAGTGTGAGAGATAGGATTGCTTAAGCAAGAGGCTGGGCCCATGAGCTGCTTAAGAGGAGACCAGCCCTGCTATAGGCCTGATAGCTTACAGTTGAACTTGGGAAGAGAGTGGAACAGTGGAGACTGATAAAGGAGGCCCAGAAAGAGACAAGCCCTATGCCAGTTTGCAGCTGAAATTGGGAAGAAAGCGGAGCAGCTGAGACTGAGAGAGGAAACCCAGAGGGGAAGGCAGAAACCAGGCAGAGATTGCCCACCATCTTACTTCAACATGTGGCAGCTAACTTTGGTGAGAAAGCACCTTTTAGGGTGCTTTGAGTTGGACTTTTCATGGCCTTAGAACTGTGAGCTTTTACCCCAAATAAATATCCTTTATAAAAGCCAACACCTTCCTGTTACTTTGTATCGGCAACCCTTTGGCAAACTAAAACAGTCATAAGTTTCTTGTTCTTAAATTAATCCATCACTGCCTCTTTTTTTTGGATTTAGTTGCTAGCTGGTAGTACCATTTTAATTACCTAATTCTTCCCTTTTCTCTTCATGATTACCTTTGTAATTAAAATTAACATCTTAAAATAATAAACTAGTTCAACTAGTACCATCATTTTTTTGGTAGTATACAAACTCTCTACTCCTATGTAACTGTCCCTCCCTCTTTATAATGTTACTGACTCAGATTACACCTTCGTACACTCTATGCTTATTAACATAGATTTAAAATGTTATTTTACACATTTGCCTAAGTCAAATGGGGGGGGGGGTGTTGGATGCAGTTACAAGCTAAAAGTACAATACAAGATTTTATATTTACCTATATAGTTATTCTTACTTAGGTTCTTTATTTCTCTTATAGCTTCAAGTTTATGTCTACAGTCCTTTTATTTCAGCCTGAAGGACTACCATTAGCATTTCTTATATGGCAGGTCTTCTGGTAATGAACTCTTTCACCTTTTATTTATCTGTAAATGTCTTAATTTTTCCTTCATTTTTGAAAGGTAATTTTGCCCCATGTAGAATTCATGGTTGACGGATATTTTTAAAAGGACTTTAAATATGTCATCACACTGTGTTCTTACTTCCATGGTTTGGGGATCCCTTGTATGTGACCAATTGTGTTTTTCTCTTGCTGCTTTCAAATCCTCTTTGAAATCTGGATTTTGACAATTTCCCTATAAAGTGTAGATCTCTTAGATTGTATCCTGCATGGAGTTCTTTGAGCTTCCTGGATGTGTTTTATAATTTTTTATTGACAACTAGACATTCTGAGCATTACATTGTTTAACTCTGGAAATCTAATTTTCCCACACCTCTGGGGTTGCTAGGGCTTTTTGTTGTTTTTGTGGAGGGCTAGAACTGTCAATTTTTGACTTTTCCAAACTATTTTTGCTCCAAACTGAGAATGGAAAGAAAAGAGGAAAAAAATACAGGTACTACTGCTTTAAGACTTATCTGCCACTTTTGTCTAAGGAGGGTTGGAAAAATGGCTGCCCTCAAAGCTGACTTCCCCAAGCAATCTGAAGTAGCTGATCAAAGACAATGATCAGTGATCAGACCTCTTTCCCCCACATTTAGACTTCTAGGTCCTTACAGCTCATCCTGGCAGCAGCAATCAGAATCAGGGGCCCTAGCTGTAGCCCCCACTGCTGTCTGCCACTTGGTGGGGGATGGGTGCCAGTAGGCACTGCATGAAGGGTAGAATTTACTGTTATTACTGCAATATACTAGCCTCTTCTTTCAGCTCTTCCCTGGATGCTATAGTTTCCATTAGAGTACAGAGTTTCAAAATAGTTGATTCAGACTGTTCCTGCCAATTCAATAGTTGTTTTGGTGAAGTGACTAATTCCTAAAGCTTCCTATTGTGCCATTTTCCCACAATCCTGGCCAAATGATTTTTTAAAACTTTTCTTTTTCATTAAATTTTTTAAATTGAAGTATATCATTCATACATGAACATACATATACAATAAGAATTTAGTAAAAGTCGTGAACTTACAAAACAAACATGCATATCATCACACATGCTCCCATACATCACCCCACCATCAACACCTTGCGTTGTTGTACAACATTTGTTACAAACTATGAAAGAGCATCATTTAAAATATTACTACTAACTATAGCCCATATCTTACATTTGGTGTATTTCCCCCCAACCCACACAATTATTAACACCCTGTATTAGTAGTATATATTTGTTATAGTTCATGAGAGAATGTTCTCATAGGTATTCTGTTAACTACAGTCCATCTTCTACCTCAGCATTATATAGTGTTATACAGTCCCATGCTTTGTTCAATCCATTCAAAGTATACACTCAGTAGCTCTCATTTTCATCAGAGTTGTGCTGTCATCACCTCAATTTTAGAATGTTTTCATTACTTCAAAAGGAAAAATCCCATACCTCCTTATAAACCCTTATTTTTGTCCCTTAGATTTGATATAATATCTTCTTTGCCATTGCTGCAAAAATATTACAATATTACTGTTGACTATTGTCCTTAAGTTATATTAAATGAAATATTCCTGTGTATTACCATATTCTTAACACTTTTACAAAAGAATATTCTTATATTTATACTATTAACCATAATCTTCATCCATCACCAAAATCACCATATTATACAGTCCCTAGATTATTCTCTAGCTTCCTTTCAACTGGCATTTACATCCACAGACCAATCCTTTCAACCACAATCCCATTTATAAGTCAGCAGGGTTAGTTATACTTGCTATAATGTGTTACCATCAACTCTTCATTTCCACATATTTACAATAAGTCTTATTAAAAATTTTTACAAACATTAAGAATCAGCTCTCATTATCAACCCACATTCTATCTCATAATAACCTATGCTCTAGAGTTTACCTCCATGAGTTTACGTATTATATTTAGTTCATATTAGTGAGACTATACAAAATTTGTCCTTTTGTGTCTGGCTTATTTCATTCAATGTAATATCCTTAAGTTTCATTCACATTGTCAAATGCATCCTGATTTCATTTCTTCTTACAGCTGAATAGTATTCCATTGTATGTATGTACCACATTTTGTTTATCCATTCATCGGCTGATGAACACTTGGGCTGTTTCCATATTTTAACAATTATGAATAATGCTGCTATAAACATCAATATGCAAATGTCAGCTGGTGTATTAGTCAGCCAAAGGGGTGCTGGTGCAAAATACCAGAAATCTGTTGGCTTTTATAAAGGGTATTTATTTGGGGTAGAAGCTTACAGTTACCAGGCCATAAAGCACAAGTTACTTCCCTTACCAAAGTCTGTTGCCACATGTTGGAGAGAGATGGCTGCCGACGTCTGCCAAGAGTTCAGGCTTCCTGGGTTCCTCTCTTCCCAGGGCTTGTTTCTCTCCGGGCTCAGCTGCCCTGCTCTCTCCACAGGGCCACTGTAGACTATCAGGGAACTGGCTCTGTCTCTCCCTGGGGCTCGATATTCTCTAGGCTCAGCTGCTCTGCTCCTCTGTGTGCTTACTTCCCAGGCTCCAGCTCAAAACTCCAATATCCCTTCTTTGCAGTGTGGTTTCTCTGTGAGTCCCCACCCACCAAGGGGGATGCAACATCCTACTGACATAGCCCGATCAAAGCCTTAATCATTATTTAATCAAATAAAAGTGAAACCTCTGAATAATACAATCTAATATGCCTGGAGGGATAGACCAGTTTACAAACAATCCAGTGTCTATTTTTGGAATTCATAAACAATATCAAACTGCTACAGTTGGCATCCTTGCTTTTGGTTCTTCTGAATATATTCCTAGTGACGGGATTGCTGGATCCCATGGCACTTCTGTATTCAGCTTCTTGAGGTACTACAAAATGTCTTCCACAAAGGCTGCACCATTTTACTTTCCTACCAACAGTGAAGGAGTGTTCCTATTTCTTCACATCCTCTCCAGCACTTGTAGTTTTTAAAGAATGGCCATTCTATAATAGTTTCCCACGGT
This sequence comes from Tolypeutes matacus, assembly GCA_026826555.1. Taxonomy (NCBI): domain Eukaryota; kingdom Metazoa; phylum Chordata; class Mammalia; order Cingulata; family Chlamyphoridae; genus Tolypeutes; species Tolypeutes matacus. Next base: position 98,045,556 of record JAKSZT010053887.1, read on the forward strand.
AGTTTTGATCTGCATTCCCCTAACAGCTAGTGATATTTAATATTTTTCATGTGCTTTTGGCCTGGCTAATTGATATATTTTTAAAAGATTTATTTTATTTATTTATTCCCCCTTCCCTCACTGTTTTGCGCTCGCTGTCTGCTCTCTGTGTCCATTTGCTGTGTGCTCTCTGTGTCTGCTCGTCTTCTCTTTAGGAGGCACCGGGAACCGAACCTGGGACCTCTCATGTGGGAGAGAGGTGCTCAATCACTTGAGCCACCTCAGCTCCCTGCTTTGTTGTGTCTCTCATTGTCTTTCCTCTTTGTGTCTCCTTGTTGTGTCATCTTGTTGCATCAGCTCATCGTGCCAGCCTGTGGCACCAGCTTGCTGTCTTGCTCATCTTCTCCAGGAGGCAAGGGGAACTGAACCCAGGACCTCCCATGTGGTAGGCAGGGGCTCAACTGCTTGAGCCACATCTGTTTCCCTGCTAATTGATTTTTGACAAAGGTACCAAAACCATTCAATGGAGGAAATAATAGCCTTTTCAATATCAGTGGGACAACTAGAGAAATACCTGCAAAATAATTAAGTTGGACCTCGACCTCATACCATATTAAAAAATTAACTCAAAATGGATCAATGACCTAAATATAAAAGTTAAAACTATGTAACTCTTTGAAGAAAATATAGGGATAAATCCTCATGACTTTGAATTTTGCAATACATTCTTATATATGACACCAAAAGCACAAGCAGCAATGTCAAAAGAAAGAAACTGGACATTTTAGAAATGAAAAACTTTTGTGAAACAAGGACACTGTTTTAGTTTTCTGGCTGCTAAAACAAATACCATACAACGGGTCAACTTAAACAATGGGAATTTATTGGTTCAAAGTTTTGAGGTAAGGAGAAGTCCAAAATCAAGGCATTATAAAGGCAATGATTTCTCCCAGAAAACTTAAATTCTGGAGCTAGCTGCTGACCATCCTTGGTTCCTGGCTTTTCTGTCACATGGTAATGCACATGGAGGCCTCTTTTCCCTTCTCTCCTGAGTTCTGTTGTCTTGTAGCTTCTGGCTGCTCCCTGTGGCTTTCTCATCATGAGTTTGAATTTCATTCTGCTTATAAAGGACTTCAGTAATAGCGTTAAGACCTATCCTGATTCAGTTGAGCCACACTTTAACTCAAATAACCTCATCAAAAGTCCTATTTACAATGGGTTCAGACCCACAGGAATTAAGTTTAAGAACATGTTTTTCTGGGGTTCATAGCTCCACAATACCACAGACATCAACAAGAAAGTAAAAAGACAACCTACAGAATCCTGAGAAAATAGTTGCAAATCATCTGATAAGGGTCTATTATCTAGAATATATAAAGAACTCTTACAACTCAACAATGCAAAGACAAGATAAAAGGTGGGCAAAGGACTTGGATATTTCTCCAAAGAAGATACACAAATGGACAACAGGCACCTAAAAAGATATTCAATTTCCTTAGTCATTAGAGAAATGCAAATCAAAACTGAAATGAGATACCACATCACTCCCACTAGGATGGCTATAACAAAAACACTGGGAAATAAGTTTTGGTGAGGAAATGAAGAAATTGGAATCCTTATACATATATGGAATGTAAAATGGTACAACTGCTGTGCAAAGCAGTTTGTCAGCTCCTCAAAAAGTCAAACATACAATTACCACATGACCCTGCAATTCCACTTCTAAGTATATTCTCAAAAGAATTGAAAACAGGTACTCAAATAGTTACACATTAATGTATAACTATTCACAATACTATTCACAGTACATTATTCAAAATGGCCAAAAGGTAGAAACAACTCAACTGTTCACCTACTGATGAATGGATAAACAAAATGTGGTATAGCCACACAACAGATTATTATTAAAATATAAAAAAGAAGTGAAGTACTTACTTCTGATAAATCAAGATTGTGGAATGAAACATTCCAGGATTCTGTTCCCCCACACAATCTTTGAACAACTAGCAAAAACCTGGCAGAGCTTTCTCTGAGAGCTCTGAAAACAATTAAAAGGATCGCATTAGCTGGGAGAGTGCTGAAAGTGAAAGAAAAAAAACACAAAACAACAACAACAACAAAAAAACAATTTAAAAACAGTAGAAAAACTTTGTGGTACACTTTCTGGCCTCTTTCCCTTTCCCTCCCCAGCTTGGTGTGGGGTCAACCTGCACTCTCAGTGTGTGTCCCTGGTTGCAGGTCCCCGGTTATGGTTCCAAAGGGAGAAGAACAACCTTTATGCACATACTGGGGTGTATGTATATATGTTCCAGTCTTCTCGTGGCAGCCTGCAGAACTGAAGTAGGACGTTTGTCTCTGGCTCACCATCCCAGAACTTGCTCTGCACACAAAAGTACCTTGTGGATAGCTAAATTAGTATAAGGAGCAATCAAATTGCAGTGGCCTGAGGCAAAGGATCACCAGCTTAAAAACCCACAATAGTGGTCTGGTATCAGGAGGAAAAACTATTTCATAGGGAAAAAAGAGGTCATTTAGATCACTATAAAGGAAAGAATTCCTAAGGCCACAAGCACATAACCAGTATAAAACTCATTCTCAGAAGAGACTGGAGAGGACCCTATGGTTTCACCTCAGGTTGTTTTTCAGGTTCAGTGGTAGGAAGGCCAAGCTCTGAAGGAGTGCACCAACCAAAACAAAGAGCCAATGTGCAAAGACTGTGAAAGGTATTCATTGTGTAAGTTCTTTGTTAGTTCCTGGGACTCAAGAAAATATCTTGTATCACTTTAAGGAAGACACTCCTCAGGTACTAAGCTCCAGTGTTAATACATGGAAATATTAAAGTATACAGAATGAAACAAAATATTGAAATACATACAAAGAAACAGGAACTGATGGCCTGCCTATCCAAAGGAACAAAATGAAAATTGGAAACCATCAATAATGAAGAGCAGACTTTGGGGTCATCAGTCAAAGACTTTTAAAAAATGGTCTTAAATATGTTCAAAGAATTAAAGGAGTACAAGGAGAAAAACCTAAAGGTCAAGGAAATGATATATGAACAAAATGAGAATTTCACCAGAGAGACAAAAATTATAAAAAGGAACCAAACAGAAATACTGATGGTGAAGACCACAATAACTTAAAAAGTCCCTATAGGGGTTCAAAGGCAGATTGGAGCTGGTAGAAGAAAGAATCAGTAGACTCAAAGATTAGACATTTGAAATGATTCATTCTGAGGAGCAGAAAGAAAAAAATAATAAAGAAAAGTGAACAGAGCCTAAGAGACCCATGGGACATCATTGAGCAATCAATATACTGATTTTGGAAGGCCTAGAAGAAGAAAGAGACAAAGGGGCAGAGGAATATTCAAAGAAATAATGACCAAAAATTTCTCAAATTTAACGAAAAACATGAATATATATAACCAAATAGCCCAGTGAACCCCAAACAGAATAAACTTGAAGAGATACACAACCAGGCAGATTATAGTCAAACTGGTGGCTGAGAATTAAAAGAAAGAATCCTGAAAGCTGCAAGAGAGAAGCAACACATTATGTACAAAAGAGTATAAAATTAAGTGCCAATTTTGCATTAGAAACTATGGCAGTGAGAAGGAAGTAGGATGACATATTTAAATGCTGAAAGAAAACAACTGCCAACCAAGAATTTTATATTTGGTGAAACTGTCTTTAAAAATGAGGAAGAAATATTCAGGGTGGCTTGCAGGAAGATGGTTGTCAGAGTAGGTAAGCAGGGCTCAACTCTCACAAAAACAATGGAGGAAGGACAAAGAGCTGTCTGAGGGAGCTGTCTGGCAATCAGGAGAATGCTGCATGTTTTCCAAGAGGGTGAGGGGCAGAGACATGAAGAAGCCAAAATGAAAACCATGAGTTTTTAGCACCCGTGGCCAGAAACGACACCCATCCCCCACCCTCAAGGCAAACAGACTGGATAAAACCTGTGGCTCACTGCAGCCAAGAGAGAAGGAAACTGATGTCTTCCTCCCTGGGAAGAGGGAGGGTGTGGTGGAGGATGGAGAGTGGTTTCTCTTCAGTGAGTTTGGCCAGCAGAGATTGCTTTGAATTTTGGCTCTGTCGGAACAGAATCACGGGCAAATGGAGGTCGAAAGAGACACTTCAATGGAAAGATTTACTGAAGAGCGCCACCTCTGGCAGGCTTGGAAATTGCAAGAAGAAGAAAACACTTTTCGAGTATCAAGTACCAGATCCCTTGCAACTGGTCTGCACCCCATTAGTGGTTCCTGGCCCTATTTTGATAACTTAAGCTGGGCAATTTTAAAGACTTAGAATAAGGTGAAGAAAAATCAAAGTCATGAAACAAAACCACTAGGCAAGAGAGAGAAATTGATCGTCAGAATAAATTCACTATAATAATGAGATGCCTAGACATCAGCAAAAAATGAAAAGCCTAAGAAATAGGAAAGGATGGCCCAAGCAAAGGAACAACGCCCAAATCCTGAAGAGACACAGGATTTAAGACAACTAATCAATGATAATGACACAAATCTCCTAAATCAATTCAAGGAGTTGAAGGATAATATGACTAAAGAGATAAAGGATATTAAGAAGATACTTGGTGGACAAAAAGAACAATTTGAAAGCCTGCAAAGAAAAGTAACAGAGCTTATGGGAATGAAAGACACAATGGATGAGATTAAAAATACATTAGATGCATTTAACAGCATCTATTTGAATTGATCAAAGACAGAATTAATGAACTGAAGGAGCAAGCAACTGAACTGGAAAAGACAGGAGAACAGAAAGAGAAAAGAATGGAAAGAATGGAAAGAATGGAACAAGGTCTCAGGGAATTGAATGACAACACAAAATGCACAAACATATGTGTTATTGGTGTCAAAGAAGGAGAAAAGAATGGAAAAAGGGGCAGGAAGAATATTTAAGGAAACAATGACCAAAAAACTAATGAATATATATGAAAGACATAAATATCAATATCCAAGAAGGAAAATCCATCCCAAACAATAAATCCAAATAGACCTACTCTGAGACACCTACTATTCAGAATGACAAATACCAGAGATAGAGAGGATTCTTGAATTTGCAAGAGAAAAGCAAATCATCATATACAAAGGAACCTCAATAAGATTAAGTGCCAATCTCTCATCAGAAACCATGGAGGTGAGAAGAAAGTGGTATGATGTATTTAAGGTACTGAAAGAGGAAAACTGCCAGCCAAGAATTCTGTATCCATCAAAATTGTCCTTCAAAAATGAGGGTGAGTTTAAAATCTTCACAGACAAACAAAAACTGAGAGTATATTACCAAAAGACAAGAGTTACAAAAGATACCAAAAGGAGTGCTACAGCCTGACAGGAATGAACAAGGGCAAGAGACTTGGAGAAGAGAGTAGAAATGAAGATTACTAGTAATTTAAAGGGTAAAAAGACAGACAATAGTAAGCTATGATAATAGAAAGCCAAAGGATAAAGTGGATGAAGTAAGTAATGCCTTACCTTTATATTAATAACACTGAACATTAATGGATTGAATTCCCCAATCAAAAGACACAGACTGACAGAACGGATTAAAAAATATGAGCCATCTATATGCTCTCTGCAAGAGACTCACCTTAGATGTAAGCACAATCAGGTTGAAAGTGAAAGGTTGGAAAAAGATATTCCATGCAAATATAACCAAAATAATATCGGACAAAATAGATTTTAAATGCAAAACTATTATAAGAGATGAAGAAGGTCATTATATATTAATAAAAAGGGTAATTCAACAAGAGGAAATAACTGTAATAAATATTTATGCACCTAATCTTGGTGCCTCAAGATACATGAGGCACACACCTGCAAAACAGAAGGTGAAACAGATGTCTCTACAATAATAGTTGGAAACTTCAATACACTACTCTCAGCACTGGATAGAACATCTGAACAGAGGCTAAATAAGGAAACAGACAGCTTGAATATGAGAAATAAACTAGACCTAACAGACATTTATAGAGCATTATGCCTGTATTAGTCAGGCAAAGGGGTGCTAATGTGAAATACCAGAAATGGGTTGGTCTTTATAAAGGGTATTTATTTGGGGTAGAAGTCCACAGTTACCAGTCCATAAAGTGTAAGTTTCTTCTCTCACCAAAGTCCGCTGCTACGTGTTGGAGCAAGACAGCTGCCGACGTTTGCCAGGGTTCAGGCTTCTTGGGTTCCTCTCTTCCCGGGTTCCTCTCTTCCTGGGGCTGCATTTGTCTTTGGGCTTAGCTCCTCTGTTTCGTCCACAAGGTCAGCTGTAGACTATCAGGCAAATGGCTCACTTTTCTTCTCCTGGGGCCTTCTCTCCAACATCAAAACTACTTCTCAAAAACCGTTCCCTCTGTCCTTTGCCTTGCCTTTTATATTCAATTCCCCCACCCACCAAGGGGTGGGGCTCAATGCCCTACTGACGTGGCCCAGTCAACGCCCTAATCATAACTTAGTCATGCCCAGATTAACAGATCAGTTTACAAGCATGATCCAATTATATTTTTGGAACTCATAATTACATTAAATTGCCCAATGCCTACAATGCCCCAAAACAGCAGGACATACATTCTTTTCAAGTGCTCATGGATTCCTCTTCAGGATAGACCATATGTTGGATCACAAGACAGGTCTCAATAAATTTAAAAAGATTGAAATTATACAAAGTGCTTTCTCTGATCATAATGAAATGAAACTGGAAATCAATAATGGATACAAAAAGGGAAAATTCACAAATATATGGAGATTAAACAACACAGATTTAAATAATCCCTGGGTTAAAGCAGAAATTTGCAAGAGAAATCAGTAAATATCTCAAGACGAATTAAAATGTGAACCCAACACATCAAAACTTATAGGATATAGCAAAGGAAGTTACTGAGAAGGAAATTTATAGCCATCAATGCTTTCAGTAAAAAAGAATGAGGGCGTGGATGTAGCTCAGTGATTGACTGCCTGCTTCCCATGTATGAGGTCCTGGGTTCATTCCCTGGTACCTCCTACAAAAAAAAGAAGAAGAAGAAGAATGAGCTAAAATCCAAGACTTAACTGTACACCTGGAAGAACTAGGAAAAAAAACAGCAAACTAATCCCAAGTCAAGTCAAGGGAAAAAAAAATAAAGATAAGAACAGAAAGAAAATGAGATTGAGAAAAAAAAAATTATAGAGAGAATCAACAAAAGTTGGTTCTTTGAGAGGATCAACAAAACTGACAAACCCTTAGTTAGACTGACAAAGAAAAGAAGATAGAAGAAGTAAATAAAATCAGAAATGAGAGAGGGGACATTACCACTGAGCCTACAGAAATAAGAAAGATCATAAGAGGATACTATGAACAACAGTATGACAACAAACTAGGCCAAGTAGATGAAATGGACAAATTCCTGGAAACCAGGAACAACCTACACTGATTCTAAAAGAAATAGAAGACCTCAAAAACAAACAAACAATGATGAGTAAAGAGATTGAAAGAGTCATAAAAAACCTCCCCAAAATGAAAAGCCCAGGACCAGATGGCTTGCCAGGGGAATTCTACCAATCATTCAAAGATAATCTAATCTTGCTTAAACTCCTCCAAAAAATTGAACAGGAGGAACACCACCAAACTCATTCTGTGAAGCTAACATCACCCTAATACCAAAATCAGATAAAGTTACTATAAAAAAACAAAATTACAGACAAATTTCTCTAATAAATATATATAGAAAAATCTTCAAAAAAAACTTGCAAATTGAACCCAAAAGCACAATCAAGTTGTTTTTATCACAGGGATGCAAGTGTGGTTCAACACAAGAAAATCAATTCGTGTAATAAACCACATTAATAAATTGAAGAAAAATAGCATGATCTTCTTGATTGACACAGAAAAGGCATTTATCAAAATATAACATCCTTTCTTGATAAAAACACTCTAAAATATAGGAATAGAAGGAAGTTTTCTCAATATGGTAAAATGCATATACGAAAAACCCACAGCTAGCATTGTACATAGTTGTATATTTAAAAAAAATGAAAAATAAAAATGGGCAAAAGATTTGAATAGACATTTTTTCAAAGAAGAAATACAAATGGCCTAAAAGCACATGAAAAAATGTTCATCACTAGCTATTAGGGAAATGCAGATCAAAACTGCAATGAGATAGCATTTTACACCTTACAGGATGGCCATTATTAAAAAAACAGAAAACTACAAGTGCTAGAGAGGATATGAAGAAACAGGAACACTCCTTTACTGTTGGTGGGAATGTAAAATGGTATAGCCTCTGTGGAAGACAGTTTGGCGATTCCTCAGGAAGCTAAATATAGACTGCCATATGATCCGATAAACCTGCTACTAAGAATATATTCAGAAGAAGTTAAAGCAAGTACAAAGACATTTGCACACCGATGTTCACAGTGGCATTATTCACGACTGCTTAAAAGATGGAAACAGCCCAAGTGTCCATCAAGTGTACATATGTATGTACATACAATGGAATACTTTTCAGCTGTAAGAAGAAATGAAGTCGGGATGCATATGACAACATGGATGAACCTTGAGGATATTATGTTGAGTGAAATAAGCCAGACACAAAACAACAAATACTGTATGGTGTCACTAATATGAACTAAATATGATGAGTAAACTCATGGAGGAAAACTCTGGAGTATTGGTTACTAAGAAATAGAATGTGGGTTGGGAAGGGGGAGCTGAATGCTGAATATATGTAGAATGTTTAATAAGGTGGATTGTTTAATGTGGGGAAATGGATAGAGTTGATGGTAACACATTATAGTGAGCATAATGGGGTAGTCTAGGTAGGTTAACATGAATTGAAAGAAAGCTAGAGGATAATATATGCAAAGTATAACATAGTGATTTTGGTAGTGGATGATGATTGTGGTTAATAATACAAACACAAGAATGTTCCTCTATTACGAGGTTCTTAACCTTTTTTGTTCCACGAACCCCTTTGCCAGTTAGGTGAAATGAATACTACTGTAATTTATTTATTGCATACATTCGTAAGTGAAGGAAATGCTAGACTGCAGTTAGAGGCCAGAGAAAATAAAGATAGTATGTTGATTTTTCTTCAGTTCAAGCTCATGGACTTAGGAAATATCTTGCAATGAATAAAAATGAAAAAGTAACATATTAAAACTTATAGGATGCAGCAGAGGCAGTGCTGAGAGGGAAATTTGTAGATCTAAATGCTAACATTAAAAAAGAAGAAAGATGTCACGTCTGTAACCTAACTTCACATCTGGAGGAACTAGGAAAGAATATCAAACTAAACCCAAAGGTAGCAGAAGAAAGGGAACATCAATGGTTAGGGCAGAAATAAATGAAATATAGAATTAAAAAACAATAGTGAGAATCAATAAAACCAAATGCTGGTTCTTTGAAAAGATTAATAAAATTTACAAAACTTTAGCTAAACTGACAAAGAAAAAAAGAGAGGGGATGCAAATAACTAAAATCAGAAATGAAATTGGGGGCATTACTACTGCCCTCACAGAAATAGAAAGGATTGTATATGGGTATTATTTACAATTGTACATCAACAAATTAGATAGCGTAGATAAAATGGACAAATTCCTAACAACATACAACTTACCTAAACTGAATCAAGGAGAAACAGAAGATCTTGTCACTAATAACAAATAAAGAGATTGAATCAGTAATCAAAAAATTCCCAATACAGAAAAACCCAGATGGCTTCTCCAGTGAATAGTATACCAAATATTCAAACAAGGGTAAAACCAATCCTGCTCAAACCCTTCCAAAAAATTGAAGCAAAGGGAAGCTTCCTAACCCATTCTATGAGGCAAGCACCACCCTAATACCAAAGCCACATAAAGATAACACAAGAAAAGAAAATTACAGACTTATTTCCCTTATGACTACAGATGCAAAAATCTTCAACAAAATATTTTCAAATGGGAAATAAAATGATTATAAATCACGTGCAAGTAGGATTTATCCCAAGGGTGCAAGGGTGGTTCAACATAAGAAAATCAATTAACGTAGTAACACACCACATTAATAGAATGAAAGGAAAAAAAATCACATGACCATCTCAATTCATGTGGAAAAATCATTTAACAAATCCAGTACCCATTCTTGATAAAAACACTCAGAAAACTAGGAATAGAAAACTACCTCAACATGATAAAGGGCATTTATGAAAAACCCACAGCTAACAGAATACTCAATGGTGAAAGACTAAATGCTTTCTCTCTAAGATCACGAACAAGACAAGGATGCCCACTTTCACCGCAGCTATTCTACATTGTATTGGACATTCCAGCCAGAGCAATCGGGTAACAGAAAGAAATAAAAGGCATCCAAATTGGAAAGGAAGAAGTAAAACTTCCCTTACTTGCAGATGACATGATTCAATATATAAAAATCCCTGAAAATTCTATAAGAGAGCTACTAGAGCTAATAATTGAATTAACTAAGTATTGGCAAGGAAGCAGAGAAGTAGGAACCCACATGCATTGCTGGTGGGAATGTACAATAGCATAGCTGCTGTGGAAAACAATTTGGTGGTTGCTCAGAATGTTAAGTACAGAATTACCGTATGACCCAGCAATCCCACTTCTAGGTACATACCCAAAGGACTTGGAAGCAGGGACTTGAACAGAAATTGGCACACTGATATGCACAGCTGCATAATTCAAAATAGCCAAAAGGTAGAGGCAACCCAAGTGTCCCACCAACAAATGAATGGATAAACAAAATGTGCTATGTACATATAGGGGAATATTAGTCAGCTATAAAAAAGAAAGAAGTTCTGATACATGCTACAACATGGATGAACCCTGGAGACAAGATGTTGATTGAAATAAGTCAAACACAAAAGGACAAATATTGTGTAATTTCATTATATGAAATAATTAGAAAATGCAAATTCACTGAGTCAGAAATTAGAATATAGATTATCAGGGGCAAGGGTGAGGATGGGAAATGGGGAGTTAATGCTTAACTGGTACAGCGTTTCTTTTTGTGGTAATGGAAAAGTTTTGGTAATGGATGGTGGTGGTGGTAGCACAATACTGTGAATGTAATTAACCCCACTCTATTGTATAACTGAAAGTGGTTAAAATGAGAAATTTTATGTTGTATATATGTTACAACAAAAATAACATAAAACATGTAAAAAAAAATGAAGTACTTATACATGCTACAACATGTATGATCCTTGAAAACATGATGCTAAGTGTAAGAAGCCAGATACAAAAGATTACATATTGTATGATTTCATTTAAATATCCAGAATAGGTAAATCTATATATAGATAGAGCAGATTGATGGTTATCAGAGATTGTGGGGAGGTAAAAACAGGGGGTGACTGCTTAATAGTTAGTGGGGTTTTTTTTCTTAAAATGAAAATGTTTCTGAAGTAGAGGTAGTGGTTGCACAAAATTGTGAATGTAACTAATATCACCCAACTGTTTACCTTAAGTGGGCTACTTTTATGTTATATGAATTTCACTTCAATTTAAAAAATCTTAAGCAGCCTTAAGAAATAACATATTTTGATTTCTATTTCAATGATTTCAAACAATATACCCAACATACAGATATATTCTTGAGCAATATGAAGGCCGCTGAGTCAGTTATTTGTGAATGTAGCATCAAAGACAGCAGGTCCTTACCTCCCTTGGTATTGAGTACACACTGCGTGAAGAACATTGTGTTACAGAAGAGAGGGACCTAGATTTCTGGCTTAAACAAGAGATAGACTAATGGGGAGAAATGAACATGTAAATTCATAACCACAAATCAAGACAAGTTGTGAGCATGCCAAGGAAAGGAATCAATGATGTCAACTGAGGGAATAAGGACATGTTCTCTTAACACACGTTTCCACAATTTGCTTTTCTTTTCCTTTCCAATTTACTGCTGAACCGTTAGGACTGTTAAACAACTAAAATTCAGTCTCTATTCCTATGTTCCATACAAATGCTTACTATTTCTCCTTCTCCTTCAGAGCCAGCTCACACGTCACTTCATCTGTGTTTCTCTGAGTGAGAGCACTTTTCTTGTTATTCTGTGACCACGGATTCAGTGCCTATTCTCCTCTCCTAGACTGAGAACTCTGAGAGGGCAGAGATTATGTCCAATTCACTGCAGTTTCTCCAGTGTCAAGTCAGCATCATTAAGCATGCATCATAACTTTCAGCCTATGTGCATGTGCTTCCGATCTAGGCAAAGGAAACTTAGGAGTCCTACCTGGTGGGGTTCCTCTTGTCTTCCTCAGAGATCAAAAACCACACAAAGTCTGCATAGCTCATTCTTCCCTCTTTCTGTACTGTTTTTCCTCTGGGGGGAAAAATACCTGGTTATAAAATTTGCTAAGCAATTACTTGGATAAATTTAGTAGGATGATAGACTAAGAAATAAAGTAATATCCTTCTTTGGAAACTTAATTAGTATTTTTTAAAAATAATGCTGGATACCTCACAAAAGGACAACCCTTCCATGGCCTATCGTGTTTTCAAAGGCCTAGAGGGGGAAACCAGAAGGCATCTGCAAATACACAGAAAAGAAATCTGGTTTCTAATTTCTAATTTGAATGGAAATAATTACCAGGATCAAATACTATAACCTATATTTAGATATAGGACTATTACGTATTTTAAAGAATTACTGTACTGTGTTAAGCCATGATTATGTTTTATAGGGTATTAGTTGACCCAGTAGCACTGCTGAAGGAAGTCTTGCTAAAATGAGATCACAGTATTACATGTAGGTTATCTTTAAACTCAGATGCTTTTTCTTACCTTGTTACTGCCCCAGAGAATATCCTTTCAATAATCCTGTTTGATGAAGCTAAATGTAAATAACAAATTACAGAGCTAGTTAGAAACATGCTCCATAAAGGCAATAATATATTTTCAGTAGCTTCCAAGAAAAACCACAATTCTCCATGAGGAGAAATGACTAGTTAAATTTTCACTTATATATAATTTATATTTTGGAAGTAAGAATTCAAGGGGGCTTATCTACATAAATAACTGCAAAAAAGAACAGGCCAGTGGATATGCCTAGCTTCTAGAATATATTAGTATTGTTGAACATAAAGTTAGTTCTGAACATCCTCCCAGATAAGACAAAAATGTATGGGATTTGTATTGAACTTGATATCCAATAAGAGCAAGAAGAGATATTCCTTTAAATAAGACAAATTTCATCCTAGCATTAAATTCAAGGGGTAACTGTTTATGCAGCTTTTAATATAAGGTACTCTGGGTAAAACAATGGATGATGCTTTCAATAGAATTTTATAAGAGAAATCAAAATACCATAAACATACTTTTCTTAATTCTCATTGTACAAATGTCCAGGATATAACATAACACAACATATGGTTTTCAGAAATTCTATCAGTAAGTTTTATTCAAAGAGAGAGACAATATCTTTTTTTTTTTTTTTTTTAAGGAGGTACGAGGGATTGAACCTGGAACCTTATTTGTGGGAGGCAAGTGCTCAACCATTGAGCTACATTAGCTCCCCAAGGGTTCTATTTTTTTTGTTGTTGTTTTTTAGGCAGTACTGGGGATTGAACCCAAGACCTCGTACATGGGATGCAGGCGCTCAAACCATTGAGCTACACCCACTCTCCACAATTAAATCTTTTTCTTTTGGAGGTACTGGGGCTGGGGATTGAACCCAGGACCTCGTATGTGGGACAATGGTACTCAACTACTGAGCTACACCCGCTCCCCACAACTATATCTTAAGATAGTATGTTGCTTTTTTATGTTGGATATGAGTTATGTAAACTTTTTATTAATAAAGGCATATTTCTTTTTTTTTTTTAATTTGAGAAGTGAGTTTACGAAACAATCATGCATACCATACAGGTTTCTCATATACTACCCCACCACCAACACCTGACATTATTGTGACACATTTGTTACAATTGATAAAAGAACATCATCATAATATAGTCCATAGCTTATATTTGGTGTATTTTTCCCACAAACCATCCTATTATTAACACCATGTATTAGTATTGTATATTTGTTATAGTTCATGAGAGAACGATGTCATATTTGTATTGTTAAAACCACAGTCCATTATTCACAACAGGGTTCACTATTGTTTTACAATAGTGTGCTGCTTTTTGATGAAAAAGACTAGTGACAGATCCTAGAAAATCAACATCAGCATACCTCATTGTGGGTTCAGAATAACCAGATTAGTTTAGCTGAAGAAAATTAGGAATATGTATGTCAGCAGAGCCACATCTGGGCACATACCAAAGCTTATATAAAGACCCTCTATATTTTGTTGTGCATTGGTTTATGAGGTTAATAATTTGTACAATAGGTATAAGAAAAGACAGTTATAGACAAAATGCAAGGATATTTAATTCCCAAAGCTCAAGTCATCTGAACTCATAAAAAAGTTTAGCCTCTTAAAACAGAAGATCTTGTCCTATAAATTAAGAATATGTTGGTGGATGGGTAATTATATAGAAGAGTTTCAGTGGCGCGTTCATTATGCAGGCAGACCTAGATGCTTGCTTTTCTGGACAACTTCATCCCATTAACATGCCTACAAAAAGTTGCAATATGAGTATATACAATATTTTAGGACTTAAGAACTATGGTTACGAAACAATGTCAGCCACAGAGGGAGCTCTAGAGCCCATGCGTGATCTCCAGAGGCTAGTCACGTTATACAGATGATCTGTTGCTTAGTAATGGGAAGGTACTAACAAAGCCAATCTGACACCCCTATGAATATCTCCATAGTTTTGCCATTCTGGTGAGATGGTGGTTATGACTACTTGGGGAAGTAGGTAACAGCACTGCCATGCCTGGCTATCAAATAAGTACACCTGAGTAACTTCCCATGGATGACTGCCTGGCACCTGGGAATTTGAGGTAGAACTCTGTTTCTTAAATATACAAAACGTTATGAAATTTTACATCATATACAATGAGCCTTTTCTTAAAATGCTTACCATTAGTCATAGACATACCATATTAACAGAAACAAAATTCAATGCATTTATTTAAGATCTGTACTCTGCTACTTCTATAAGGCTAAATAAAGATTGATTTTTAAAAAATCAAACATGCCTCAGAAGACAATGGATAGTACAGGGACAATCTTATGAGAGAAGAATGAATCGATGTACTTTGGTACTTAGTTAGGAATATAAAATTTTAAGACAAGAGATTCTAAGTTTACTACTAGCAAAAATGAAGCAAAAAGGGTAATATCTTGGAACATTTAATTGTTAGTGTCTGACAAAAGAAAGCATGCAAAAATTTATCTGTAGAGAAAAAACATTTCTGGGACTAAATTACAAAAAGAAAGATTTTATATGAGTCCTTGAGGAAAAAAACTTGGCAAGTTAGAAACAGTATTTTCATCCTTAGCTTTTTATAGAAATACTAATAAATGGAGATGTTTCTAAAGGTGCATATAAATTGTTTCTCAAATAAACTTTGCACAGGTGTAGATCTTATTCACTTCATCATTAGAAAACACACAACAGCATAAAGATTTGCCACTTATCATCAAACTAAGACTAATTATTTACTTCCATACCCCTTCTCTTACACTTGGCTTCGAAATAAAAAAACAAATTTATCTTTTCTTATCCCCACTTGAAAATTCTTGGCCCTGTAAAAAGGACTTGATTAGATATGGAAATTAAGAAATGGGAATTCCCCATGATAAGCAGGGACAATTTATATAACTCCTGATATTTTAAAAGTAGTTAAGTTTTAGCATCTGTAGAATCACTCACCTTGGTCATTGTATCGAGATAGATCGGTCTGGCTGATGTAGAGATCATGATCACTATCTAGTTCCCAGAATTTACAATAAATAACATAGAAATGTTCATAGGAGAAGTAATCTGTGATTTGGTTTATATCTTCTTCTTCTTCCAAAAGGGCCAGAGTCTGAAATGTATGAATAGAAGGATTAATTTATTTTAAAATTATGAAAAACCAGCCTTGGCCATTGTAGAGTCTAGCAAATTTTTTCTTTTTAAAATTGAATTTAGTCTTGTTCTTAGACCTAGGAAAATAGGCATCTTCATCCTACCTTAAATCATCTGAACAATCAGCTAGCATTTACTGACCTCTTTAATATGCTTAGTGAAATTTTAGATGCTCTGGAGCACATAAAGACTGGGAAAGAGAAGGACCATCACCCACGGGACTGTAGCCTATCAGAGGGAGGAACAGTTAGATAACAGCTAAGTTACAAAGCCATAGATTTCACATTGCTTTTAACTTTTCAAAGTTACATGAGCAGTATATTATGAAGGGTGGGCATCTACACATATGGTTTGGTTTGGTGATGAAATTTCACCATAAAGGTTGGAAAGATGTATTTATTTATGTATACAGTTGTGATGATGCATGGTGGCCTGGCATAGAAGACATGGGGTGAAGCTGCAGGGTCCTGAGCTGGACGTAAGCCTGGATCTTCCCTGACTCACGTATACTCCAGAACTAATTATTATTGAGTCCAGAATTTTATAATTATACAAATTACCATATATGTAGGCAGATAAATGATGGCATTTTTAGAAATGAAAGATTCAGAAAAAAAAAAAAAGCTTAGGAAATAGAAAAACAAAATAACATGGCAGAAATAAGATCAGATATATCAATAATCATCGTGATTATTGATATCAATGTAGGTGAATGAGTTAAATCTCCCTGTTAAGAGTTTTGAGAAACCAAACCAAACCAAAAAAAAAAACAGACCTAGCTATATGCTGTCCATAAGAAAGAAACGTAAAATAAAATATAAAAGGAAAGTTTTAAAAAATTAATTTATTTTAAAATTATGAAAGGCATTTCATAATTTAGGAATTTTTCTTTTTGGAGTAATGAAATTGTTCTAAAAATTTTTATGGTGATGAATGCACAACACTGTGGTAATACTAAAAACCACTGATTGTACACTTTTGATGGATTGTATGGTATGTGAATTTATCTCAATAAAACTGTTTAAAAAAAAAAAAAGGTGGACAAAGATGTACCTGCCAAGTATTAGCAAAAAGAAAATATATCATACTTCTGGGAAGATGGTGAATTAGAAGGACACAGGACCCTCTTTTCTTTCAGAAAAATAGCTAAAGGACAGGCTGAAATGGCCTGGAAAAAATGTTCTAGGGTTTAGGACACCAGGGAAAGGCTGGACACTATCCAGAAGAGAGAGGGGAACAGGAAAAACATCTCAACGGAAAGACCATGAGTAGAAGCTGTACCTGCAGCTGCCAGTATCCTACCCTACCCTACAAACAGAAAAGTTTGAATTTTCTGGCCTCTGGCTGACAGCAACAGAGGGGGCTGCAGGGATCCACCTCCCCAGGAAACAAGAGATTGAGGGACACAGCCTAAGACTGATTCAGCTTCTGGCAAACAAATTTGGTCTGCTGTGTCCCATGAGCAATTCCAAGCCAGGTGGGGCCACACCTGGGAGCCGGCACAGGACTAAAGAGGCCTGACCCTCTCAATCACCCTCCCTACTGACCAGGACTGATATTTGAGGACATTCTAGAGAGGAGTGAAATTATTTCATACCCAGGAAAAGGGAGGGGGCTGTCAGCAAAGGTTGGAGAACAGCCTCTGAGAAAGTTTGAATTGCCAGTTTCTTTTTTTTTTTTTTTTTTTACCGGGAGGTCCCGGGTATCAAACCCGGGTCCCTCCATATGGGAGACGGACGCCCAACCATTTGAGCCACATCCGTCCCCCATGAATTGCCAGTTTCTGAATAGCCTCCAGGCAGGATCCTCTGTCACACTGTTGTGGTCAGTGTTGCAGCAAACACATTGTTACCATGCTTTGTACTGAGAGGGCTGCCAAAGTGTGCCATCTGCTAGCAGACCAAGGAAGTCTGTGTGAGGAAGTTAAAAGTAATTAAGTAAGAGAGACTTTTTATGGCCTTAAAGCCACCTGCCTCAAGGCCCTTGGAAGCAGGTCTACAACCCATTACTGGGTCCATGACCCAGATTTGAGCAACTAACAGGGCCAATCCTAAAGACCCAGAACAGGTTGAACCAAGAATCGAAGAATGGCAGTAATGCACAGCCTCCCGCCACTAAATTCCTATGAGAGAGAGAGAAGTTGAAGATCAGAGTAAACTCACCATCATAATCATATGCCTAGACATCAGCAAAAAATTACAAGCCACACTAAGAAAATGGAAGGAATGGCCCAAGCAAAGGAATATATGAAAGCCCCAGATGAGACAAAGGATCTGAGACAACTAAACAACAAGATTCATACAAATTTCCAAAATCAAATTATGGAGCTGAAAGATAATATAACTAAAGAGATAAGGGACATCAAGAAGACACAAGGGAGCATATGAATTTGAAAACCTATATAGAAAAATAACAGAGCTCCTGGGAATGAAAGACACAATAGATGAGATAAAAAAACACATTAGAAGCATATACCTCACAGACTTGAAATGATAGAAAAAAAATAAGTGATGCAGAGGACTTAACAGCAGAAATTGAAGAAAGAGAAGAACAGAGAGAAAAGAATGGAAAAATTGAGGAGGGTCTCATGGAGTTGAATGATAATAAAAACTGCAACAACATACATGCCATGTGAGTTGTAGAAAGCGAAGAGAAGGGAAAAGGGACAGAAAGGGTATTTGAGGAAATAATGGCTGAAAATTTCCCAACTCTCATGCAAGAAATGGATTTACATATCCAAGAAGCGCAGTGTACACTGATCAGAATAAATCTGTATAGACCTACTCCAAGACACATATTACTCAGAATGTTGAACATCAAAAATAAAGAGAAAATTGTGAGAGAAGCAAGGGAGAAGAAAACCATCACATACAAGGGATACCCAGTAAGGCTTAATGTGGATTTCTCATCAGAAACTATGGAGGCAAGAAGACAATGGTATGATACAATTAGGATACTGAAAGAGAAAAATTGCCAGCCAAGAATTTGTTCTCTGGCAAAATTGCCATTCAAATATGAAGGTGATTTTCAAATATTCACAAATAAATAGAAACTAAGAGTTTGTAAAAAAGAATGTGCATGCAGGAAGTATTAAAAGAAGCCTTAAAGCTCCAAAGAAAAAGACAGGAGAGAGAAGCTTGGAGGAAAGTACAGAATAAAGAATAGCAAAAAAGGTAACCAAAAAGAGTAAAAAGACGGACAAAATAAGATATGACATACGAAAACCAAAGAATAAAATGGTGGAAATAAATAATGCATTTATAGTAATATCATTGAATGTGACTGGATAAAACTCCCCAGTCAAATGATATAGGCTGACAGAACGGATTTAAAAAAAAAACAAAACATGAGCCATTCATATGCTGCCTACAAGGGACTCACCTTAGACCCAGGGATACAAACCAGCTGAAAGTGAAAGTTTGGAAAAAGATACTCCATGCAAACATTAACCAAAAAAGAGCAGGGTTAGCTATATTAATATCAGACAAAATAGACTTTAAATGCAAATAAGTTATAAGAGATACAGAAGGCCATTACATATTAATAAAAGGGACATTCCACCAGGAGAAATGTTAGTCATATACATCTATGCACCTAACCAGGGTGCCCCAAAATATATGAGGCAAGCTCTGGCAAAACTGAAGGGAGAAAAAGACATATCTACAACAATAGCTGGAAACTTTAACACACCACTCATCACTTTAGCACACCACTGACATCATTAGATAGAACAACTAGACAGAAGATCAACAAGGCAACAGAGAACTTGAACAATATGATAAATGAGCTAGATCTAACAGCCATATACAGAACGTTGTGTTCCACATCAGTGGGTTATACATTCTTCTCAAGTTGCTCATGGATCTTTCTACAGGATAGACCACATGTTAGGGCACAAGGCAGGTCTCAATAAATATAAAAAGAATGAAATTATACAAAGCACTTTCTCAGATCATAATGGAATGACTGGAAATCAATAATAGGAAAGGGGAAAATTCACAAATGTGTGGAGGCTGAACAACACACTCCTAAACAATCAGTGGGTCAAAGAAGAAACTGAAAGTGAAATTAGTAAATATATTGAGACAAATGAAAATGGGAACACAACTTAGCAAAACTTATGGGGTTCATCGAAGGCAGTGCTGAGAGAGAAATTTATAGCCCTAAATGCCTATATTAAAAAAGGAGAAAGAGCTAAAATTAAAAATCTAACTGAACAACTGGAGAAAGTAGACAAAGAACAGCAATCCATTCCCAAATCAGGCAGAAGGAAAGAAAGAATAAAAATTAGAGCAGAAATAATTGAACGAGAACAAGAAAACAATAGAAAATCAACAAGACTAAAACTGGTTCTTTGAGAAGATCACCCTTAGCTAGACTAACAAAGAAAAAAAGAGAGAAGACGCAAATAAATGAAATGGGGGAGTTACAACTGGCCCCACAGAAATAAAAAGGATAAGAGGATATTATGAGAAACTGTGTGCCATTAACTAGACAGCCTATATGAAATGAACAAATTCCTAGAAATGCACAAACAAGCTAAATTGACTCTACAAGAAATATAAGCACTCAACAAACGAATCACATTTAAAGAGATTGACTCAGTCATCAAAAATCTCCCAACAAAGAAAAGTTCAGGATCAGATGGCTTCACAAGTGAATTCTACCAAGCATTTAGAGAAGAATTAACACCTGAAAAATTGAAGAGGATAGAAAACTACCCAACACATTTTATGAAGTCAACATCGCCCTAATACCAAAGCCAAATAAAGATACTACACAAGAAAAGAAACTTACAGACCAATCTCTCTAATGAACATAGATGCAAAAATTCTCAACAAAATACTTGCATATCAAATCCAACAGCATATCAAAAGAATTATACAAGTGGGATTTATTACTGATATGCAAGGATGATTCAACATAAAAAAATCAATATAATACAGCACATTAACAAATTGAAGGATAAAAACCACTTGATCATTTTGATCAATGCAGAAAAGGCATTTGACAAAATTCAGCATCCTTCCTTCATAAGAACACTTCAAAAGATAAGAATAGAAGGAAAATTCCTCAATATGATAAAAAAGGCATAAATGAAAAACCCACAGCCAACATCATACTTAATGGGGAAAGGTTGAAAGCTTCCTGTCTAAGATCAGGAAGAACATGACAAGGATGTCCAATGTCACCACTGTTATTCAATATTGAGCTAGATTCTAGGTAGAGAAATTAGACAAGAAAAAAATAAATAAATAAAGGCAATCAAATAGGAAAAGAGAAAGTAAAACTCTCATTCTTCAAGGATGACATGATCCTATATTTAGAAAATTCCGAATATGTCTATGACAAAGCACCCTGAGCTAATAAACAAGTTCAACAAAGTGGCAATACAAGATCAACACGCAAAAATCAATAATGTTTCTGCATACTAGTATTGAACAATCTGAGGATGAAATCAGAGAAAAATTCCATTTACAACAGTAACAAAAAGACTGAAATTCCTAGGAATCAATTTAACCAAAGAAGCACAAGAACTATATTCAGAAAACTACAAAATGAGCTAAAAGAAAACACAGAAGATTTAAATGGAAAGACATTCCGTGTTCATGGACTAGAAGACTAAATACCGCGAAGATGTCAATCCTACCCAAACTGATTTAAAGTTTCAATGCAATACCAATCAAAACTCCAACAACCTACTTGAAAGAAACAGAAAAGGCAATTACTAAGTTTATTTAGAAGGGAAAGTGCATCTGAGCCAAAATCATTCTAAAAAAGAAGAGCGATGTGGAAGGACTTTCACTGCCTATCCTTGAAACATACTACAAAGCTACAGTGGTCAAAACAGAACGATACTGTCATAAAGACAGACACACTGATCAGTGGATTAGAACTGAGAGTCCAGAAATAAACCATCACCTCTATGGCCAACTGGTTTCCTTTCCTTTTATTTTATTTCTTTAGGAGGTACCGGGGATTGAACCCAGGATCTCATATATGGGGAGCACGCACTCAGTGAACTACATCTGCTCCCCAATGAGAGTTGTTATTTTGTTTGTTTTGTTTTTAGGAGGTACCGGGGATTGAACCTGGAACTGTGTACATGGAAAGGAGGCGCTCAACTACTTGAACTACATTCGCTTCTCCAAACTGGCTTTGGACAATCTTATCAAGTCCATGTCAGTGGGACAAAATGGTCTCTTCAACAAATGGTGCTGTGACAACTGGATATGCATAACAAAACAATGAGAGGACCCCTACCTCACTCCCTATACAAGAATCAACTCAAAATGGATCAAAGGCCATTGCAGGTGATGCGCCACACTAACGAAAGATATTTTTGTGGGATGTTATGGGAGGTGTGGGAGGTGTGGAACATGGGAATCCTTGTAATTTTTGTGTAACAGTTATGTAATCTAAGCATCTTTTAAAATATAAAAAAATAAATTAATTAAATAATAAAAAAAAAGGATCAAAGGCCTAAATATAAAAGCCAGGACCATAAAACTACTAGAAGAAAATGGAGGGAAACATCTTCAAGATCTTGTGGTAGGTGTGGTTTCTTGGACCTTAAACCCAGAGCACGCGCAACAAAAGAAAACATAGATAAATGGGACCATCTCAAAATTAAACACTTTTGCACCTCACAGGACTTTGTCAAAAGGGTGAAAAGGCAGCTGACTCAATGGGAAGAAATATTTGGAAATCGCATAACTGATAAGGGTTTAATATCCATAATATATAAAGATATGCTACAATCAATAATAAAAAGACAAACAACCTGATTAAAAAATGGGCAAAAGGGAAGCGGCTGTGGCTCAACTGGTTGGACTCCCATTTACAATATGGGAGGCCCCTGGTTCGATTTCCCCAGGGCCTCCTAGTGAAGGCAAGCTGGCCGCCCGCGCAGTGCGGTGAGCTGACGGCCCGCACGGCGTGGTGAGCTGGCGCAGCAAGATGACCCAACAAAGGGAGACAAGCAGACACAGAAAAACGCACAGCAAATGGACACAGTGAGCACAAGCACCACGGGGGGGGGGGAAAGATAAAAAAAAAAAAAAAAATCTTAAAAAAAAAAAAAAAAGAATTACCTTAAAAAAAAAAAAATTGGGCAAAAGATTTGAATAGGCATTTGTCCAAAGAAGAAATACAGATGGTGAGAAAACACAAGGAAAAATGTTTAACGTCATGAGTGATTAGGGAAATACAAATCAAAGGTACAATGAGATATCATTTCACACCTAGTAGAATGGCCACTATTTAAAAGACAGAAAGCTCCAAGTGTTGGAGAGGATGTGGAGAGATAGGAAAGCTTATTCACTGTTGGTGAGAATGTAGAATAGAACAGACACTTTGGCAGTTCCTAAAGAAGTTGAATACAGATTTGCCATGTGACCTGGCAATACCACTACTAGGTGTATACCCAAAAGAACTGAGAGCAGTGACATGAACAGACATCTGCACACCGATGTTCATAGTGGCATTATTCATGATTGCCAAAAGATGGAAACAACCCAGGTGCCCATCAACCAATAAATGAATAAACAAATTGTGGTGTATACTGACGATGGAAATATTATGCAGCTGTAAGAAGAAATGAAGTCGTGAAGCATTTGACAACATGGATGAACTTGGAAGACATTATGTTGCATGAAGCAAGACAGAGACAAAAGGACAAATACTGTATGATTGTGCTATTATGAACTAAATATATTACGTAAACTCATGGAGTTAACAAGAAAAATATGGGTCACTAGAAAATAGAATGAGGCTAGAAAATGGAAAACTGAGGGTTAACCTGTGCAGAATTGGTAAAAGGGTTATTTTTTAACCTTTGGAAATGAACAGGAATGGTGAAACTATAACAGTGTTTGTAACTAGCACTGCTATTATATGGTTATGACAGTGATTGAAAGGGAAAGTCTAGGGTCATGTATATTACTAGAATGAAAGCTTAAAAATGTAATATGGGACTATATAGCATAATAAAACCTCGTGTGAAATATGAACATGGGTAATATTGCATATATAAAGCTGTTTTTCTTGGAAACTGAACAAATGTATGTTAATGTTACAAGATGTTAATATCAGACAAAAAAACCCAAAACATTATGCTATATGAAAGAAACCAGACACAAAGTAGTATGTATTGTATGACTCCATTTATATAAAATGTAAATATAAATCAATTTATAAAGATGGAATTAGATTAGTAGTTATGTAAGGCTGGGGAAGGATAGAGGGATTGAGAGTTGACTGCTAAAGGGTGTGGAGTTTTTCTTTTTGGAGTAATGAAAATGTTCTAAAATTTTTAGTGGTGATGAATACACAACACTGTGAGTATACCAAAAACCATTGTTTGTACACTCTGGATAGACTGTATGGTATGTGAATATATCTCAATAAAACTGCCTTTAAAAAAAGAAAATGTATCAATTAATACAAAATAAAAGGGAATTCAAGGTGAAAAGCATTATAAGGGGCAAAAAGGGCTATTTCATAATGCAAATGTATTAATCTGATGAAAACTATTCTTGAAATGTAAATATTGGGAAACCAAAATGTTCTGGCAATTTTAAAACAACATAAATTATTAAATTATGGTAAATCTCCTCAATGGAAGATTTTATAGCCAGTAAAAATTGTAAAGTCTACATATATAGAAACAAAGGAAAATCATGATGTGGTTAAGAGCAAAATACAGGACATAATATTGTACACACTAAGAATTATGTAAAAATCCATTATGATAAGAGAAAGTGTTTTGTATAATTTCAATCTTTTTAAATTTATTGAGACTTGTCTTGTGACCCAACATATGGTCTATCTTGGAGAAGGATCCATGAACACTTGAAAAGAATATATTCCTGCTGTTTTGGGGTGCAATGCTCTATAGATGTCTGTTAGGTCTAATTCATTTATCATATTATTCAGGTTCTCCTTATTTATCCTCTGTCCAGATGTTCTATCCAATATTGAGAGTTTTGTATTGGATTCTCCAACTATTATTTTAGAGACATCTATTTCTCCCTTCAGCTTTGCCAGTGTATACCTCACGTATCTTGGGGCATTCAGGTTAGGTGCATAAATATTTAGTATAGTTATTTCTTCTTGCTGAATTGCCCCTTTTATTAACATATAATAACCTTCTTCATCCTTTATAACACTTTTGCATTTAAAATCTATTTTTTCTGATATTAGTATCTACTCCAGCTCTTTTTGGTTACTATTTGAGTGGAATATCTTTTTCCAACCTTTCAAAAGGGTGAAAAGGCAGCCAACTCAATGGGAGAAAATATTTGGCAATCACATATCTGATATGGGTTTAATATTCATGACATATAAGGAGATCATACAACTCACAATAAAAAGACAAATCATCCGATTAAAAAATGGGCAAAAAACTTGAAAAGACAACTGTCCAAAGAAGAAATACAAATGGCAAAGAAACACATGAAAAAATGTTCAACATGACTAGCAATTAAGGAAATGCAAATCAAAACTACAATGAGATATCATTTCACACCTAGCAGATTCGCTGCTATTAAAAGGCTGGAAAATTGTAAATGCTGAAGAGGATGTGGAGAGATAGGAACGCTTATTCACTGTTGGTGGGAATGTAGACTGGTACAGCCACTGTAGAGGACTGTTTGGCAGTTCCTAAGGAAGTTGAATACAGACTTGTCATGAGACCTGGCAATACCACTGCTAGGTATATATACAGAAGAACTGAGAACACTGAAACGAATAGACATATGGACATTGATGTTCACAGCAGCATTATTCATGATAGCCAAAAGTTCAAAACAACCCAGGTGTCTATCAACAGATGAAAGGATAAACAAATTATGGACTATACACAATATGGAATATTATACAGTGGTAAGAACAAATGAAGTCATGAAACATATGACAACATGGATGAACCTGGAGGACATTATTTGAGTGAAGCAAGCCAGACACAAAAGGACAAATACTGTATGATTGCACTATTATGAACTAAATATATTATTTGAAATATAAATATGTGAAATATGAATATGGGTAAAATTGCATATATAAGACTATTTTTCTTTGAAGCTGAACAAATGTAGGTTAATTCTACAAAATGTTAATATTGGACCAAAAAAAAAAAAAAGCCATTATACTAAGTGAAGGAGATCAGACAAAAAATGCTACATATTGTATGATTCCATTTATATAAAATGTAAATATAAATCAATTTATAAAGGTGAAATTAGATTAGTGGTGCAGCAGTTTGGCAGTTTGATATAGTTATGAATTACAAAAATAGATATTAGATTATGCTTGTAAACTGGTCTGTTCATCTGGGCATGATTAAGTTATGAATAGGGATTTGATTGGGACAGTAGGGTGTTGAGCCCCGCCCCTTGGTGGGTGGGTTCTCAAAGATAAAAGACATGGCGAAGGACAGAGTTGGAGTAGTTTTGATGTTAGGAGTTCTGATGAGGAAGGAGAGAAGGCCCTGGGAAAAGAGCTGAGCCATTCACCTGACAGTTCACAGCTGGCCTTGTGGAGAGAGGCAAAGCCTAGAGAGCCTCATAGTCTACAGTTGACCTTGTGGAGGAACCAGAGGAGCTGAGCCCGGAGAGAAACAGAGCCCCGAGAAGAGAGGAAGCCAAGAAGCCTGAACCCTGGCAAATGTCGGCAGCTGTCTTGCTCCAACACGTGGTAACACTTTGGTGAAGGAAGAAACTTATGATTTATGGCCTGGTAACTGTAAGCTTCTACCCCAAATAAATACCCTTTATAAAAACCAACCAATTTCTGGTATTTTGCATCAGCACCCCTTTGGCTGACTAATACAGTGGTTATGTAGGGCTGGGGGAAGGAATGCTAAGGGTTGTGGAGTCTTTCTATCTGGAGTAATCAAATTGTTCTAAAATTTTTGAGATGATGAATGTACAACATTATGATTATACTAAAAGCCATTGATTATACACTTTGGATAGATCATATGGTATGTGAATATGTCTCAATAAAATTGCTTAATCAACAAATAAATAATTTTGCAAAAATAGCCAGAAATAGCAGCAATGTACAGCAGGGGAAACAGAGAGATTGAGAGGTGAGGCATTTTCTTGTTTGTCTGTTTTTAGTTTATTATTATTATTGAAATAATGAAAATGCTCTAATAATGACTGTAGTGATGAATGCAGAAGTATGTGATTATACCAAATACCACTTACTGTACACTTTGGATGAATTGTATGTTTTATTAATATGTATCAATAAAATTGATTTGTTAAAAAAAAAAAGAACTATGTAAAAATCCTAAAATCCACATATGCTTTTGAAAGAGAGTAGAACACAGGTCAAAATGATATTAATTGTATTAGGACAATAAAACATGGTTTTCCTTCTGTTTTCCAAACTTTTTTGTAATGTTATCTTTTATAAAATGTTCTTTAAAGTGTATTAAACAGAATACTTTCAATAAAAACAAATCACAAGAAGAAAGCAGCTGTCATTTTCACTTACTGAGGTGCCATAAAATGAAAAGGATGGATGCCGTCTGCTGCTGGTAAGGATGTAAGTGAAAGTATGAACTAGTACAGACTTTTAGGAGGGTAACTTGTCAGGATCGTCAAATTTAAAATGCACATACCATTTGATCCAGGATTTTGCCTCCAGTGGTCTATTCTAGGGAAATTCTCACCCATATACACCCAGTTGGAAAGTACAAGGATGTTCATGTATCAGTGTAACAGGGAAAATCTGAAAACAACTTGAATGTCCATCAATGGGGGCTATATAATTAACTGCAGTATGTCATCCAATAAAACATTATGAAGTAGTTAAGAAAGTGATTTCTTATGTTTAAAAACAAAAACAATTTAAAAAGCAGCCATATAAAACAAAACTATATACTCCATGTATACACATATAAAGGAATAATATCACGGATAATATGGGTTCCCTCTGGGAAAGGCAGTGAAATGGTGCGGGGTGGCAGGGAGATAAATAACAACTTATGCTTATTACTGTAGATGTGCTTATATTATTTGAATATTTACAAGCATGTACTCATGTTCTAAGAGGAAGACTAAGAAGAGTGGTAGGGAAGAAAAGGGAGGGGACAGTAGTTCATGTTCTAGAAAGCAGAACACTTGAGTTCTATTTCTAGTTTAGCCCCTTACTTGTTGTGTGATTGTACAGAAGTCATTTGCCCACATCAGGGATCAAATTTTACCATCAATTAAAAAAAAACATGGATAATATGATTTAGAAACTACTAACTATAATGTGCTGCAGGAATGTGAAGGAGTATCATCATCATTCTTCAGGTGTCAGGCCTCTTCTATGGAATTACTGCTACCTTAACCCATGCCCTATTATCTACTGAAAGCCCAGGTGGCTATCACTGAATAAACATTAACAATGACTGATGATGACTTTCAATAAAAGTTTACTTTATAATAAAAATATTTGTATAGGTCCATCATAGACTGCTAATTTTACCTTGTTTGGGCAATAAGCCCAAGACTGGAACTCAAAATTCCTTTTAAGAAAGAAAAATTTTCAAATATTTTATTTATTTTACCAAATGAGAGAAATTAGACAGTATTGACCACTAGTGGGGTACTTTTACTGAAGTAATCTTCATGTCTGATTGTTTAAGCATCTGTAAACCTAAAGAAAGTAGAATTGTTCACTCTTGGTCCCCATTGAAGGTTTGTTCCAATTACACCAGTGGTAAAGGAAAGGTCAGAGTCACAAGCAGAAGCTAGAGGAGTTTTAGGCAATTTAATCTTATAACATAAAACTATGTCCTTGTCAAAAGGTAAACTGCAGATTTTACAGGAATGTCAGGTGCACACTGTAAAGTTAAGAAGGATTCCTTTCTTTACACTCAAACTTCTGTCATCCTATAGAGTTTCCCTTGGATTTGGACTTTATGAATAAAGCTATTCATAATAGGTTCCACAAAATTGAAATAATGATATATTAGTAGATTAAAAATGCAAATATATACTTCAGTAAAATGTTTACATGAAAAATGCAAAAAAAAAAAAAAAAGGAATTTTGAATAGTTTTCCCCAGCAAGAGCTGGGTAGAGTCATTTGAAAGGATCAAATCCAAATTCCTTGGCACATGTTTTTTGCAAGACCTTCCCCTTCTGGTCCCAGCTCACCACTCCTGCCTCATTTTTGGTCACTCTATCTATGGGCCCTGCTCTTTAGCCACTTAAGACTGTTCTGCAGTTCTTTTTTTTTTTTTTTTTTTTAAAGATTTTATTTATTTATTCATCCATCCCCCCCTTGCTGCCTGTGCTCGCCGGGTCAGCCAACCACGCCGTGCGGGCGGGCCCGCCCCCACCTGGAGGCCCCGGGAACCGAACCCGGGGCCTCCCACATGGTAAACGGGAGCCCCACTGATTGAGCCACAGCCGCTTCCCTGTTCTGCAGTTCTTGAACATGACACTTTCATGCTTCTGGGCCTCTGTTTATGTTGTTGCCTCTTTCTAGAATCCCCCTTTCTTCTAATTTTTTTTCTTGGTAAACTCCTGATATCCATCAAGGTCAAGATCATATGCCTTCTCTGCACACTTCATACATCTCTGTGGAACTTTTCAAGCCAGGTATGGTGTCAGTGCTCTTGTCTCCTTTGCTCCATTGTACATGCCTTGAGACAGAGATCCTTTGATAGTTCTCTTTGTCCCCCCACAACCCAGTGTCCTATTGTAGGTACTGGAGAAGTGCTTAATAACTAAGAGTAGTGGCAGTGCTCTGCATACAGTGCACACTCCAAGATTTGTTAAATTAAGTAAATAAGAATATTATTTAATTTGCTCTTTATATCTGAATTCCAATGAGAGGCATACTTGCAAAAAGTTGCTTTTTCTTATCTCTGTCGAAGTGATCTTTCCACTCCAAGATCTGTTGACTGTGTAGAATATTCGCTGAATAACCTGGTTCCAGAAGCAAAACAAAAGGAAATAAAAACATTAAAGATTATTACTTTACCAAAGGCCATCTTATGAAAGTACTTTGAACTAAGCTGATTTGGGGCTTATTATATCAAATATAATTACTAGCAAAAACTATTACTATATATATATATATATATATATATTTTTTATTTTTTATTTTAATTACAGCTTATTCTCAGTACTTTTTATTGGCAGTGGAAAATGCTTCAGTATTTTATTGAAAGAAAGCAATAAATAATACTGTGATAAAAATAGTTCAAAAGTAGACTGTACATACTTTGTTACATAATTGGGAAGTTCACAAAAGATTAATAGAAAAACAGAACAGTAACAATGAATTTTACAGGTAAATTAAAAGCAGAAACCAAAATAGAAAAAGACATGCTCTATGTATCTATATATATACCAGTTGTATAATAAATAATGCACCATGATCTGAACATATTTCTTGCTGGCTTTTTTAATGTGCCATTTAAAAAGTAAAAGTTACATTTGCTACTTATACAATCCCAAATGGCTATAACATTGAAATCTAAAAACGTACGTCTAGATTCATTCATTCTTTGAACATGTTTACAAACAAATGTAAAAAGATGATTTACATAAGAAAAATAAGGCCTTTATTCAAGTTGCACTATGTTGTTTCCAGGATTCTGCGCCTTCCTCCTCGATGTGCACTGACGTCCGTGAAGTGAAAGCGTGGCGCCTCGTGGCTGATCCTCTAAAGCAGGTGAATCGGCGCCTTTCCGCTCCAGCTTCCACGGAAGACAGACGGAGAAGACACCAGGCTGTCCTCCCCTCAGGCTACCCCGCTCCGCAGTCTTTCTCTCCCAGCTGAGAGCCACACTCAGCTCATGGCTTCTGGTCCCTCACTGAAGACAGGTCACCCAAGTCCCTCAGGGACGAGGTCAGGAAAGAGTTAACCCATCCTAAGATTCCCACAATCTTCTGATCCTCTTTTCAGTCCAAATTTTATTAGAAGTTGATATTTATCCCCTAGATATTTGAAAACTGTTCAAGCTGCAGAATAAAGCATTTCTTGCTAGAAAAAGTATAGTTAAGGTCAGTCATTAAAATACAACAGTAGTTGCTTGAAATTAAGTCTGCTTATTCCAAAATGATTGTTGACAAGCTAGTTTATGTTTGCAAAGGATAATGCACACTGCCTGTGTCATGATAATTTTACAAACATAGTAAAATCCTTTTCTCTGTCATGGTTTATTATTAAAAAATTAAACAATGATAATTACAATAAATGCATAATTTACAAAAGCCCTATATTTGTTCATAGGATTTATACATACCAGCATTACATTACATTCATTTCAAAGACTAAAATTAGGTATAAGAACATGAATTGATTTGAAAGGATATTTATAGCCTGGAGATCCATGTAAAAGTAACTAACTATATATGAAGAGTCATAAGTTTACATAAATATAAGAAACATTAAATTCTAAAATATTTTCTCTATGGTATTCATGAATTTTCACTAATTAAAAACTCTGTAATAAAATATATATTTTTTAATCTCTATATTTTGAATCTACCTCTATATTTCCAAGAAGAGAAAGTTATTCTCTGCTCACAAGTCTGCATTTCCCATCTGTCTATACGTTATTTCCTTTATTTACTTTTCATCTTACAATGATGCTGATTCATGTAGTGCTTATTGGGTCGGACATTTTGGGAAGACAAATGAGGTGAGAAATACCTGCTGGGTTGGCTTAACAATGGGTCAGAAGAATGGTTGCCTAGTGATATGATTCAAGAGGGCATTACTGTGTTTATTGTATGGAGTCTTGAAGACTTCTGGTCTTCAGAGCTATCTATGGAAACTCAAACACATCTAGGATAATTTATATCCCTGTGTCCTTATTTGGGTGTGAATACCCTTGTTATTAGCTAGTGTTTTAATGAGTTTAGCTGAAGTGAGTCTCTGGAGAAGACCCTGGATGGGATGAGAGAGGAGGGGATGGGAGCAACATGCTGAGAATAGGGTAGGGGTAGACGGTGGTATGGGGAAGGTTTGGAGAAGGAAGACAGAGACTGCAATTCCACAGGTAGGAAGGCACAGTGCATCCTTAATTTTATCTGGGGTTATTCTTGCCCAATAAATTTCTCTTTGACCCACTAATTTTTTCTCCAAAAGGAAGCAGTTGTGAGAAGGGCAATTGAAACGTCTTTTATCAATATAAAGTCTACATTCTATATTCCAATTAAAAATCAGCACCAAAGTTGAAAAAATAATACAAACCCCATGCAGAGAACTGCAACATACCCCCACCGTGCAGATACCCAGATCCACCAACTTTAACATTTTGCCACCTTTGATCCTTCCTTCCACCCTTCCTCACTCCCTCCCTACGTCCCTCCATCCCTTCCTTCCTTCCTTTTTTGGAGGTATCAGAGATTGAACCTGGGACCTGGTATATGGGAAGCAGACACTCAACCACTGAGCTACACCTGCTCCTCTTTCTTTCTTCCTTCCTTTCCTACCCTCCCTCCCCTTCCTTCACGCCCCATCGATGCATACATCCATCCATCCATCCATCCATCGATTCATTCATCCATCCACCCATCCTTCTTCTGAACATCTGAGAGCTGGTTGCATACATCATATTCCTTGAACACATAATACTTCCATGTACATTTCCTATGATATTCACTTATGTAATCAACTTAAGTGCAGTTATCAAGTTCAAGAAATTTAACACTGATATTAATAAATAAAATCTAGTAGACTGAACATGGAGGCACCCATGCTAAGCCCCACATTAGCAAAATCAAACACCTAAGTTAGTTTCTATTTCCTACAAATGCCTGGCTTGCCTAG
The DNA here is from genome assembly GCA_026826555.1 of Tolypeutes matacus. Classification (NCBI taxonomy): domain Eukaryota; kingdom Metazoa; phylum Chordata; class Mammalia; order Cingulata; family Chlamyphoridae; genus Tolypeutes; species Tolypeutes matacus. Next base: position 98,078,294 of record JAKSZT010053887.1, read on the forward strand.
AAAACCAAATTTAAGTACAGCCCATCAGTTATCAGCTGCTAACTTCCTCATTCTTATGCCAGCTAACTTTCTCATTCCTAACCAACCACCTGCTCCCCACTTTGTAAGACTCCCCCAAGTAAACCATAAACTTAGTGTCAGCCAATCAGAACATATCCTCACTTGCTTCTGCATTTGCCCTATATGAGCTTCTTTCCACCACATCGGTGGAGCTTCCTTCTACTTTCTGAATGGGATGATTCATGAATCGCTCATTAAAGCTGTGAGATCCTAAATTGCGTGAAAAGTTTTTCTTTTATCAACATAAAGCCTACATTCTATATTCCAATTTTTCCTTATGTCTCAATTAATGTCCTTTTGAGCCTTTTCTCTTCTTAGATTCCATCCAGCAACATATATTATATTTAACTGTCATTATATCATTAGTTTCTTTCTTTTTAATTTTGAAAACATATATACAACATAAATCTCCCCATCCCAACCCTTCCTAAGCATACCATTCAGTATTATTAATCATATTCACAATATTGCAGTTACCTCACCACTTTCCATTGCTAGAACTTTCCCTTCACCCCAAAAAAAAACCCTGCACTCATTTTGCATTATGTCCCCATTCTCCCTGGCCCCCGCCCCTGGCAATCTGTACCCTAATTTCTGTCTCTATGAGTTTGCGTGCATATTTTCTTTGTAGTTAGCTTGGGGTTTAAATTGAATATCCTAAATCTGTAACAATCTCGTGTGCCTTTACACCAATTTACTTCAACAGCATAAATAATGTTCCTATATCCCTTTGTTCCCCTCCTCCCACTTTTATGGAGTTTTTGTCACAAATGACATATTTAAACATGAGCCCCAAACCATTGATATACCATTACATTTTATGCATGTGCCTTTTATATGCTGTAGCGAGGCAGGTTAGTATAGAGAAAGAGGGAAGGTAGCTGGGACCCGGCAAAGAAGATGGCTGTGAGACCCTGCCTGAAAATCCCCTGCTACTAAGACCCCACCTAGACACCGGCCACAAGGTCCCATTTGGAACTCTTTTCCAGGTCAAGGGGAAGCCCCCGATACCTCCAAACAACAGGCCTCCCCATTGGCTCCCTGAGAGCTAACAGGTAGGGCAACCAATCAGTACAGCAAACAGCTGGGGCCCCTCCCCAGTATTAGGATGGGGGAGGAGAAAAGGTTTTAAAAGGCCTAACCCGGTGCCCCATGTGGGTGACTCACCCTGCACCACGCCCATAATCCATGTCTCAGATTACATACTGTTTTTCTTTTCTTGTTTCTTAATAAACTCTTTATTCCCTTGCCTACCCTATGCCATGTCCTTAAATTCTTTTATGTGACATAGCCAAGAACCTAGAAGCCCAAGACCCAGAGCGTTCTGCTAACAGTAGGAAGTAAAAAGTGGTTACAAACCAAAAATATAATAGTTCTGATATTTATATTTACCCATGTCATTATCTTTACTAAAGATCTTTATTTCTTCATGTGGCTTCAATAAATTGTCTAGTGTCCTTTCCTTTCAACCTGCAGAACTCCCTTTAGCATTTCTTCCAGGGCCAGTCTAGTGGTGATGAAGTCCCTCAGTTTTTGTTTATCTAGGAATGTCTTAATCCCTCTCACACTTTGAAAGCAATTTCAATTTTGCCAGATACAGAATTCTATTAATTCTATTTTTTCAGAGAAGTTGTGGATTTATAGAAAAATCAAGGCCAAAATACAGGGTTCCTGTATACCACCCTATTATTAACACCTTGCATTAGTGTGGTACATATGGAATTCTTGGTTGGCAGGTTTTGCTTTCAGCACTTTAAATATGTCATCTCATTACCTTCTTGCTTCCATGGTTTCTGATGAGAAATGGGAACTTAATCTTATTGAAGCTTCCTTGTATGTGTGTTCCTAGGCTGCTTAAAGCAGATACTATGAAATCTGCTGTTTAAAAAATGGGAATTCATTAGCATAAAGTTAGAAGCCATGAAAATGTCCAAATCAAGGCATTATCAAGGCGAAGCTTTCTTCCTGAAGTCTGGCTGCCAGTGATCCTTATTTCCTCTGCCACATGGCAAGGTACATGGCAATGTCTGCAGATCTCTCCCTTCTCTTTGGGTTTCATTGCTTTCAGCTTCTAGTTTCTCAGGGGTTCATTCTCTCTCTCTCTGTATTTATTCTGTTTATAAAGGACTCCAGCAAAAGGATTAAGACACTTCCAGAATGCAATGAGTCATGTTAACTGAAGTAGCTTCTCAAAAGGTCCTACTTACAATGGATTTACACTCACAGGAGGGATTAGATTTAAGAATATGTTTTATTTTTTTTACCATACATACAACTTCAAACTACCACACTCCACCCTCTGGACCCCAAAAACAAAGATTCTTTCTACATGCAAAATATATTAATTCCATCACAATATACCAAAAGCCTTAAGTCATTTCAGTAACAATACTAAGTACAAAGTCTCCTTAAAATCAGTTCTAGGTGTGGTCGCTCCCAGGGCACAATTCCTCTCATCTGTGGACCAGTGAAACTTAGAGAACAAGTTATCTGCTTCCAATATACAAAGGAGGGGCATGCATAGGATAAACAAAAAAAATTCCCATAGGAAGAAATTAGAAGGAAAACAGAGGTCATGGGTTCCAAACAATTCCGAAAGCCTGCAGGGCACACTCCATCAGATTTCAAGGCCTGAGAATCATCTATGGAAGAATAGTTTGTCCTGAAGTCCTGATAGAGTGGCAGCCCCTTCCATTCCAAGTGCTTGTGCAGCCCCACTCCTTCCCATGCTCTCCCAAACACTGGGTGAAAGTTCCCCCTCTCCAAGCTTCAGGGTGATGGCCAGATTCTCCACAATCTCCAGAGAATATGCTCCACCTTGTCTGAAGACTGGGGCAGCAGCACTCTTCCTGAACAACTGGAAGGAAGGCCGGCCCTCTCCAAGCTCTAGGGATACTCACCCTTTCCACATGCATGGGGTGGGTCTGGTCACTTGGACCTAGAAGATGACTTGACTGTCATCTCCTCCAAACTCTAAGGACCTTAATTTGACATTGACAGAATCACAAACCCTGGATAGAAATGCCCTTATTCTGAAATGGCTCAATATACAGAAGAGTTTCCTAAAAATAGCCCTATGAAGCAATGGGTTGTCTATGAAGTAGTGAGGATTCTTTCCACCACAAGTGTTTAGGAAGAAGTTGACAGGATTCCTGCATGGTGGTGGTGGTGGAATTAGCTAGTTCCTAATTTCTCTACTGGCCCCAACCTCCTCTTAGACTCGGAGCTCCTTAAAGGTAGAGAATATATATCACTCAACTCTGTATTCTCAGCACTAGCTTGGCAAAAGTTCATGTTAAAAAAAAGATGGAGGATTTTTAGTATAGAAATTATATATATGGAAATAAATATTAAGAAACTCATTTATCATAATTCCATGTCCTCTTTCTCAAGTTAAAGTCAATTTCAATATATAATATTACACCAAATTTTTCTTTATTGAGCATTATTAGATTTTTTTCCTGATTTCTTGATTTTAAAGGTAAACTAATCTTAAAATCTGTGTTGCCTATCTAAATTTTATATTTATATACTCCTCAAATATTTTATATTATTTATGGAAGTAACTACTGTGTTAGAATTAAAATTATAAAACTTTATTTCTGTATTTATATTTGCTTCTAATTTTATTCTCTTCTTCCTTTTTCTTTTTGACAGAATTTTTAAAATTTGCAGTTTGACTCTAGGCATTTCCTATTTTTAGCTGCTGCTAACCTACTTATCTAATACTATAAAAAATGTACCTGCATTTCATTTTTTTCATAGCCTAAATCTCCTTATTCAGTGGCCCCACTCTGATGGGCAAATTTGTTGGTTTCCACAGTACTAAGTCAGCATTTTAGCTTATCAAGGTAATGTCACCACCTAGTGGTGAGAGTGTATACCTGCTGGTTCTACAGTTTTTTTCTGGTCTGTGTGTGTTTTAGGTAAAATTAATCACAATTTAAAAGATATTAAACAATATTAAAAAATTAATAATAGAAAGAGTAATTGTTTACTGCAGGAAGAGAAATGAAATTTGGCAATTCTTCACCAAGGGATCACTAGTCAATTTAACAGCGATCCTCCTCCTCCCCCACAGCACCTCCTTCTCCTTCTTTATATTTAGTGTATTTATATTAAATTAGAAACTTTTAATTCACAATTATAGGTCACCAGGAATGGAAATAAGTGTTGGTGGCTCCATCAGATAGTTTTTGATAACTAAATTGAATGTAGATACAGAAATTACAGAGATTTCTCACTCTAGATGACTTAAGTACAGATGCTAAGGGTATGAACATGTACAAATGCTAGAAGCCTGGCTCTTCTATTTGGCAGGGAGTGATCCACTTTTGGTTACAGCTGGCTCCACTTGGGAGCAGATGTGGCTCAAGCAGTTGAGCACCTACGGAGGTCCCGGGTTTGGTTCCTGGTGCCTCCTGGAAAAAAAAAAAAACAAGCAAAACCAACAGGAAGAGCCAACTCTGGGAAGCCCACAATGTGGCTCAGTGGTTGAGTGGTAGTTTCTCACATATGAGTTCCCAGGTTCAATCCCTGGCACCTCAAAAAAAAAAAAAAAAAAAAAAAAAAGTATTTCTTCATGGTCTTTTGCAGAATTTGAACTTTTAAAAAAAGTATCTAATAACTGATTTCTTTCTCTGTCAAGGAAGAAAGTCTTCAAAAGGAGAGTTAAGCTCTTAGTGATGAGCAGTCTCTACCACAGCTTTGTCTTCACAGGAAATCCCAGTATCTTCCCTTAACAATGAAAATAATGGCATTTAAGCCTGAAGTGAAAGATTTGGGCCAATCAAGACACTGAACACATCACTAAGACATCATCTGAACAAGACACAGAAATATCTTCACTATCAGCACCAGTGTCATAAAAAAAAGTATCGTAAATCTCATCACTTACTTCAAAAATTCATGTAAAGACCTCTTTCCTCAAAAGTCAGCATATGCCAGTTTGGATAAGCAGAGCCTCCACGTACTGGCAATTTCTTTGTAGCATATAAAACTGCATACTCAAGGGCTACAATTTTCTGGATATTTCCAATATATTTTCATTTTCATTAGTCTGTCAAGAATAATTTAATATCAAGAGGCATATTTCTGATTGCCAAGTCTTCTCTGTGAATAAAGGAGAATATGGACTTGCTTTAGGTGCAATTTCTTATTTGGGCACTAATGGCCTTCTTTGCTGTATACAGAGGTGGTAAGCTGTCTTTCCAGTCCTTTAGACAAAATAGCTGACAAAATAATCAATGAAACAGTCTTTTCCAGTACCACGTTTTCAGTGATAAACAGAAAATAAAACTTGTCTGACTTTTCTTCATCATATATCACCACAAATAAGCTAATTATTTGAGTCATACTTTGTCAGCGGTTTCTTCCAACTGTCAAGTGAAATAACTGAAATCACATGAAACATACATTAACTGTTCTTTTCAGTTGTATGCCACTGAGATTATATTTCATTCAATAGGGTCATGTGATGAAATAATTTTGCTTTTTCTCTGAGACATTTGTCATTAATTCTGAGGTTGAATTTTATAAGTTTCCTGGAAATAGTGTGTCCTTATCTGTTTTTTACCATAAGCAGGGTAGAGAATGATGTCTCTCTAGTTTGGTCTCTTTTCTGCCTTTAAAAACAAAATCAATTAATTTCATATTTGAAGGCCTTATTTTGCATTTGTTCAAGAAAAAATGCACAGTATTCTGAAATAATGCAAAAGTTCCAGTGACTTCATGTCATTATTTAACCGAGTTTCATAATAGAAAAGGCACTGGGGAGAAGAACAGATAACCAGTCCAATGAAATTCTATTTCTATATATTCATTGTTATGCTTTTTATTATTTTTTTGGGGGTACTATTATGAGATTATCATGATAGCAGATTCATTTGTCTTAGTGCATACAGATTCATGTTCTATATTCTCAATTGGCTCTTCTTTATTATTTATGTTAAGATGGTAACATATTGTCACTCTATTTTCATCACAAGTTTTTTACACTTTAGTGAGTACTTCTGAGCAATAGATTCACAATATTAACACCAAATGTATATTTAACAAATATAACAATAATATGTAAATGCCACATAAATACATCAGCAAAAATAATCCTGTTAACTGATCAAGGTAGTCCTTTTAGTTCAACAATTATTAACAACATAATAGAATTTCTGGGAAAATGCTAACTGTATATGAACAAAATAATTTCATGACTTTTCACTCTAAAATCATAAAATCTCTGGGAACCACCTGACAGACAACCACAGACCATCATAGGTCCAGGGATGATACTTCAAGAAATACCAAACTAGATAGTGTAGAGAAAGAAAAATTACCTCTCTTTTAATGTTCTGTTCTTTAATATCTTTTCTAAGAATGAATTTCAATAAAATATTTCTCTGCAGACAGCATTTTCTAAATTGGGTAGAAGGTTGGACTATATTATTTCTAAGATCTTACCAACTCTCAAAAGTCTAAATTATGCTCTTAATAATGCTCTGACTTTACGGAGCAGTCAACAATCAGAACCCAAAAATTCCCTCCACAATTCTAGCCAGAGCTAATGTAGAATTCTTAAGCATGAGTGATTTTTCTTATTCACTCAAATATTTATTGTATGTCTACTATATGCCAGGCACTATTATAGGTATTGGGGATACAGTATTAAAAAAAAAAAAAAAGGACAAAGTCTCTGCTCTCACTAAGCTTATATTATAGAGTGAAATGGTCAATAAACAAAAAAGATAAAAAAAAATCAGATGGTGGTAAAAGCTAAGAAGAAAAAGGAGGACAAAGGAATAGAGTTCAGGGGAAGGGGGCAGAAGGAGAAGAAGGACAGAATGTGATCAGGAAAAGCTTCCCTAATAAGAGACCATCTGAGCAAATATCTAGATGAAATGAGGGAGTAAGCTATATGGAAACCTGCATATAGGACGAGTGTTCTGGGCTGATGAAAGAGCAAGAACAAAGCACCTGAGGCAGAAGGAGTGACGTGATCTGACTTACTTTTTTTTTTATTTTTTTTTTATTATGGGTAAAAATCAAAATTCTCACAATACATACAAACATTTGCAATATGATATATAAATATATATGCATATATGTGTATTTGCTTACAAAAATGTTATTTATATATATATATATACATATATTTTAAGAGGTGCTTAGATTACCCAAAATATTACACGGAACCCACTGGGATTCCCATGTTCCCCACCTCCCACACCTCCCACCACATCCCACACAAACATCTCCCACAGTGTGGCCCACCACCCTTGACTTACATTTTTAAGGGCTAACTCTGTTCACTTTGTGGATACTAGACCATAGGGCAATGAGAGTTAAATCAGGAAAACCAGTTAGAAGTGATCCAAGTGAGAAATGAGAGTACACTGGGCCAAGATGAGTGTGGTGGAGGAAATTTAGTAGAGTTTAATAGTTAACATGCAAAATTAACTTATGTGATAGTCTTAGTGACAGTGACACCTTCTGGCTCAGATAGTCTTACAAAGTTTTACACTGGCAGAAGTGAGCCTATGTGAATGAAGTTCTACAGGAGGCAAAAAAGAGTAGTATATCCTATAACACGGATGTGTGGGGTTGAGAACCCTACACATCCATGGTCAACAGGAATAAGGGAAAGAGGGAGCCTAGGACCAAGAGTAGGGTCTTCCTCAGAAGAGACTGCCAAGTAGCTGGAGGAGCTGGACACAGGGGTGGGCTTACTTGAGTGTATCTGTAAATGTGAGGTGGGACTGTGCCCTGGGGCTTGACTCTGGAATTCCTTCAAAGATAATCTGGGACCAAGGGCAGAGATGTGGCTGCACTGTGCTCAGCAGGCCCGTGTGCTCTCATTCATAATTCACGCCCTGCCTGTGCCTGATCAAAAGACGCTGTGCATAAGGAAATAGGAAGTGTGAAAGTACCTCATAAAATAGGGGACTGTGATCATGTTATTTTAAATTCTTTTTTTTTGTTTTAATTACAAGAAAGCTGTTTCTCACTATTATTTCCAGTTCTAACTGTGAGGTACTAGAGATACATCTTTTTCTGGAAAAGGCTGTTGAAAATTATTTTCTATCTTATTTGGAAATGCTAAAGGTCATCAATATTCACAGCATGGTATAATGCATACCTCACAACACCAGACAGAATGAGTTTATTAATTTAATTTTGTATACAAGAGACCTCTTAAGCAGTGGGCAAATATAAAAAGGGAAAGGAATATAAATAATTTATTAATTCAATTTTACTGTACCTTCCTCCACTTAAAATAATCATTATAGCCCAAGTTACCTTTTGCACAAAGATTAGAAAGCCTGGATACCAAACAGTGATAAAAAGGAGTTATTTTTAAACAATAAGAGTGATGTAGCCTACCGTGGTTATGTAACGGGAGTGGAATTCTGGAGCATCTTTCAAGAACGTAAGGCCAGGGTGTGTATCCACCACATCCTGAAAAAGATCAAAACCAAGACTAAATTAACAAACATACCAAATAATGCCTACAGAGCTTTCACTTCTTGTAGAATATGTTGCCAGCTGATCAAACTTACTATTTTAGAATATTGAACAATGCACTTGAGGTTTAATTCTTTATTAAATTTAAATTTTACTTAAAGTGTTTTTCTCCATATATAGCATACATCAATAAAAAAGTAAAATTTTTACTTAGCTGTATTTGGTGATTTGTGAATCAAATGTGTAAGAGGTAGGTACTGTAATTCTAACACATCAAGACATGTTAGGGATTGCTAAGTGAAATTCACACAGAAAGGATAGTAGACATAACCCAACTAGAATTATTCTGTTTCTTTAGCCTAGAGACATGGGAGAATTTTTGAAATAGCCATATAGCCAAGAAGTTTGAAATCTGTATAGGTTAAGTTGTATAAGCCAGCTAATCCCAATAGTTATTATCAAAATAATTGTGCTGCCAAATCTGTTTTTAATTTAGGATTTTATTTGATATCTTGTCCTCACTGAGACTGTTAGGATATTAAAACCTTGAAATACTGCGTTTTTATTGTCTAATTAGGTTTTAAAAGCACTTTTAATGAGCCTAAGTAGGCTTGGCTAACCAATTAATTAGTGTGCATTTAATAATCAGAGACAACAGCAATGCTAACACATAGATAATCTATTAATTGGCTAATCTTCATACAGGGTTATGCGATATGGATATATCTCATACCTGGTGATGTTAACCTTGATCACACTTGGTTAAGGTGGTGGCTGCTGGGTTCTCCTCTACTATAAAATTACTATTTTCTTTTTGTAATTGATATTCTTCGGGGAGGTATTTTGAGACTATGTCAATATCTTATTTCTCCTCAAACTTTCATCCACTGATTTTTAGTATTCATAGGTGGCTCTTGACTGCAATACTTACGCTGTAGTGCTTGCCTAATGGTGATTCTATGTTTCCCTCATCCCTTCCACATTTTTAATTGGAATTCTTCTATAAGGAAGAATTGTCCCTTTCCCCAAATATTTGTTTGATTTATATCACTATGGACTCATGTGTAGTTGTTTTATTCTATGGGTTATAAGTCAATACTCTCAATATTTATTTTGTTGATCAAATTGACCTAGGTTTGACTACTGGGAATTCTTTCAGGTTGGCTCCTGTGTCTTCCTGTCATGTCCCTCTCCTTTAATGAGCACTTCCTTATTTCTGGTATCATAAAATGATCAGGCTTATGTTGTATTTTCCCTGCCCAAGCCCTGGAGTTTCTCCACACCCATCCTGGTTGATTTAACTTATTTATTTCTTGGCTGGAGAGTATGTAAAACATTACTACGGTTCTAGGAGACAAAGCCATACAAAAAGGTATACTCAGAGATATGTATCTCTTCCCTTTTCATTCTTACCTTTCCTATTTTCTTCTTCTTTAAACCCTTATTTTTCTATGAATACTGCAACAAACTAGCACAAACTGGATGGTTTAAAACAACAGAAATTTCTCTCACAGTTCCAGAAGCCAGAAATCAAAAATCAAAGTGAAGGCTCTGGAGACTATAGGGGAGATTCCATTCCTTGTCTCTTACAGCTCCTATGGCTCCAGGTATTCCTTGGCTTGTGGCTGCATGACTCCAATCTCTGCCTCTGTCTTCAAATGGCCTTATCTCCTCTCTGTGAATCTCTCTTAGGTGTCTCATATAGGTTTGCTTGTGATTGGATTTCTGGCGCACCCAGATAATTCAAGATGATCTCGAGATCTTTAACTTAACTACTTCTACAAAGATCCTATTCCAAGTAAGGCTACATTCCAGGTTCCAGAGGTTAGGACATAGAACATCTTTCTTGGAGGTACTGTTCAACCCACTATACACCCCTTTCCCATACACCCTCTGGTAAAGAACCAATCTCTTCAGTTTTGGTTTTTCCTTTCCTGTATGACTTTTGTACAAATGATCAGACACATGTCTCTTTGTTTATATTCTTTTCTTACATGAAGAGTAGCATACTCTACATATTCTTTTGCACTTTGATTTTTTTTTTCTTTCACTTAACTGTATATCCTGGGAATCACTCCCAATCAGTTCATAGATATATATATATATTTTAAACAGCTGCACAGTACTCCATTGTATGGATGTATATTTTTTCAAATACTCTCCTATACATAGGTATTTGTTTCCAATATTTTGTAAATGCTAATAACAATGCTACAATGAATAATCTTGTACATATGTATTTATTTGTATTATTAGAGGTGAGGCAGGTTAATTTAGGGAATGAGAAGATGAATCTGGGACCTGGCAGAAAACCATGCTTGTGAAACACGTAGCCATGCAACCTGCCTGAAGGAAAGAACCCCCCGCCGCCACCACCACCAAAAAGCTGCTGGAAGAACCTTGAGAGAATTCCCCATTTGGAACGGGATTTCGCCTGGGATCAAGGGAAAGCCCCAGATATTCTTAAGGGGCTTTATCATTAGGCCCCTGGTGGGGAATTGATGGGTGGGGTAACCAATCAAAACTGCAAACAGCTGGGACTCCTCCCCCAAACATTAATAAGGGGAGGAGTAATAATTAATGGTTTAAAAAAGCAACCGCACAAGCTTTCTCTCTCTCTTTCCTGCCTGGACCAGCCCACAAGTATACCTGGGACCTGTAATCTGTTACTTTCTTTTCTTCTCTCATTTCCTTAATAAACTACTGGCCTAATTAAATCGACATTTTCTTAAATTCTTTTATGTAACATAGCCAAGAACCTAGAGGAATCCGGTTACAGAGGCATATCTTCAGCATAGATTCTTAGAAGTAGACTGATGGGGGGAAAAGTAAGGGCATATGTAGTTCTGTTAAGTGTGGCCAAATTTCCCTTTTGAAGGATTGTAGAAGTATGAGAGTTCCTTTTATCCCCCCAGTCTTGCCACCAAAATATGTTCTCATACTTTTAAATTTTTGTCAGTCTGATAGGTGAGAAATGGTATCTCAGTGTTGCTTCAATTTGCAATTCTCTGATTATGAGTGAGTTTAATAACCAGAGGCTTTCATATGTCTGAGGGTTATATATATATATATATGAATTGTTTATGTATTTTTCCTATTTTTTCTAACGGGGTTTGGTTCTTTGCCTCTCAATTTTTAGGAGGTCTTTAAATATTAAGGATATTAGCCCTTTTGTTTGCAAATATTTGCTTCCAATTTGTCAGTTGCCTTTTGCCTTTGTCCATGGTGATTTTTTGCCTTGGATGTTAAAAATATTTTATATAGCTAAATCTATCATCTTTTCTTTTATTTTGTCTGGATTTTCAGTTATCATTAGAAAGACTTTCCCCACACCAAGGTTAAAGAGGAACTTACTAATTTTTTTCTTCTAGTACTTACATAATTTCATTTTATACATTTAGATCCCCAATTCATTGCAGTTTATTCTTGTATATGGTGTAAGATACGGATATAAACTTAATTATCTTTTTCCAAATGACAACTCACTTTTTAAAAAGTCCATCTTTGCTTCAGCGATTTGAGATGCCACATTACTCATATACTAAATTTCCATAGGTAACTGGGCCTACTTCAGGACTTTCTATTCTGTTTCTCTGGCCTATGTGTCTAGTCATGTGCCAGTATCCTGCTACTATAATTACAGACTTTAGAGTATGTTTTAACGTCTGGTAGGACACAGGTTTCCCACCCCACGCCCCAATGTTTCCTGCATATTCTTGTGTACTTTTTTTTTTCCATATGAACTTTATAATCAACAAACACCATAAAATAGCTTATTGATAATTTTGTTGGGATTGCATTGAAAATTTAAATTAACTTAGGAAGAACTGTTATCTTTATAACATTGACTCATCCTATCTAAGAACAAGAATTTGATATCTTTCCTTTTTCTAAGTCTATTTTTTTTTTTAGCAGCTTGAAATAACCATTTTATGGTGTTCACAGATTCTTTAGGTCAGGAATTTGGACAGGGCACCATGAATCTGGCCTCTCTGCTCTACCAACCTCTGACCCTCAGCAGGGAAGACTCAATTCTAGGGGCTGTGATCATCTGCAGGCCCCTTCAGGCCCCTTCGCTCATGCCTGGCACCTGGACTGGGATTATTTGAAGAGGAGAACTGCCAACTGGAGCACGAACATGAAGCCTCTCTATGTAGCTTAGGTCCCACACAGCATGCTGGGCCCAGGGTAGTCAGACTTCTTGCATGGTGGCTCAGGTTTCTAAGCATGTGTAGTCCATCTCAGACCTCTTAACATCTTTAAGAATCCACCACCTACCACCAGGTCTTGAAGATATTTTACTACATTTTCTTCTAGAAGCTTTATGATTCTTGCTTTTATAATTAGGTTTTGATTCATTTTTGAGTTAATTTTTGTATAGAGTGTGAGATAGGGGTCCTCTTTCCTACTTTTGCTATGAATATCCAATTTTCTTAGCTCCTTTTGTTGAATGGACTGTTGTGCCTGAGCTGGGTGGGTTTCACAGGCTAGTCAAAAATCACTTGACCATAGATGTGAGGGTCTGTTTTTTAACCATCAATTCAGTTCCATTGGTCTATGGGTCTGTCTTTATGCCAGTACCATGCTGTTTTTACGACTGTAGCTAGGTAATACGACTTAAAGACCAGAAATGAGAATCTTCTAACTTTGCTTTTCCTTTTTAAGATGTTTCTGGCCATTCAGAACCTTTCCAAATAAATTTGATAATCATGTTTTCTATTTATTCAAAAAATGCTGGTGGAATTTTTATTGGGACTGCATTGAATCTGTGTATCAATTTGAGTAGAATTGACATCTTAATGACATTTAGTCTTTCAATCCATAAGCATGGAATGAATGTTCTTCCAATTATTTAGGTCTTTTTTTTTTTTTTTTAAAGCAAATAAGGGAATTTATTGCCTCTTTTTTTTTTTTTTTAATCTTACTTTATTTTGTACATTTAATAATTGAAAATATAAACAATTAAAAACTAAAAAGTAAACACACATGAATGTATACATTTCTCAATTAAATGTACTGGATACATATAAAATTTTTTTTTGAATCAAACAATATGTTACACAATATATTTGGTTCATAGTAACGCATTCATACAGTATTTGTCCTTTGGTGTCTGGCTTGCTTTGTTGAACATAATGTCCTTGAAGTTCATCCATGTTGTCATATGCTTTACGACTTCATTTCTTACAGCTGCATAATAGTCCATCGTGTGAATAGACCATAATTTGTTTATCCATTTATCTGTTGATGGGCACCTGGATGGTTTCCAACTTTTGGCAATGGTGAATAATGTTGCTATGAACATTGGTATACAGATGTCTGTTCGTGTCACTGCTCTCAGTTCTTCTGGGTATAGACCCAGTAGTGGTATTACCAGGTCACATGGCAAGTGTATAGTCAACTTATTTAGGAACTGCCAAACAGTCCTCTACAGTGGCTGTACCATTCTGCATTCCCACCAACAGTGAAGAAGTGTTCCTATCTCTCCACATCCTCTCCAACACTTGTAGTTCTCTTTTTAATACTGGCCATTCTGGTAGGTCTGAAATGATATCTCATTGTAGTTTTGATTTTCATTTCCCTAATCATGAGTGATGTTGAGCATTTCTTCAAGTGTTTTTTTGCCATTTGTATTTCTTCTTCGGAGAAATGTCTATTCAAGTCTTTTGCCCATTTTTTAATTGGGTCGTTTGTCTTTTTATTGTTGAGTTGTAACATCTCTTTACATATCCTGGATATTAAACCCTTATCAGATATGTGATTTCCAAATATTTTTTCCCATTGAGTTGGCTCTCTTTTCACCCTTCTGACAAAGTCCTGTGAGGTGCAAAAGTGTTTAATTTTGAGGAGGTCCCATTTATCTATTTTTTCTTTTGTTGCACGTGCTTTGGGTGTAAGGTCCAAGAAACCACCACCTCCTACAAGGTCTTGAAGATGTTTCCCTCCATTTTCTTCTAGTAGTTTTATAGTCCTGGCTTTGATATTTAGATCTTTGATCCATTTTGAGTTGATTCTTGTATAGGGGGTGAGACAGGGGTCCTCTTTCATTCTTTTGGTTATAGATATCCAGTTCTCCCAACAACATTTGTTGAAGAGACTGTTTTTTCCTGTTAGTGTGGGCTTGGTAGGTTTGTCAAAACCCAGTTGACTGTATAGGTGAGGGTTTATTTCTGGGTTCTCAATTCTAGTCCACTGATCACTGTGTCTATGTTTATGCTAGTACTGTGCTGTTTTGACCACTGTAGCTTTGTAATATGTTTCAAGGTCAGATAATGAAATTCCTCCCATGTCGCTCTTCTTTTTTAGAATGCTTTTGGCTATTCGGGTGCACTTACCCCTCCAGATGAATTTGGTAATTGCCTTCTCTAATTCTGTAAAGTAAGCTGTTGGGATTTTGATTGGTATTGCATTGAATCTATAAATCAGTTTGGGTAAAATTGACATCTACACAATATTTATTCTTCCAATCCATGAACACAGAATGTCTTTCCATTTGTTTAGGTCTTTTAAAATTTCTTTTAGCATTGTTTTGTAGTTTTCTACATATAGGTTCTGTATTTTTTTGGTTAAATGACTCCTAGGTATTTGAGTCTTTTTGTTGCTATTGAAAATTAGAATTTCTCCCGATTTCCTCCTCAGGTTGTTCAGTACTAGTGTACAAAAACATTACTGATTTTTGCGTGTTGATCTTGTACCTTGCCACTTTGCTGAACTCATTTATTAGTTCAAGTAGCTTTGTCATGGATACTTGAGAATTTTCTAAGTACAGGATCATGTCATCTGCAAACAGTGAGAGTTTTACTTCCTCTTTTCCTATGTGGATGCCTTTAATATTTTTTTCCCTTGTCTAACTGCCCTAGCTAGAAATTCTAGTACAATATTGAAAAACAATGGTGACAGTGGGCATCATTGTCTTGTTTCCGATCTTAGAGGGAAAGCTTTCAACCTTTCTCCATTGAATATGATGTTGGCTGTGGGTTTTTCATATGCCTTTTATCACATTGAGGAATTTTCCTTTCATTCCTATCTTTTGAAGTGTTTTTATCAAAAAAGGATGCTGGATTTTGTCGAATGCCATTTCTGCATTGATTGAGATAATCATGTGGTTTTTTCCATTCAATTTGTTAATGTGGTGTATTACATTGATTGATTTTCTTATATTGAACCACACTTGCATACCAGGAATAAAGCCCACTTGGTCGTGATGTATAAGTCTTTTGATATGCTGTTGGATTTGATTTACAAGTATTTTGTTGAGAATTTTTGCATCTATGCTATGTTCATTAGAGAGATTGGTCTGTAATTTTTTTTTCTTGCAGAATCTTTATCTGGCTTTGGTATTAGGGTGATGTTGGCTTCATAAAATGTGTCGGGTAATTTTCCCTCCTCTTCAGTTTTTTGGAAGAGTTTAAACAGGATTGGTGTTAATTCTTTTAGAAATGCTTGGTAGAATTCACCTGTGAAGCCATCTGGTCCTGGACTTTTCTTTGCTGGGAGATTTTTGATGATGTATTCAATCTCCTTAAATGTAATTGGTTTGTTAAGTTCTTGTATTTCTTGTAGCGTCAGTAAAGGTTGGTTGTGAGTTTCTAGAAATTTGTCCATTTCATCTAGGTTGTCTAGTTTGTGGGCATATAGTTTCTCATAATATCTTCTTATGATTCTTTTTATTTCTGTGGGGTCATTTGTAACTTCCCTCCTTTCATTTCTGATTGTATTTATCTGCATCTTCTCTCTTTTTTTCTTTGTTAGTCTAGCTAGGGATTTGTCAATTTTTTTGATCTTCTCAAAGAACCAGCTTTTGGTTTTGTTGATTTTCTCTATTGTTTTTATGTTCTATTTTCAGTTATTTTTGCTCTAATCTTTATTATTTCTTCCCTTCTGCTTGCTTTGGATTAGTTTGCTGTTCTTTTTCTAGTTTCTGTACTTGTTCAGTTAAATCTTTGAGTTTATCTCTTTCTTGTTTTTTAATATAGGCATTTAGGGCTATAAATTTCCCTCTCAAGACTGCCTTTGTTGTATCCCATAAGTTTTGATACGTTGTGTTCTCATTTTCATTTGTCTCAATATATTTACTGATTTCACTTGCACTTTCTTCTTTGACCCACCGATTATTTAGGAGTGTGTTGTTCAGTCTCCACACATTTGCGAATTTCCTTTTTTCCTATTATTGATTTCTAGTTTCATTCCATTATGATCTGAGAAGATGCTTTGTATAATTTCAATCTTGTTATATTTATTGAGAGCTGCATTGTGACCTAACATGTCATCTATCCTGGAGAAAGATCCATAGGCACTTGAGAAGAATGAATAACCCGCTAAGTTTGGATGCACTGTCCTGTATATGTCTGTTAGGTCTAACTTGTTTATCACATTGTTCAAGTTCTCTGTTTCCTTGTTGATCTTCTGTCTAGTTGTTCTAGCTAACGATGTGAGTGAGGTGTTAGAGTCTCCAACGATTATTGTAGAAATGTCTATTTCTGGAAACGGATGTGGCTCAAGAGGTTCGGCGTCCGTCTACCATATGGAGAGACCAGGGTTCGATCCCTGGTACCTCCCGGTAAAAAAATAAAAATATAAAAAAATAAAAAAATAATAAAATAAATTAAAAAAAAAAAGAAATGTCTATTTCTCCCTTCAGTTTTGCCAGAATTTGTCTCATATATTTTGGAGCACCCTGGTTAGGTGTGTAGATATTTATGACTGTTCTATCTTCCTGGTGGATTGTCCCTTTAATTAATATATAATGGTTTTCTGTATCTCTTATAACTTTTTTGCATTTAAAGTCTGTTTTGTCTGATATTAGTATAGCTACCCCTGCTCTTTTCTGGTTGCTATTTGCATGGAGTATCTTTTTCCAGCCTTTCACTTTCAGTCGGTTTGTATCCCTGGATCTAAGGTGAGTTTCTTTTAAACAGCATATGGATGGCTCATGTTTTTAAATCCATTCTGCCTGTATCTTTTTATTGGGGAGTTTAATCCATTCACATTCAATGATGTTACTGTAAATGCACTATTTACTTCTTCTATTTTATTCTTTGGTTTTCATATGTCATCTTGTTTTTGTCTCTCTTTTTACTCTTTTGGTTATCCTTTCTGCTATTCTTTCTTCTACATTCTCCTCCAAGCCTCTCTCTCCTGTCTTTTTCTTTGCAGGTTCTAAGGCCTCCTTTAATATTTCTTGCAAAGGTGGATTCTTTATTGCAAACTCTCTTAATTTCTGTTTGTTTGTGAATATTTTATACTCACCTTCATATTTGAAGGACAGTTTTGCTGGATAAAGAATTCACAGCTGTCAGCTTTTCTCTTTCAATTTCCTAATTGTATCATACCACTGTCTTCTCGCCTCCATGGTTTCTGAAGAGAAATCTGCACTAAGTCTTACTGGACACCCCTTGTACATGATCATTTGCTTCTCCTTTGCTGCTCTGAGAATTTTCTCTTTATCTTTGACATTTGAGTAGCATGTGTCTTGTCATAGGTCTATTTGGATTTATTCTGATTGGGGTAAGATGTTCTTCTTGGACATGTAAGTTCATTTCTTTCGTGAGAGTAGGGAAATTTTCAGCTATTATTTCCTCAAATACTTTTTCTGCCCCTTTTCCCTTCTCTTCTCCTTCTGGAACTCCCATGACACGTATGTTGTTGCATTTTGTGTTGTCATTCAACTCTCTGAGCCCCTGCTCAATTTTTTCCATTCTTTTCTCTCTTCAATTTTAGCTGCTCTGTCTTCAGTATCACTTATTCTTTCTTCTATCATTTTGAGTCTGCTGTTGTACTCCTCAAATGTGTTTTTGATCTCACCTATTGTGTCTTTCATTCCCATGAGCTCTGCTTTTTTTTTTTTTTTTAATATTTTAAAAGATGTTTAGATTATATAAATGTTACACAAAAATTACAGGGATTCCCATGTTCCCCACTTCCCACACCCCCCACAACCTCCCAGATAAACATCTTTCATTTTTGTGGCACACCACCTGCAATGGATATACACATCCTGGGGCTTTGCCACTAAGCATGGACCATAGTTCACATTGTAGACCATACTCTCTCCCACATAGTTCTGCTTGTTATATGCTGATGTAAAATGGCCTATATTTGTCATTGAAATGTCACTCAGGATAATTCCCAAGTCCCGAAAAAGCCCCTGTATTACAACTGATTTTCCCTCTCCCTGCCCCATCTGTTACTTTTATGTTCAGGATTTCAAATTCTTCTTTGCGTTTGCTCAATTTCTTCTTGATGTCATTCATCTCTTTAACTGTATTCTCTTTCAACTCATTAATTTGATTTTGGAAATTTGTGCTCACCTTGCTGATTAGTTCTCTCAAATTCTGCATCTCTTCTGGGACTTTGATGTATTCCTTTTCTTGGGCCATGTCTTCCATTTCCTTAGTATGGCTCCTAATTTTTTGGTAGTGTTTAGGCATCTGGTTAGGATGTAGTTTACTCAGATGCTTAATCTCTTTCTCTTTTAGAGGGATTTAGTGGCAGGAGGCTGTGAGTTACCACAGCTCTTTGGTTTTTGGCTCGACCTGGATTGTTAGGATTGTCCTGCTGGTTACTCAAAACTGGGCACTGGATCCAGTAATTGGTTGCAGAGTCGCTTCCTAGGGTCTTGGGCAGGGAGGCTATAGAGGCCAGGAAAAGCCTCTCCTACTTATTTTTAATTTTCTTATGTGCATTTCCTTGGTCTGCCAGGAGATGGTGCTCTTTGGCAGCTCTCAATTCAATTCCTGGTTGGAGTGTATTTGTTGCAACACAGACCAGATTAATGTGAGAGAGCTTCCTGTCTGGAGGCTAAGAGCCTTGCAATTCAAATTTTCTGAGACAGTTCTCCAGTTTTATTTGGCAGCTCCCTCCCTTTTCCCAGCCAGGAAATATTTCCACTCCCCTCTGAGTCCTCAACAATCAGTCCCTGTTAGTAGAGGAGGAGATTGGGAGGTTTGTAAATCTTTAGCCTCTGGCAGGCGCCAAGGCAAACAATGGTACAGCCCCACCCGGCCTGGGAGGGCTCTTGGGACACAGCAGACCAAACCTGCAGACCAAACCTGTGAGTCAAAAAGCCGAGTCAGCCCCAGGCTCTCTCTCCCCTCTCCTGTGGATTCCTCAACAATTAATCCAGGCTAGAAGAGAGGGAGATTGTGAGGGTCGGATTTCTCCAGTCCTTTGCCGGGTCCCAGCGCAAACCACCGTGTGGTCCCACCTGGCCTGGAAGGGCCCATGGGGCACCACAGCCCAACTTTGTGGGTCAGAACCTGAGACAGCCTTAGGCTGTGTCCCTCTCTCTCCCCTATCCTGGGGTGGCAGATCCCTGAAGCCCCCTTTGTCTATAGTCGCAGGCCCAGAGGCCTGAAAATTCCAAAGAGTCTTTAATGTGGGGGAGGGTGCCAGCAGCAGCAGCCGCTGCTGGTTCCAACTTATGGTTCTGTCATCACAATTTCCCCCTTTTGCCCCTCTCTCCTCTGGGTGGTGTGCCACCTTCATCTGCTGTCCTAAACCCTAGAAGATCTTTTTCGGGGCTATTTCAACCTGCCCTCTAGCTATTTTTCCGAAGAAGAGATTCCAGTGTCTTACTCATCTGCCATCTTCCCGGAAGTCCTCTCCAATTTAGGTCTTTTTAAAAAATTTCTTCTCACAATGAGCTGTAGTTTTCTTAATACAAGTGCTTTACATCATTGGTTAAATTTATTACTGAATAGGGGGGCGGATGCGGCTCAAATGGTTGGGCGTCCGTCTGCCATATGGAGGGACCTGAGTTCGAGCCCTGGGACCTCCCGGTAAAATTAAAAAATATATATATAGAAGGCACATGGGTTGCCAAGCTCTGTGTGCCGGTGAGCCGCCAGGCCCCAGGAGCCATGCAGCAAGATGATGACGTAACAGGAGAGAGACACAGGGCAGAGACAAGATGAGTTGCTCTGAAAGCCAGGAACCGAGATGGCGCAGGTAGCAGAATACCTCTCTGCTACATCGGATGTCTCCAGGATCGAATCCTGGTGAAGACTGGAGAAGGAGGATGAGAAGAGATGGCAGGAAACAGAAACAGAGAATTGCCCAGTGAATGGACACAAAGCAGCAAATGGGGAAGGTGGGGTTTAAAATGGATAAAGTAAATAAATAAATCTTTAAAAAAAAAATTATTACTGAATATTTGGGTTTTATCAGTCATATTTTATTTTTACCACTCTTTTGACATTTTTAGTTACTTTTATTGATATAATGTTCATTTCTAGACTCTCTTCCAGGCCTGTCTCTCCTGTGTTTTCTTTCAGGGTGTAGCACACCTTTTAGTATTTCCTGCAAAGCAGGTCTCTTGGTTACAAACTCTCTCAGTTTCTGTTTATCTGTGAATATTCTAAAGTCGCCCTCATTTTTGAAAGACAATCTTGCTGGATATAAGATTCTTGGCTGGAAGTTTTTCTTTTGCAGTATCTTAAATATATCATACCACTGTCTTCTTGCCTCCATGGTTTCTGGTGAGAAATCAGCACTTAATCTTATTGGGTATCTCTTATATGTTATGCATTGCCTTTTTCTTGCTGCTCTCAGAATTCTCTTTGTCTTTGGCATTTGACATTCTGATTAGTTATGTGTCTTGGAGTTGGTCTATTTGGATTTTTTCGGATGGGAGTCCATTGTGCTTCTTGGATATGGATATCTATGTCCTTCAATAGGGTTGGGAAATTTTCTACCATTATTTCTTCAAATATTCCTTCTGCCCCTTTTCCCTTCTCTTCTTTTTCTGGGACACCCATGACACATATGTTAGCACGCCTCTTGCTGTCCTTTAGTTCCCTGAGACCTTGTTCAAGTTTTTCCAATCTTTTCTTCATCTGTTCTTGTCATCTGTTCAGGAGCCATTTCTTCAAGCTCACCAATCCTTTCTTCTGCCTCCTCAAATCTGCTATTAAATGGTTTCAGTGTATTTTTAATTTCATTTATTGTGCCTTTCATTCCCATAAGCTCTGCTATTTTTCTATGTATGCTTTCAAATTCTTCTTTGTGCTCATCCAATGTCTTCTTAGTATCCTTAATTTCTTTAGCCATCTCATTGAATTTATTAAGGAGATTTGTTTGAACATCTATGATTAGTTGTCTCAACTCCTTTATGTCATCTGGAGGCTTATCTTGTTCCTTTAACTGGGCCATATCTTCCTGTTTCTCGGTATGGATTGTAGATTTTTGTTGGTGTCTTGGCATCTGGCTTACTAGAGTATTTATTCTGGGTGCAGTTTTTCTCTTTAGTTTAGGGCTTCCTGTCCTTTCTTCCTTGCTGGTTGTGTAGTAGGAGCCAAGGATGTAGTTGGTGCTATAAGCTGTGGAGGCTCAAGCTACCCTCATTGCCTAAAGGACCAATGAAGCTTCTCCCAACTTTCTCCTTTGCCAGGGGTAGGGACAGAGCCACAGCTGTGTGGAATAATCCAAGTCATGCAGGCTTAGACTGTAGTTGCCCAGAGAGACTGATGAAGCTTCACGTCTCTTTCTCCCCGGCCTGGGGCAGAGATGGAGCTGCAGGTGTGGGCAGCAATCTATGCAGTGCAGGTCCAAGATGACCACAGTTGCCCTGGTAGACTTCCGATTATTCAGTCTGCACCAGCTAAATGTACCCGTAGTTACCTGGATAGGCTGATGCAGGCCCGTCAGCTTCCTCCCAGCTAGATGTGGGGCTGAAGCCTAGGCTAGGGCTGCAGGCCAATCTGCATGAAAGAAACCAATCTCTACAGTCACTGTGATTTTCAGTCAGCCCAGCTTCCCCTCATGCCGGGGGTGGAGACAAAATAGCAGCTACTGGCCTCCTTCTGACTTGGACAGACTCAAACTTCAGCTGTTCTTAGGGATGTACTTTAGCCAGCCTAATTTACTAATCAGTAGCTGAAATCAGTAGCCAACCATCTCTTCTTCCCGTTTCTGGGAAATGGAGCTTCCAATTCCTGCCACAGAACAGTTCCTGGGGTGGCTTCCTCACTGCCAAAGTAGGATGATCACGGGCCTCTGTATTTTGGCCTGTAATTTCCTGGAGAGGCTGGCGCAGCTCCCCCCAGCTTCCTCCCTGCCTGAGATGGGCCTGGGGCTTAGGTTACAGCGGCAATCTGATCTAGATGGAAAAAAAAAGCCGGTCCCTACCAGCACTGTGATTTTCAGTCAGCCCTGCTTCCCCTCATGTCAGGTGCAGAGTTAAGATGGCGGCCACTGGTCTCTTTCTGATTTGGACAGGTACAAACTTCAGCTGTTCTTAGGATTTTACTTTAGCCCACCAAATTTACTAATCATTAGCTAAAGTTTGTGCCCAACCGTATCTTCCTCCCCTGTTTTGGGAAGTGGAGCTTTCAATTCCAGCCGTGGAACAGCTCCCAAGGCAGCTTGTGCCTCCAGTGGAGGATGGGCACCGGCCTCTGCAGCGTGGAGTGCTCTACTTACGAATATTATCCTCAGATGGGCAATCTCCTCCTTCCATTCTTTCAAGGATGTTGCAGTATGCACTTCTGGTTTCCTCGAGTCCCCAAACAAGTGCTCTAGATAGCTGTGGGAGATCACCAACTGCCCCTTAGCAGGCGCTGATTCTGGGAGCTCTTTACTCTGCCGCCATCTTGCTGGTTGTCTCTCCAAGTCTACTTTTGTAGACTTATGTTATTTCAAGAGTGTGCAAAATGTTCTTTATATAGGTGTAGTGGTTATCTACTGCTGTGTAATGAGTTTAATATCTCATGGTTTCTGAGGGTCTGCTTAGCTGAGGGTTTCTTGCTCAGGGTCTCTAATGAGGTTTCAATAAAGTTGTTGGTCAGGTCTGGAAATTCAAGTGTAGTGTAGATGGGGGTTGGAAGAATAATTTTTTCCATTTCCAAGCTCGCACATGAGGCAGGTTACTTTAGGGAAAGGGAAGAAGAGTCACAGCTGAGACCCGGCAGAAAACATGGCCGTGAGACATGTGGCTGTGTAACTCTGCCCTGAAACCCCCTGAGGGAAAGGCCCCACAAGACTCCATCCATGAGATCCCATTTGGAACAAGATCCCGTTCCGGGTCAAGGAGAAGCCCCATATACTTCAAAAAGGACTCACCATTGACCTCCTGAGAACTAACAGGTGGGGTAACCAATCAGAACAGCAAACAGCTGGGGCCCCTACTGCAACATTAGGAAGGGGAGGAGTAAATAATGGCTTAATAAAGGTAGCCCAATAACCCAAATGCTCTGCCTAGAAGAGCCTGCATCTATAGTTTAGGTGCGTAATTCTGTTCTTTCCCCCCCATTTCTCAAGTAACAACTGGCCTAACTAAACTGGCATGTTCTTAAATTCTTTTATGTAACATAGCCAAGAACCTAGAGAAATCCAACATTTCCTGATTTCACACACAAGGTTGTTGGGAGCAGGCTTTCCTCCCTTGCCATGTGGACCTTTCCACATGGCTGCTTGAAAATGGCAGCTGGCTTCCCCCAAGTGAGTGATCAGAGAGAGAACAATGTCACTCTGCCTTTTATGACCCAGACTCTGAATCATATAGTGTCACTTTCACCCTAATCTAGTTATTAAATCAAGCCCACATTTAATGGGAAGGGATTACACAAGGGTGTGAATTCATGGCAGCAGGGATTGCTGTGGGCCATCTTGGGAAGCAGCTATCATAATAGATTTTGCAAGTTGGGGGTTAAATTTATTCAAAACATTTAACCTTCTTTGTTGCAATTTTACAGTATTCTCTACCCTTTTTCTCTAAATGCTTACTGTTTGTGTATAGGAAGGACTCTGATTTCTAAAATATATATATATATATTTGCCTTTTTTTGGCTTTCTTATTGGTGTGTAATTAACATTTACTAAACTGCACATACTTAAAGTGTACAATTTGATATATTTTAACATATGTATACACTCATGAAACCATCACTATAATCAAGATAGTGAACATATCCCTCATTCAAAAAAGTTTCCCTATGCCTCCCTCCTGCTCCTCCTTTTTTCACACCACCTGCTGTCCCCAAGCAACTATTGATTTGCTTTCTCTCTCTGTAGGTCAGTTTGCATTTTCTAGAATTTTATATGAATGGAATCAAAAGTATGTAGTCTGTTTTCTGCTGCTTTCTTTCATTTAGCAAAATTATTTTGAGATTCATGCATACTGTGTTTATCAACAGTTCATTCCTTTTTATTTTTGAGTAGTAGTTTGTTTTATGGATTTATCACAATTTGTTTATCTATTTGTCTTACAGAAGGAAATTTTACCTGTTTCCAGTTTTGGGCTATTACAAATAAGGTTGCTAATGAATAACTGTGTTCAAGTCTTTATATACCCATACACTTTCTTTTGGTAAATACCTAGGAGAATGGCAGGATCAAATGGAGGGTATATGTTTACTTTAAAAAACAGAACAATCCAAAACAAAAACCCTGCCAAACTGTTTTCCCCAGTGTGGCTGTACCATTTTACATTCCCACCAGCAGTGTATGAGACTGTTCTGGTTCTGTCACATCCATCATTGCCAACATTTTGATATGAACAGTCTTTTCAATTTTAGCCATTTTAATACATGAGAAGTGATATCTCAATGTAGATTTAATTTACAATTTCCTAATAACAAAGGATGTCGAGCATTTTTTCATGTACTTTCTATCTGTATATCTTTGGTGAAATGTCTTTAAATTGCTCATTTTTAAAAAATGGATTGTTTTCTTATTGTTGCTATTTGAGAATTTTTGTATATTTTGGATACAAATTCTTTATCAGGTATATGCTTTGCAAATATTTTCTCCAGGTTTATGCCTTATCTTTTCATTTTCTTTATAGTGTCTTTCAGAGACCATAAGTTCTTAATTTTGGTGAAGTCCAATTTATCAATTTTCTCTTTTATGGATCATGCTTTTGGTGTCATATCTGAAAAAATCTTTGCTTAACCCAAGGTCACAAACATTCTGTCCTGTTTTCTTTTAGAGGTTTTATAGTTTTAGGGTTTACATGTAGGCCTATGATCTGTTTGAATTACTTTTTTATACTGCAAGGTACGGATTGAAGTTCATTTTGTTGTGTATAGTTATCCAATTTTTCTAGCACCACTTGTTGAAAAAAATTATAATTTCCTCCACTAACCTGCCTTTGCAACTTTGTCAAAAAATCATAAATATGCAGGTCTATTTTTGGGCTCTGTCTTTCTCTATTCTCTTTCATTGATCTACTTGTCAATCTTGATGTCTTCATAACACTGTATATTGATAATAAGTCTTGAAATAAAGTAGTATTAATCCTCCAATTTTGTTCTTCTTTTTCAAAGTTGTTTTGGCTATTACAGGTCCTTTGCATCTCCAGGCTTTTAGAACAGCTTATCAGTTAAAAAAAAAAAGTCTTCTGAGATTTTCATTGGGATTGCATCCATTCTATAGATCAATTTGGGGAGAATGGATACCTTAACAATCCTGAATCTTCCCACCCATAAAGAAGACATATCTTTCCATTTATATATAGCTTCTTTAATTTCTCTCAGCAATGTTTTGCAAATTTTTTTTTTTTTTTTTTTTTTTAAAGATTTTATTTATTTATTCATTTATCCCCCCCTTGCTGCTTGTGCTCGCTGGGTCAGCTAACCACGCCGTGCGGGCGGGCTTGCCTTCACCAGGAGGCCCCGGGAACCGAACCCGGGGCTTCCCATATGGTAAACAGGAGCCCTACTGATTGAGCCACAGCCGCTTCCCTGTTTTGCAAATTTGAGAATCAGATCTTGCACATCTTTTGCCAGGTGTTCTCTAAGTTTTTCATATTTTTTGGGTGGTATTGTAAATGGTGTTACTTTTTTTTTAATTAGGGAGGTTGTAGGTTTACATAAATATCATGAATAAAATACAGAGTTCCCAGATAACACCCTATTATTAACACTTTGCATTAGTATGGTACATTTGTTAAAATTTATGAAAGAGTGGTTTTGCTTTTTAAATTTAAATTTCCAATTGTTTGCTGCTAGTATATAGAAATACAATTAATTTTTGTATATTCATTACATACACTGTAACCTTGCTAAACTCACTTACTAAACTTTAGCAGCATCCCACATGCTTTGATACGTTGTGTTTTCATTTTCATTCAGATCAAAATACTTTTCATTTTCCCTTCTGATTTCTTCTTTGACCCATGGGTTATAACTAAATAGTGTTCTTAGTTACCTAATACTTGAGGATTGTTCATAGATCTTTCTCTTATGATTTCTAATTTAACTCCATTGTGGTCACAGAACATACTTTATATGAGTTGAATATTTTTAAATTCATTGAGATTTGTTTTTTGGCTCAGAATATGGTCTATCTTGGTAAATATTCTGTGTCCACGTAAAAGGAATATGTATACTGCTGTTGTTGGGTGAAATGTATAATATAAACATCAATCAGATCAGGTTGGTTAGTGGAGTTCAAGTGTTCTATATCCTTAATGATTTTCTCTGTACTTGTTTTATTCATTATTGAGAGCAGCATATGGAAATTTACAATTATGGATTTGGTCATTTATCTTTGCAGTTCTTTCAGACTGTGTTTCATGTATTCTGAAGGTCTGTTATTAGGTGCATAAACATGTAGAAGTGTTTTGTCCTCTTGATGAATTGATCCCTTTATCATTATAAATGACTTTATCCCTACTGATATTCTTTGCACTGAAAATTACTGTCTGACATTAATATAACCACCCCAGCTTTCTTTCAATTAATGTTAGCATGCTATATATTTCCTTGTACTTTCATACTTGATCTTAGCCAAAAGGCCAAGAAGCAATATAATCTTTCACTTTTAACCTATTTGTGTGTTTATAACTGAAGTGTGTTTCTTCTAGGTAGCATATGTTTGGATCTTGCTTTTTTTATCTAATCTTACAGTCTTTGCCTTTTGGAGTATTTACACCATTTACAATTAACATGAAAATTTATATGGTTGGGTTTAAGTCTATTATTTTGCCATTTGTCCCATCTGTTCTTTGTTCCCCCGTCTTCTTCCCCTTTCCTGCCTCCTTCTGAGAAGTACTGTTTATGATTCCATCATATTTTTCTTTTTGGCTTATTGGTTATAACTCCTTATTTTGGTGGTTGCTTTAGAGTTAAGAGTATACATCTTTAACTTACCACAACGTATTTTGAAGTGATGTTATACCACTTCATGTATTATACAAGAATCTTATAATAGTATACTTGTATTTCTCTTCTTCCAGCCTTTATGTTGTTGTCATAAATTATACTTAAGCATATATTATAAAAAAATAATACAATATTGATAATTTTCTTTAAACAGTGAATTGTCTTCTAGAGTGATTTAAATAAGAAAAATAAACCATATATCTTTATCCATGTAGTCACTATTTCAGGAACTCTACCATTCCTGAAATAGATTCCATTTTCCAGCTTGTATCACTTTTCTCCTACCTAAACAACTTTTTTTTTTTTTTTTAAAGATTTATTTATTTAGTTTATCCATTTTAACCCCCCCCTTCCCCATTTGCTGTTTTGTGTCCATTCGCTGGGCAATTCTCTGTGTCTGTTTCCTCCCATCTCTTCTCATCCTTCTCCTCCAGTCTTCACCAGGATTAGATCCTGAAGACCTCCAATGTAGGAGAGAGGTGTTCTGCTATCTGCACCACCTCGGTTCCTGGTTTTCAGAGCTTTCAGATCATCTCGTCTTGACTCTCCCTTGCGTCTCTCTCCTGTTACGTCATCATCTTGCTGCATGGCTCCCGGGGCCTGGCGGCTCACCGGCACACAGAGCCTGGCAACCCATGCGCCTTCTCTCTCTCTCTCTCTCTATATATATATATATATATTATTTTACCGGGAGGTCCCGGGGATCGAACCCAGGTCCCTCCATATGGCAGACGGACGCCCAACCATTTAAGCCACAACCGCCCCCCTAAACAACTTTTTAAAATACAGTTCTTGTAGCGCATTTCTACTGGTGATGAAAGATATTTTCACTGGTTACAGAATTCTAGGTTGACAATTCTTTCTTTCAGTACTTTAAAAGATGTTGCTCCATTGTCTTCTGACCTGAAATGTTTTCAACATGATATCTACTGTCATCTTTATCTTTGTTCCACTGTACGTGACTATTTTTTCTGGCTGCTTTAAAATTTTTTTATCACCGTTTTAAAGCAATTTGATTATGATGTGCCTTGGTATAGTATTCTTCGTATTTCTTGTGCTTTGGACTTGTTGAGCATCTGTTTGTGGGTTTATAATTTTTATATAGAAAATGTGGGGTCATTATCTTTTCAAATATTATTCTCTCCATTCCCTTATGTTTACACTTATGTTAAGTTGTCTGAAGTTGTCCTACAGCTCCTGATGCTCTTTTCATTTTTCTTTAATCCTTTTTTAATGTCTCTGTGTCTCATTCTGGGCAGTTTCTATTGCCATGTCTTCAAGTTTACTAATCATTTCTTTTGCAACATTTAATCTGCTATTAATCTAATGTGGCATATTTTTCATTTCAGACATCATAGTTTTCATCTTTAGAAGATCAATTTGGGTCATAAATATAATATATATATATCTTTCCCATGTTTCTACTTAACTTTTTGAATATCTAGAATTCAGTTATAATACATGTATTAATGTCTGTGTTTCTAACATTTGTGTCAGTTCTGGGTCAGTCCCCATTTATTGATTTTCCTCCTCATTATCGACTCTATTTTCCTGCTTCTTTGCATGCCTAGTTATGCCAAACACTGAATTTTACCTCGCTGGATGGTCAATATTTTTGTATTCTTAAAAATATTCTTGAGCTTTGTTCTGGAATACTGTTAGGTTTCTTTGAAATGTTTTTATCGTTTCAAATCTTTTTTTTTTTTTTTTTTTTTTTAGATTTATTAGGCAGGATCAGCATAGTTTACTCTAGGACTAATTAATTGTTCCCCATTACTGAGACAAGACTCTTATGATTAGTCCCTCCAATGTCTTGTGAATTATGAGGTTTTCCAGTCTGGCTGATAGGGACAGAAACAATTTCTGGTTCTGTGTAACCCAAAAGCACTGTCCCTTCTAATCTTTTTGGGTGGCTCTTATCTTCGGTTAGCCTCTTCACATACATTTGCTGACTGGTACTCTGCTAAATATTTGTAGACTACCCTCTGCTGATCTCTGTTGTTGTTTTTTCTTCTCTCTCTCTCTCTGTAGTTCTCTCCTCTCTGGTACTCTGTCTTGAGAATACTAGTCACCTTGGTCCTCCTGGACTCTCAAATCTTCCTAAACTCATGGAGACTTCTGGGTTCTGCCTTGGAAACGCTCTCAAGGCAGTAAGCTGTGACAATCATAAGGCCTACCACATTTGTTTTCTGTCTCTCACTAATTACTGTTCTTTCTTACCTGATGTTCAGCATCTTGAAAACCATTGTGTTATAATTCTAGTCTGGTGGTTCTCATTTCCAGTGGGAGGGTGTGGCAGTTTGATGTAATTATGAATTCCAAAAATATAATTGGATCATGCTTGTAAACTGATCTGTTAATCTGGGCATGATTAGGTTAGGATTAGGGCATTGAGCCCCACCCCTTGGTGGGTAGGGAATTGAATATAAAAGGCAAGGCAAAGGACAGTTGAAGCAGTCTTTTGACAAGCAGTTTTGATATTGGAAAGAAGGCCCCAGGAGAAGAGAAGCAAGCTGTTCGCCTGATCATCTACAGCTGACCTTGTGGAAGAAACAGGAGCTAAGCCCGGAGAGAAATGCAGCCCCGGGAAGAGAGGAACCCCAGAAGCCTGAACCCAGGCAAAAGCCAGCAGCTGTCTTGCTCTAACACGTGGCAATGGACTGTGGTGAGAGAAGAAACTTAACGCTTTATGGCCTGGTATCTGTGGACTTCTACGCCAAATAAATACCCTTTATAAAGACCAATCCATTTTTGGTATTTTACATTAGCATCCCTTTAGCTGACTAATACAGAGGGTAAATCCAGTTCCTGTTATTCCATCTTGGTCAGACGTGGAAAATCTATTGATTTTTTTTTTTTTAAGAGGCACTGGGGATTGAACCCGGGACCTTGTACATGGGAAGCAGGCACTCAACCAACCAAGCTACACCTGCTCCCCTATAGATTTTTGTATATTAATTATTTTCCTCCTACTTTATTACTTCTTTTATTGTTTGAGTTGGTTTTATCATTAATTCTCTTGATTTTTCCAGGTTTATAGTCATGTCATTTGTAAATAGTTACTTTTACTTCTTTAACCATTCTTACTTATCTAATTGTTTTCTTTTGCACAATAACACTAATACAATGCTGAACTCATAGCAGAGATAGTGGGCATCCATACTTTGTTCCTGATCTTGGTGGAAATGACCCTGGTGTTTTCCCATTAAATAAGATACTGGCTTTAGTACTAAGATCTACATATATTTCATCATGTTAAGGGAGTATCCCAAATACCTCCTATTTTCTTGAGTGTTCTTTTATGAATAGGTGTTAATTCTGTCAAAAGGCTTTTCAGCATCTATGGAAACAATCATGCTTTTTCTTTCATATATTAATATGATATAAGATATTAATGAATACCTAATATTGAACCAAAATTGTCTTCTAGGAATAAATCCCACTGGATCATGATGTATTATTTTCTTAATGTGGTGCTGGATTCTGTTTGGTAATATTTTATTTATTACTTTTTATAAAAAATCATGTATTATATTCATTGACAGTTTACTTTCTTTGTACAGTCCTTATCTGGTTTAGGTATCAGTGTCATGCTTGCTTCATAAAAGGAGTTAACTAATTTTTCTTCCTTTTCAATGCTGTGGAATAATTTATGAAGTATTAGGACTATGTGGTATTTGAAGGTTTGGTAGAAATCCTCTATTAACCATCCGGGCCTGCTGATTTTTTGTGGGGAAGATCCTTGTATTAGTTGGGGCTCTCTCGGGAAACAGAATCAACAGGAGATATCTGTCAATAATATGAGATTTTATAAGAGTCTCTTGTGACCATGCGGATGCACAAGTCCAGGTTCCGCAGTCAGGCTGCAAGCCAGGGGCTCCGATGAAAGTCCTATGAAAGATCCTTGATGAGTTTCTGGGAGAAGTTGGCTGTCCAAAGATGACCTAGGAAATTCTCTCTGAATGTTGAAATCACTTCCCTTTTTAAGGCATTCAACTGATTGGATAAAAGCGTCACCCATTGCTGATGCAAGCTCCCTGATTGATGCAGGTGTAATCAGCCATCCATGCAGTAAACTCACTGGTGTTCGAAGTCCATAAATGCTTTTGTATTACAATTAGCCCAGTGCTTGCTGGACCTAACACCTGGACACAATTACCTGGTTGAGTTGACACATTAGCCTAACCATCACAGTCCGCCCCTTGTCAGCTCGGCAACCATACACATTACCCTAAACCATACTCAGTCTCTAAGTAAAAACAATAACAGACAAGCATACATATATATTTCCACCTAACAATGTTCAACTCCCCTGCATACAACCGGAAACGTATTAATTCCCCACAGAATAGGATGCATGTCCTTGGGTAATATTCACTCTTAAACTTGACATTCTTAAATATTATGACATGAAATTAACACAACTTTTCATATGATAGGGGAAAAGGTTGGGGAAGAAAACAAAGAAACTCGTTTTGTGTACATATACAATCATACTCATAAAGAAACAAGGAAGAAGGGTTCATGACTATTACAGTCCTCATTTCTGTAACTGGTCACGTGGTCGAAGATCATATTTATCACTACCTTCTTCCACTACCCATTCTATGTTCCCGTTACCTTCAGCAAGCACTTCAGCTGGCCGTGGTTCTTTGCCTGGTGGGGTGACCCAAACTTTTATTCCCAAAGATTCTGGGCCATTGTTAATCCTGCTTGAATTGGTTTGTTGCAATTTTCCATTGACTTTAATCACAGGGCATGGCAGTACTAGGAGACACCCTAGAGGATCTCCTGCATTCCAGACAAACTCTTCTTTACCCCCATTATATAGATGTAGGCCTATTTCCCCTTGATACTCAGGATCAATCACCCCAGCCAGTACAATAATTCCCTTCTTTGCCTGTTGATTCACAGGTAAGAGGAGCCCAAAGTGGCCATGTGGCAGTCTTAATTTCCAGTTCAATGGAATCATTGTTGTGTTCCCTGGTGGCAGCACTCCTCCTTTTGGGACTAAAACCTGTAGACCAGCAGAGCTTAAGGTTGCAGGGACAGGAAACAAAAATTTTCCTAGTGGGTCACTAGGGGTAATAGTGAGTGGTGCCACTCCCATTTCCACCCCTTGATTCCTGGGCCCATGAATCCTGGTTATGGGAGAAACAGCACCGTAGAAAGGACGCTGATTTAGAGAATACACAGCCTCCTGGAGAACATTGCCCCAGCCCTGCAAGGTATTGCCACCCAGCTGGTGCCGTAACTGAATCTTCAAAAGGCCATTCCACTGTTCTATTAATCCAGCTACTTCAGGGTGATGGGGAACATGGTAAGACCAGTGAATTCTATGGGCATGTGCCCATTCCCGCACATCATTTGCTGTGAAATGGGTTCCTTGATTAGAAGCAATGCTGTGTGGAATGCCATGGCAGTAGATAAGACATTTGGTAAGTCCACGGATGGTAGTTTTGAAA
Source organism: Tolypeutes matacus (assembly GCA_026826555.1). Classification (NCBI taxonomy): domain Eukaryota; kingdom Metazoa; phylum Chordata; class Mammalia; order Cingulata; family Chlamyphoridae; genus Tolypeutes; species Tolypeutes matacus. The sequence goes on from JAKSZT010053887.1 coordinate 98,111,379, forward strand.
GAAGCATTGCGTGCCGGAAATGCAAACCCATAGCCAGAGTATGTGTCTATTCCAGTTAAAACAAATCACTTCCTCTTCCTTGGTGGAAGTGGCCCAATGCAGTCAACCTGCCACCAGGGAGCAGGCTGGTCACCTCGAGGAATGGTGCCATATCGGGGGCTGAGTGTGGGTCTCTGTTGCTGGCAAATTGGGCATTCAGCAGTGGCTGTAGCCAAGTCAGCCTCGGTGAGGGTAAGTCCATGTTGCTGAGCCCATGCATAACCTCCAACCCTACCTCCATGGCCACTTTGTTCATGAGCCCATTGGGCAATGACAGGAGTAGCTGGGGAAAGAGGCTGAGCATTAGCCACAGAGCGGGTCATCTTATCCACTTGATTATTAAACTCTTCCTCTGCTGAAGTCACCCTCTGGTGAGCATTCACACGGGACACAAATATGTTCATGTTTTTTGCCCACTCAGAAAGGTCTATCCACATACCTCTTCCCCAGACCTCCTTTGTCACCAATTTTCCAATTATGTTCCTTCCAAGTCCCTGACCATCCAGCCAAACCATTGGAAACAGCCCATGAATCAGTGTACAAATGTACCTCTGGCCATTTCTTCTTCCAAGCAAAATGAACAGTTAGGTGCACTGCTCAAAGTTCTGTCCACTGGGAGGATTCACCCTCACTGCTATCCTTCAAAGATGTCCCAGAAAAGGACTGCAGTGCTGCAGCTGTCCACTTTCGGGTGGTACCTGCATATCATGCAGAACCATCAGTAAACCAGGCCCAAGTTTTCTCATCTTCAGTCAACTGTAAGGGACTCCCCAAGAGGCCAAAGCTGTGGGCTGGGAAAGAGACGGTAACATGGCAGGGGTGGTGACCATGGGCATTTCAGCTACTTCCTCATGTAACTTACTTGTGCCTTCAGGACCTGCTCAAGCCCTATTTCGTATATACCACTTCCACTTTATTATGGAGTGCTGCTGTGCATGCCCAACTTTATGGTTTGGTGGGTCAGACAATACTCAGCTCATGATAGTCAACTCAGGTCTCATGGTAACTTGATGGCCCATGGTTAAGTGTTCAGTCTCTACTAAGGCCCAGTAGCAAGCCAAAAGCTGCTTCTCAAAAGGGGAGTAGTTATCTACAGAGGATGACAAGGCTTTGCTCCAAAATCCTAGGGGTCTACATTATGATTCCCCTATAGGGGCCTGCCAAAGGCTCCAAACAGCATCTCTATTTGCCACAGAAACTTCCAGCACCATTGGTTCTGCTGGATCATATGGTCCAAGTGGTAGTGCAGTTTGCACAGCAGCCTGGACCTGTCACAGGGCCTCCTCTTGTTCCGGTCCCCAATCAAAAGTAGCAGCTTTTCTGGTTACTCAGTAAATGAGCTGGAGTAGCACACCCAAATGAGGAATGTGTTGTCTCCAAAATCCAAAGAGGCCAACTAAGGGTTGTGCCTCTTTTTTTGGTTGTAGGAGGGGCCAGATAAAACAGCTTATCCTTTACTTTAGAAGGGATATCTCAACAGGCCCCACACCACTGGACACCTAGAAATTTCACTGAGTGGAAGGACCCTGTATTTTTGTTGGATTTATCTCCCAACCTCTCTCACACAAATGCCTTACCAATAAATCTAGAGTCTTTGCTACTTCTTGCTCAGTAGGCCCTATCAACATGATATCATCAATATAATGGACCAGTGTGATGACTTGTGGGAGGGAGAGATGATCAAGGTCCCTGCAGACAATATTATGACATAGGGCTGGAGAGTTGATATACCCCTGAGGCAGGACAGTGAAGGTATACTGCTGGCCTTGCCAGCTGAAAGTAAACTGTTTCTGGTGGTCCTTACTAATGGCAATGGAAAAAAAAGCATTTGCCAGATCAACAGCTGCATACCAGGTACCAGGGGAAGTGTTGATTTGCTCAAGCAATGATACCACATCTGGGACAACAGCTGCAATTAGAGTCACCACCTGGTTAAGTTTACGATAATCTACTGTCATCCTCCAATATCCATCTATTTTCTGCACAGGCCAAATAGGAGAGTTGAATGGGAATGTGGTGGGAATCACCACCCCTGCATCCTTCAAATCCTTGATGGTGGCACTAATCTCTGCAATTCCTCCAGGAATCCGGTATTGCCTTTGATTTACTATTTTGCTAGGCAGGGGCAGTTCTAGAGGCTTCCACTTGGCCTTTCTAACCATAATAGCGTTCACTCCATAAGTCAGGGATCGAATGTGGGGATTCTGCCAGTTACTGAGTATGTCTATTCCAATTATGCATTCTGTAACTGGGAAATAACCACAGAATGGGTCCAGGGACCCACTGGACCCACTGTGAGATGGACCTAACCTAAAACTCCATCAATCACCTGACCTCCATAAGCCCCTACTCTGACTGGTGAACCACAATGACGTTTTGGGTCCCCTGGAATTAATGTGACTTCTGAGCCAGTGTCTAATAATCCCCGAAATGTCTGATCATTTTCTTTTCCCTAATGCACAGTTACTCTGGCAAAAGACTGTAGGTCTTCCTGGGGAGAGATGGGAGGAAGATTAATAGTATAAATTTTTGGCAGTTTAACAGGGTCCTTCCCCAAGGGGACCTGGCCTTCTCCTCCTTCAAGGGGCTCTGGGTCTGTAAACTGTCTCAAGTCTGGGAATTGATTAAGGAGCCGTGATTCTCTGCATCTGTAATCTGAGTTAGGGTTTTGTTCACTCAACCTAGAATTCTTCTGTTTATACAGATACAGAAGACATTTAGTAGACTGCCCATGTATTTCACTTCTAGATACCCCATTATATATTAGCCAACACCATAACTCCATGCGACTCAGACTATTCTGTGTGCTGTTTTGCATCTGTCTTTCATTGCGGTAGCCACGCCCACCTTGCCTTTGGCGATTAACTGCCAATACTTAACTTTTACTGGACCGAGATCCGATCATCCCCATAATGTTTAAGGATTCCAATTCCATTACAGCCCTCACTACAGTAATATCTGGACTGCAGAGAAGAGCAACCACAGAGCTCTTCAGAGAAGATGGAGTTAGTCTTACAAATTTATTCCTCATAGTCCTGGTTAAAGGTGTGTCCTCTGGACATTCCTGGGGTAGGTGGGCAGGTCTCAAGTGGTAAATCCATTCTAGCATTCCAATCTCTCTAAGCCTTTGAATCCCCTCATCTACTGTATACCAGGGCAAATCGGGCATCTCAACATCAGACATGCTAGGCCATCGTTTGGTCCATGCTTCAGTCAGCCACCCAAACAAACTGTTAGAGCCCTTTCTACCTCGAGCTATAGCGTTGAGTCCAGAATTTCTGCTTAGTGGGCACATATCAATAAATTCAGCCTGATCCAACTTTATATTCCTTCCACCATTATCCCATACACTTAATATCCATTCTCACACATATTCCCCTGATTTCTGTCTATATAAGTTGGAAAACTCATGCAGCTCTTTCAGAGTATAGCGTACTTCCTCATGGGTCACACTTTGTATTTCACCTTTGGGGGCTTGTGATTTTAATCTGGTAATAGGTCTCAAAGACAAGAGGGGTGGTGGGGGTGGGTAAGGAGAAGGATTAGAGATGTCTTGCAGGCTACTGACCTCAGGGCATTCCTTTGCATTTTCTTCTGATGACACAGGATTAATCTCTTCAGGCAGGGGTTGGAAGATAGATTCCTCAGGCAGCTAGAGTTTGGCTGGTACCTGCCTTATGGCTGGGAGGAGGTCCAGACTCTCTGGGGCAGGCTGGAGGCTGGGCAGTACAGGCTTCAGTTTGGCTGGTACCCACCTCAGGGCTGGAAGGAGGTCCAGACTCCCTGGGGCAGGCTGGAGGTTAGATGATACAAGGTTGACAAGGTGTAGTCTCCACAGGACAGGCCATCATAGGTTTATCTGGTAAAGTCTCAGCAGAATTTAGAGTTCCAATGTCCCCACCAATATTATCATCATCCCATACGTCGCCATCCCAATCCTCAGGGTTCCACTTCTTTCCAATCAATGGCTTCACTTTAATTGCGGAAACCCTGCAAGGTTGAGATTTTAGTTTCCTCTGTAATTCTGCTACTCATACAATGAGAGTCTGGGTTTGATTCTCAGATCTCTCAAGTCTGTAGCTATAGGAGACAAGATTTTCTTTCAAGGCACACGTAGAAACTTTCATATCATTTGTGCAGCGTTTATGTTTCAAATTTGAAGACTTTAGCTCATCTCTTTCTTTTGTAAATGTATCAGAGTATTTAGGAGGAGCCAGCCAACTCCACAAAATTCTGATAAGGTGTTGAAAACACTCTCACCCAGATCCTTGCTTCTTATAAGCGTGGAAGTAGGGGAATCCAGTGATGCTATTTTGCGTATCTCTAGTGACAGCTCATGCCATTGACTGTTAGCAACCTCTTCATTATTGGAAAGGGAATCATCAGTACCCTTGAGTCCAATTAGAGTAGAGAGCAACTACAAAACTCCCAGAACCATCTCAGACATCCCATGTTTAAGACTCTGTTCCTCAAGAACCACTCCCGGTACCAAGCTGTATTAGTCAGGGTTCTCTCAGGAAACAGAATCAACAGGAGATATCTGTCAATAATATGAGATTTTATAAGAGTCTCTCCCATGACCGTGGGGATGCGCAAGTCCAGGTTCTGCAGTCAGGCTGCAAGCCAGGGGCTCCGATGAAAGTCCTATGAAAGGTCCTTGATGAGTTTCTGGGAGAAGTTGGCTGTCCAAAGATGACCTGGGAAATTCTCTCTGAATGTTGAAATCACTTCCCTTTTTAAGGCATTCAACTGATTGGATAAAAGCGTCACCCATTGCTGATGCAATCTCCCTGATTGATGCAGGTGTAATCAGCTACCCATGCAGTAAACTCACTGGTGTTCGAAGTCCTATTACAATTAGTCCAGTGCTTGCTGGATCTAACACCTGGACACAATTACCTGGCCGAGTTGACATATTAGCCTAACTATCGCAATCCTTAATGCATTTCTCTATTCCAGTGGAAATTAGTCTGTTTAAGCTTTCTAGGTCAAACATAGTCAATTTTGGTCATATGTATTTTCCTAGGAAATTATCCATTTCATCTTGGTTTTCAAATTTATTTCCTTTCAGTTTTTATATTCTATTCTTGTTTATGACTCTTATTTTACATAATCTCTCTGAATATAGTAATTAGTTATATTAAAATTAGACTTAATTTTTAAAAAACAGTTTTAGATTTACAGAAAAATTGAGAAAATTGTGGGTGGTTTGGAACTAGAACCCAATGTAAAACAGGACTTTTTGATGACATGAGTCAGGATGGGTCTTAAACCTATTACTGAAGTCCTTATAAGCGAAGGACACATAAAGGGAAGCCATGGGGAACTGTTAGAAGCTGGAAGTCAATGAAACCTGGAGGAGAAAGAAGACATTGCCATGTAATGGAAAGCCAAGGACCCCAGAGACTGCCAGCCAGCTGGAAGACACCAACCCTGGGAGGAAGCCTTTTATAGATTCTGAAACTGTGGGCCAATAAATTCCTGCTGTTAAGCCAACACATTGTACAGTATTTGTTTTAGCAGCTAGGAAACTAAAACTGTTTTTGGTACCAGAAAATTGAGTGTTGCTGACCAATACCTGAAAATGTGGAAACAGCTTTGGAATTGGGTAATGGGTAGAGGCTGGAAGAATTGTGAGGCCTCAAAAATGAGTGAGAGCTGTAGAGAAAGTTTGTATTGTTGAAGCAAGCTAGATAAGGAATCAACAGACGGATCTGGAATTTGGCAAGAAGTCCACGTGGACATCGGTACACCCAAGATGGCTGCTGGAAGAACTTGTGAGATTCCTCCATTCGGAACGAGATTTCCTCCGGAAGCCAGAAGCCCCAGATATTCTCCAGGGGTCTAATCATTGGGCCCTCCTGGGGGACTGATGAATAGGGTAATCAATCAAAACAGCAAACAGCTGGGACTCCTCCCCTATCATTAGCAAAGGAGCAGAATAATTAATGGTTTAAAAGGCAAGCGGGAAAGCAAACTGGCTCTGTCCCTGTTCCTGCTCTTGCTTTCTGTGTCCTGCTCTTGCCATTTTTCCCCTGCCATTATGAGCATGCAAGTAAAACCTGAGCATCTGTAATCTGTAATGGGGAATTGTAGTCTGTAAACCAGCTCTCTTTATCACTTTTTAGTCCCTTCCTCCCTACCTGGGACCCATGCTCCCATTTCTCTTTCCTCCCTTCCTTAATAAACTACTGACCTAACTAATCTGGCTTGCTCTTGAAATTCATTTCTCATAGCTTAGCCAAGAACCTAGACAAAATCCAGCTACATTGTCTTAGAGAATACTTGGTTCATCAAGATTAGAATTTTGCTAAAGGTACTTCCATTGAGGCCTTAGAAAGAAATAAAGAATGTGTTATTGGAAACTAGAAGAAAGGGAATCCTTGTTATAAAGTGGCAGAGAACTTGATAAAATTGTAGAACTTTTAAGAATTGAACTGGATATTTAGCTGAGAAGATTTCCAAGCTAAGCATGGAAGGTGCAGCCTGGTTTCTCCTTCCAGCTTATAGTAAAATGTGAGAGGAAAGGGATAAACTGAGGATTCGACTCTTAAGCACAAAGGAACCATCAATTGAAGATTTAAAAATTCTCCGCCTATCTAGATAGTGTGAGGAAATTAGCCCCAGAAGTGGCTCTATCAGGGACCTTGCTGAGTTTCCAGAAAGCAAGTCTATCCTGGAGAACTGGGTTCCAAGTAAGGGTTTAACTGAACAACTCTGTGCAAAAGAGGTTGTGACTGAACTTGGATCCAGTCAGCCATTTCAGTGGAAGTCAGAATTGGAAATGCAGTTATACAAGAAGGATCTGTGGGAAATTCTTTTATCTTATGGTTTGGACTCCCTTGAACTGCACTCAAAACTAACAAGGATTTTGCACAATTTGTAAGAGCAAACTGACTGCCAGCCTGGACTGACAGGGACAGAGAAGGGACAAATTGTAGAAAGAAAGACTTGGAGGGAAGAACCATGGAAGCAAAGGTCTGGTCAAGAGAGCAGGCCCACCCATGTGTGTGTGGAAAGGACAGGTCTGCCCCTGTGCTTGGAGGGGGCAGGTCTTGTGCCCCACTGTTCAGGGAGCATGATGTCATCCCAGTGCTTGGAGATGGGGAGGCCTGTGTTCTGGCATTCCAGGCCTGTGTCCTGGAGAGCCAGGCCATTATCCCATGCTTAGAGAGGGTGGGGCCTGTGCTCTGGCATTCACAGGGCCCCATCCCAATGCTCAGTGTTTGGGCCACTCCCAAGTGCCTGGAACCGGTGGGGCTGCCATTCCATCAGGTCTGGAGAACAAACATCTATCCATAGATGACTCTCATACCTTGACATCTATTGCCCTACTGAGTCTCAAACTTGTTTGGGACTTGTAACTTGTTTTCCTTCCAATGTCTCCCTTCTGGAATTGAAATCTTCATCCTATGCCTGTCCCAATGCTGTATATTGGAAGCAGGTAACTTTTCTAGGCTCCACAGGCAGAGGAATTTTCCTCTAGGATAGCCTATACTCATCAATGATTTTGATGAAACTTTGGATTTAGCATTGTTCTAAAATGGCTTAAGGCTTTTGGGATGTAGTGATAGAATGAATGAATTTTTCATGTGGGAAGAACATGTCTTTTTGGGGTCCAGGGGGCTGACAGTGGTGGCTTGGAGTTATGTATCCCAGAAAAACATGTTCTTAATTTTAATCCATTCCTGTAGGTGTGAACTCATTGTAAAAAGGATCTTTTGATGAGGTTACTTCAGTTAAGGTGTGGCCCAACTGAATCAGGATAGGTTTTAATGCTATTTCTGGCATTCTTATAGAGAAGGCCACAGAGAGGGAAGCCATAGGAAGCAGCCAGAATCCGGTAGTCAACAGAAACTAGAGGAGAAAGGAGATGCTGCTACCATGTGCATAGCCATGTGACAGAAAAGCCAAGGAACCCCAAAGATTACGGGCCAATGAGAAGATACCAGCTGTGGAAAGAAACAAGCCTTCTAGCCTCTGAAACTGTGAGCCAATAAATTCCTGTTATTAAGCCAACCCATTGTATGGCATTTGTTCTTGCAGCCGGGAAAAGAATATAATAGTATAGAGAATTCCCATCCTGCACCCAGTTTCCCCTATAATTAATATCTTATCTTAGTATGGTATATTAGTTATAATTAAGAAAGAAACCAACACTGAAACATTATCATTATTATTAAAGTCCATACTTTATTCAGATTTCCTTAATTTTTACCTAATGTCTTTTTTTCTGTTCCAGGGTCCCATCCAGGACACCACATCACATTTAGATGTCATGTCTCCTTAGGCTCCTCTTGGCAGTGATAGTTTCTCAGACTTTCCTTAATTTTGATGACCTTGACAGTTTTGAGGCGCATTGGTTGGGTATTTTGTAATTTGTCCCCCACTGGAATTTCTCTGACATGTTTCTCATGATTAGACTGGGGTTATGAATTTTGGGAAGGAAGACCATAGAGGTAAAGTGCCATTTATGTCACATCATATTAAAGGTATACACTATCAACACAACTTATCACTGTTGATGCTGGCCCTGATCACCTGGCTGAGGTAGTTTTTCTTTAAAGTTATTCTTCCCCTACACCCCCACCTTCCAAACTGTACTTTGTGGAAGGAAGTCACTATGCGTAGCCTGCACTTAAGAAGTAGGGAGTTATGCTCTACTGCTTGAGGGTGGAGTATCTATATAAATGATTTGAAATTTTTCTTCACAGATCATTTGTCTCTTCTCCCCATTTATCAATTTACTCAATCGTTTATTTATATCCAGTATATATAACTTTTTTTTTTCTCATCTCCTCTGTTTCCCAAATTAGTTTTGTTTCTTCTGGGCCAGTGTTTCTGTTTCTTTATCTTGATCTTTTTCTTTTGTGATTATGGCTTTTCTTATGCCCGACTGTCCATTCATATTTAAACATATAAAGTTTCACAAATAGAAAAGGAAAAATGAGAAATGTAGTGGTATTTCATTTATTTGGTTCCCTCAAGGATAGCTGTTCCACATAAGTGAGATTTCTGGATAAGTAAATATAAAGAAACTATGCTACTAATAAAAAAAAAAATTTTAAGGCAATCAAGTAAAGAGTTTATTATAAAATGAAAGAAAGAGAAAGTACATACCCAAGACAGGTGTGTGGGTGCGCTCAAGGGAGAGCCTAATATAAAGTTAATGATCTCAGCTAAAGTCTGATAAAGGGACTGATAAAGGGAGTATAGAGGGCTGTATGCACTATTATCCTAAACTACCCCCAGATCAGAGTGTCTTTTATAATTGTTTCCTTCTTTAAAATATATATATTTTTTCTCCCCACCCCCAACCAACTACCTTTTTAGTCTGGTAGCAACTGTCTCTGCAGATCTCAGTGTACTTGATTCTAATTATCCTTTTCCCCTTCTTCCTATTCCAATTTTTGATTCAGATACACTTTGGGCTGAAAAATCCAAAAACCAAAGTATTTTAGAACTGTCCTTAAATTAAGAGTCAAAAGGCAACGAGTTCAAAACCTAGAGTTTAGAGTGGGTCTGGTTGTTCCACTGCTTTTTCTTGCTTTCTACCAGGTTATCAGCTATGTTCTATGATAGCATTTTTTTTGCTTGTTTGTTTTGTTTTCTTTTTGTTGTTGTTATGACAGAATTTTTCAAATTAAATTTTGAGTCCTAATGTTTCAGAAGGTTCCTCAGTGATTGCTATGGGTGGGCAAGGGGGAGGGCTAAGTGGCGCCTGTCCTCTGCTTCAGTGGGAATATCCCAGTTCAATCTGTTTTATACTAAGGCTTCTGTGTTAGATTTCATTTAACAAATGGATTTTGCTGCTAAAATAAGTTTGGAAACCATGCTTCTAGAAATCTGACCTCTAGATTTGTATAGTTCCACATTGCTCTTAGAGGCAAAATTTTAAAAACCTCAAATTCTAAAAATAGAACCATTTTCAAAAGGAAATGAAAATTACCTGAAGTAAAGGGATGAAATCCTCCTGTTCTAGAGAGCTGCAGCTGGGCTTTGCTAAAAGATAGATGAATTTAGAGGCATCATCATGATGGTTATTCAGCAACCTATAAAAGAAACAACGTCTTAGGAAGATTGGCTACTATAATAAACAATGACTGAACATTAATAGTTGGTGATCTGAAAGTCATTTAGATCAAGAAACAAGTGCTCTCTTTTCAGTGATTAAATAAAGGGATTTTTTTTTTTAAAAGGGAATTTTCCCATGCTCTTGATTTTGTCATAGGGACATCTTAATAAAAACTCAATAACAAGGTGGTTTATTTATTTTTGTAGAATGCCTCTGGGGCTGAGATAACAGCGATGAATGAACTAATGCAGTTAAAATATGTTATCAAAATACATTTTGGGGGACAATGTCCATCTGGTTCAGCACAGGACATCTGGGACCAGAACTTCAGAGCTACCAACTAGCTAGGAAAGAACACATCAGGTGGACCACGATGCACCACATAAGATGTAACTTCTGTCAGCCCAGGTTGGCAGGTGTATTCAGGGCCAACCTGACAGGGGGGTTTTGAAATTAGAGTTTAAAGAAACAGGCTAATAACTCTGTTATTAGGAATACATTCAGAATAACTAAGAGCAAGGATGCAAACAGACATTTGCACCCAATGTTCATAGCAGCATTATTCACAATTGCTAAAATATGGAAACAGCCCAAGTGTCCATCAACTGATGAATGGGTAAACAAAATGTGGTATATACATACAAAAGGAATACTAGTCAGCTGTATGAAGAAATGATATCGGGATGCATAGGACAACATGGATGAAACTTGAGGATATTATGTTGAGTGAAATAAGCCAGCACAAAAGGACAAATATTGTATGTTCTCACTAATATGAACTAAATACGATGAGTAAACTCACAGAGGCAAACTCTATAGATTACTAGGAGGTAGAATGTGGGTTAAGAATGGGAGCTGATGCTTAATGCATGTGCAATTTTTAATAAGGTTTATTATAAGAGTGTGGAAATGAATAGAGTTGATGGTAACACATTGTTGTGAGTATAATTAACACTGCTGATTTATAAATGTGATGGTAGCTGAAAGGGGTAGTCTACGGAGTAAATGTCAATTGAAAGGAAGCTAGAGAATAACTAGGGAATAAATTAGTATAATAGTGATTTCAGTGGTGGATGAAGATTGTGGTTAAACTTTTACAGAGAGTTAATAATATGGTGATACATGGGAAAATTACAAGTAATGTAACATGGATAATAGTAATACTGTAATATTTTTGTAGCAACAGCAAAGAAGATATCATCAATTTTAAGGGACAACAATAGGGGGAAAAATGGGGTATGGGATTTTTCCTTTTGGAGTATTGAAGTATAACAAATGTGTAATAGTAATACAGGGTGTTAATAATCAGGTGGGTTGGGGGAAAATACATCAAATGTAAGATCTGGGCTGCAGTTAGTAGTAATATTTTGACGATGCTTTTTCATAGCTTGTAATAAATGTTTCAAAATAATGCAAAGTGTTGGTGGTGATGTGATGTGTGGGGGCCCTGTATGATCACATGCATGTTTGTTTTGTAAGTTTAAAACGTTTACTATACATTTATCATTTATGTCTGTTCATGTATGAAAGATATACTTGAATAAAATTTTATTAAAAAAAAAAGAAACAGGCTAAAAAAGTGAACACTCTATTAAGTCTTCTGAGCTCCCAGACTTCCTCACCTTCAATTAACTGCTGATTGTATTTATTTGGATTCTTTATTATGACAGCAAAGTCAACATATCTAAAACCAAATTTAGAATCTTCTGCTCAAAGTCAGCCTTTTTCTGGATACCTATTTTTGTTAATGGTGGGACCATTCTGAGTTATCTAGGCTTGAAACTTAGAAGTCACTTTTTACTTATTTCTATTCCTTCATGTCCAACTAGTCTCCAAATTTTCTTGTTCCCTTCCTTAATCACTTATTGAGTACAGTATGCCAGTTACGTGTCTGGCCTTGAGGATACCTGGGATATAAGGAAATTAAGACAGAGTTCTGTGCCACATAAGGAGCTCATGCTCTATTAGGGGAACAAACACTAATAAAAAGACCATAAGACTGTGTAATGGCCATTACAGAGTAAGCAAAGGTGCCATGGAAGAACCTGGGAGAGCCAATGAGATCCCATGAAAAGGAGAAGAAGGAAAGAAGGGTGTTTTGGGTAAAGCCCTGCAAATGTCTGGGGTTGGAGAGCATGGTAGCTGTGTGTTGAGACTGAAAAGAGTTTGGAGTGCTAGGGTGGTAAGAAAAGGAGACGTAAGTATGTTGGAATGAGATCCTAGGGGTCCACTTACATCAGGTCAAGAAGCTTGGATTTAGCTTACCTCACAGAAGAATTTTAACTGTGACATGATGTGATAGTACAGTAGAGAATGGACTGGAGGGGGAAAAGACTGGGGGTAGGGAAATGTTTAAGCAACTGGCACTAATCCAGGCAAGAAACAATGAGGGTCTGAACATAGATACTGGCAATGGGGGACAGAGCGAAAGGAAAAAATTTGGTAGAAATTAAAGGATATGGTAGTTGATAGGTGTGGGGGTTAAACAAAGAGGAAAGGCCATGACAACTTCCAGGTTTCTTGCTTGATCCACTAGGTGCCTGGAATCCAGAATGAGGATACTGGAGTCTTGAGGAATTTTTCCTCAGAATGCTTTAGACAATTGTTCCTTCCTTTCTATTTCCACTGTACCACCAAGTCCAGGGTCTTACTCCGTGCTGATTCTGCTGGAAGAGCAGAAGGCCCTAACAAGCTCCAGTACTCTCCAACCTTACATCATAGACAATTCATCATTATACAACATACTTTAATAATTCTATTACTCAAAAGTGTTCAGGACTTCTCTACCACTGACATGATTAAGTATAAATGCCTAAATTGGGCATTTAAGTTCCTCTGGTAAGTAAGCTGGACCTACCTATCTCTGTGCTTTGCTAAATGAACCTTCCATTCTAAGCAGCTGGCCCAACTCACTCTTCTGTAAATGTGTCATATGTATTCTTGCCTCTGTACCATTCTCATGCTGTTCTACTCTCCTAGAATACCACCCTGTTTCTGCTTATCTTAATGCTGACTATTCTTTAAGGTCCAGCTAATAATCCACCTCTTTCAAGAAGCCCTCTCTGATAACTCTATCCTTTACTTTGTACTACTAATTTATACTATTTAAATTGTACTATTTAATTTATACTTATCATATAAACCATTGTACAGTTGGCTGCCTTTTATTTTTCTAGCACCTAAAGGGTAAATAAATATAGTTCTTTTTTTCTTTAGCACCTAGCATAGTGACTTATATATAAAAGACTTTCAGAAAATGTGATCTAACAAATGTGTACTTAACTGACTTTATTTGTGATTAATAAAACTATAGACATAATCTTTATTTTAGGTCTCCATATTCTTCAACATGCTCATAGCTCTCAAAGTTAAATAAATACACATTTCAGGAAAAGATCACTGCAATAGATGCTGATGGGAATCACCTCTTAGGATTAAAAATAGGTGGGATGATCACAAAAAGGTAGTGAGGTCTTTGGAAAGGAGCATTATTTCTTTAAAAAAGGACAGCACTACTTAATAGAAACAGCATACATATGATCGATGAGAGATACTCTGAGAAGAAAAAGTTGAATCAGGGATGACCTTTTGCCATCATAAGCAAAGCAGGAAGTAGAAAGAAAAGGTAAATGAAATTGTCAGTCAATGCTATTGGTTGGTAAACTCCACATGGTAGGAGAAGGTAAAAATCATGAAAGTTGAAGAAAGAGATTAAATATAGCTTTTCTAAACTGGTATCTTCCAGACCTTGTAAGACAAAATATTGTTTTGTTAATGGACAAATGGCATGTTGATGTGAAAAGCAACAATAAAGCATAATAAAGTTGAAGCAATATTTAATTGGTTCCATTTGAGATGAACTATGCCAAAAAGCTGGTATTCTAGGAACTCAAAAAAAGCTATGGAGCAACGTCTTTCCCCTAAAAATGTCCAAGCTGAAAAAAACAAAAAACAAAACAGATGTCAGAGTACAGATATGGAATGGACAGTAAAGCAGGAAAAGGAGGGAGAGCAGAAGAGGCAGGGGTTCATGTACCACCCGAAGGAAAGGCACTGAAGCCTCCACCCCATGAGCATTCTGACAAGAGGGAAATTATTTTCCTTTACGCTTATGACTTTTGTATTTGTCTTTATTATTTAGGATTACATAGACCTTATTATTGGAGCAGATAGCAAGTGTATTCTGGCAGTTTGGTATAATTTATGAATCTCCAAAAAAGAGAAAAATTATGTTTGTAAACTGCTCTGATCCTCTGGGTGTGATACCCTTTGTATTAAATTCAAATGTTTTTAAGTTTACTTGATAAAAGATTAGGGTTTTGATTTGACCACATCAGTAGGGCATGTCTCAGGGTTGAGTTCCTGCCTCCTTGGTGGGCTGATATAAATGGATACTCACTAAAGACGACACATGGAAAAGGAGAGTACTTGGTCATTTTTGTCCTGCCATGTGACAGAAAGGAGAAAGTTCAAACAGCTAAAGGCCCAGGAAGAGAAATGAGCCATTTGCCTGATAGTTTGCAGCTGAAGAGAACAGAGCAGCTGATAAGGCCTGGAAAGAAACACGCCTTGCCAGAGACTGATATAGTAAGCCCTGAGAGACGAGATTTATGCCAGCCTATAGCTGAGATCAGAAGCTGGGCCCACGGAGCTTTAAGAGGAAGGAAGGAAGGAAAGACCAGGCAGCGATCGCCCACCATCTTGCTTCAACACGTGGCAGCTGACTTTGGTGAGAAAGTATCTCTTATGGTACCTTGAGTTGGACTCTTTAGGGCCTTGTAACTGTAAGCTTTTTACCCCAAATAAATATCCTTTATAAAAGCCAACAGATTTCTGGTACTTTGCATGAGCACCCCTTTGGCTGACTAATACCTGTATGTATATGCCAAAACGATTTAAGTCTATATCATTATCTATGAATTATTTTTTGTAATTGTAAGTTTTTAATAGACTATATTTGAGCCTGATTTGCTTTATGCAAGGGTGCAATTTATAAAGAATTATAATGATTAGTACATGTCTTCTCTATGGTCAGTGTGGTAACTCAAATCATCATGCTTAGATGCTTAGTTTCCTAAAATAACGATACTTGGGTCTCCCTAAAAGCACTCTCACTTTTGCAAGAGCTCAAAGAGGAGCCTCCACTAGAGGGCATTCACACCATTTTAGTATCTGGCTGAAAGATAAAGCTTTAATACAGAGACAAGCTTATCTATTTAGAAATTTTTTTTTTCATTTATAAATTTTTTTTTTTTTTTAAGAATAAAGATAGGGACAGTTGCTCATGCTATATAACTTCATAAGCAGTTTCCTATAGGTACTCAAAATGGAGACTTGTGCTTCATGAATTTTTCCCCCTTTTTCAGAAGTTTCTTTTCCCTAGAGATAAAAGTTAAATGACTCAACTCAATAAAGGAGATGTTGTGGCTGCTGCGGCTGCTGCTCTGTCCACTGACATAAATGACCCCTGTATCTGACACATGGTCTTAAGCCTAAAGAAATGGCTGTTACTCTCCTTAATATTAAGCAATTAATTGCAGATAAATTAAGTTTTACTTTGCTATAGTCAGCCTCAGGTTCACAAATACAGGGTCCTGGAATGTTCAAAATAACTGACTATAAGTAGTTATATTTCTTGTCTTCAGCCTTAATCTCTTCTAAAATGGACTATTTTTTAAAATCTCCCATCTTGCTCAAAACTTTCTCTTAAACAATCATAACTCATTTCTTGCTGCTTTTCCAGCTTGTTAAATAGTTTTCACCAACAATGCTGAAATCAGTGGCTGAAGACCCCTCTGCCAAGAATTGTGTCATACTCCTATGTCTATCCCTGGTTCACACTCCAGCTCAGGTATTTTCAGAACTTGGGACTACCAGGGTGAGGGAAACTAGCTGAATGGAAGCTAGCATACCTACACATTGCAGGTTCTTGAATTTCACTGCTGTTATATGTTGATTTTAAATAACAATAACAAGAGACAAATAAATTCCTACTCCTATCACCCAGCTGAAGTCTTGGCTGTACTGGTAGGAAAGAGAGAGAGATTCCAGGCTGACTTTCTTACTGTTCAGGCCCTAGTCTCTATTTTCATCCCCAAGTTCTGGTTTATTCCCCCAGAAACACCAATGGAAAATATCTCAAGGGTGAATGCCAGTTCCAATGCTGGTTCACCCCTATAAATTAGTGTTTTTTTGCTATTTCTAGCCTCCAAGTAATTCCCTTGCTTATAGACACATTTTAAATAGGCATTCCTTACACTTCTATCCAGCACTTTTCTATTTGCTATAAGAAAGATGGAATGGTGACCACAGAATTGACTTCAGAGTGTCATCCTGATAATGTTTGAGGAATGACTCTCGTAGGCCTCTTTTATTCCTTAGACAACTTAGAACTAGTCCCTATAACAAAATGGCTAAAATTCACCTGAAAATCATGAAGCATTTGTAACTTTTAACTTGGGCACGGTTCTTTTAAAGACGTCCACTAAGAGTCTTATACACCCTGATCACTTATAAGAGTCTTATAAGTTCACTGGTAGAGTCTTATAAACCCTGACACTTTAGTTCTAATGTAATGCATTGAAGAACTTGGTGCACTCTACTTGCTGCTAAATTTTTAAAAATAAGAATGTATTTATTAATCACCTACTATGTACTATGTTCTCAAGCATTATACTACTATGGGCCTTTAGGTGGTATGAAAGGATTAGAAGCCATCACTAAACTGAATTCTGTTGATGTTATATGTTGATTTTAAATAATAATAATAATAAATGAATGGTATTTCCCAACAGTTTACCAGGAAACAGATCTAGCCTAGAAAAAGTGAGAACATGTATAAAGAGGGAAATCAATTAAAAGGGTAAGAAGGGATAGGCAATGACATTCTCCTTAAACGTATAAAATAAAACAATATGAAGAAATATCTCCTAAAGAAGAAAGAAGGGAGAGGAAAAAGAAAGTTGAGTTTGAATTCAAGAAAATTTGTCAGGATGTTAAAATCTACAAGTATCTTGATAAATGTACTATTTCTTATTTCCTTAACTGGAACTTTGAAAAAAGTTAAGGGAAGCGGGTATAGCTTGGTCATTCAAATGCCTACTTCCCATGTACAAGGTCCTGGGTTCAATCCCTGGTACCTCCTAAAACAAACAAACACATTTTTTAAAAAGTAATGATTTAAATCTATTTGAATTCATTTACTTTTAATAAGTCAACTAAATATAAATCTAGATTGGCTCACATGAGAATGGAAGCTGTGTCTTTCATATGAATCATGGAGTTTGCTCCCCTTAAAGCAGTCATTATGTATTTTTATGTCACTGCTTCCAGATTCAAATCCTGAGACCTACATCTAACAAAAAAACTAAGAAACTATCAAGTAGTTATTAAAGAGGTTTTTCTGCAGATCTTTACTGATTGATTAAAGACATGTAAGATGATGGTTCACTGTGTGTGGGTATAAATGGTTGTGAATCATTGAATTTTACTGCTGAAATAAAGGGCAAAGGGAAAATGAATAAATGAGAAAACAAGTGACCTTCATAAAGCATGTAATGAGAACCAAACAAGTCTTTACCTAGCTTCAAGAATGACTGCCCACATACTTACTTTCTCCACATGGCAATGAATGCCTGTGCCGACACAAATCCCGTCTTCTCTCCCCCTGAAGCCCTGAACATGGGAGCTTTCCAGTAGAGAGGACAGCCACAGACCTTCAAATAAAACACAAATACAATGTAAGTTACGAGGCAGTGAAGAGATGACATGGCCAAAGAAGGGGTCTCTGCGTACACATGGGCCCTCCAGGAAACAAACTGGAACACAGGCAAATATATCAACTAGGGTCCATTCAGAGAGAGAGAGAAGGGAAACAAAATTAGAGGATTATATGCTACACACAAAAAAATATGTTAAATGAAGAAAATGGAAATCCATTCACACCTTTTTTTTTTCCAAATTCATTTATAGTGATGTTTCTTCTGTGATAGTTAAAGCAACCAGACTCCTTCTCTACCATTCTTACAACATATATTTTCTACCATCTGGAAAGAATAAGAAATAGCTGAATGTCATGTTTATATATGTCCTTTCGTCCTTCAGCAGAAAACTACAGTCACCTTTATTACTTGGTTACTTAGTGTTAGGAAACTCAATCACCTATGTCCTCTCTCTCTCCTTTGCTTATTATGGTATTAAGTCCCAGGTAAACGAAGAAGCAGAAAGCCTAGACTGTTCAAGAAAACAGCCATCAAATCTTTTTAAATGGTTAAGATTGAGGTAAAAGATGAAAGGTAAAAACTGAAATTATATATATATATATATATATATGAAATTCTCTCTCTCTATATATATATTTATATATATATAATTATATATTTTTATATTTTAGAAACTACCATAAATGACCACATATTATGAAAGTTTTAGGAAGAACTGGGAGTGAATATAAAACAACTGCAGTACTTGAAAATATTGATTTATTTTCTCCTCAATAAAAAGTTCTTCCTTTCAGTTAAAAAGACAGCATTCTAATCAAATTTACCTGCTTTTTTCCTAGAGGGAAAATTCTTCCCTATGAGTAATACTGATATCTAAATAATCTAGGGACTGTATAACATAGTAGTTTTGGTGGTAGATGATGATTGTGGTAAATATAAATACAAGAATGTTCTACTACTACAAGGTGTTCAGAATATGGTGATATGTAAGAAAAATACAATGTAACATAGAGTTTATAGTTAACAGTAATATTGTAATATTTTAGTAGCAAAGGCAAAGAAGGTACTATATCAATGCTAAAGGTATAAAAAAAGATTATGGGGTTTAGTTTTATGAGATATGAATATTATTGAGCATTTTTTCCCTTCATTTTCTTCTTAACAAGGAGATCTTGGTCATATCATTTAACCAATCTGTGCTCATTTATGTATCTTTCTGAACACTGGAGAAACAACTGAGTTTGTTTTTAGGATTAAATGAGATAAATGTGTCTGGACAGAATTTGTTAGAGTAATGCTCCCATAATTTGTTAAGCTGCCTTTTGTCTGTTATTTTATTTTTTAAAGTTGAAATAGTTTACTTTTAAAAATATTGCAGAGAAATAGTCTCTAAGCGTTTCCAATTTTGTATAGACATATAAAATATATTCCCAAATCTGAAACTTTTCAGTCATGTGTTGTTATTAAAGATATTATATTCATTTTAGATATAGATCAGTTGAGCTGTCATTTCATAGAGGGAAGCTTCTATTTGGAGGCAGACTAGATGTGTATTCACATTAGGTTCAGGTTGCTCCTGGTATGAGGCCTCAGTGCATGTGGGATCTCCACAGAAGCCTGAGGAGTACCTAGTCTGATATTAGTTATCCTGAGAGAATGTCCAAAGTTGAACGGTACATGTTGGAGATGAGGGTATTGAAGGCAAGATTCAAATCAAGGGAGGTAAATGCAGGGCAGAATGAGCTGCTGTTGCCAGGGCCACTAAATCATGTTCTGCAAGCAGGATGGAATTTAAGATTTCTTATGTATAGAGGTTGAATATCTTCACTGAGGTCAAGAATGGGGAAATGCTGTTGCTTAGCAACCAGGTGTATGTTTTTTTTATTGTGTAAATTATGATTGCCAAGGTACAAAGCTCACAATTAATAGACTTTGGATGCGTAAACTTTCAAATCCACTTTCCCCAATCCCAATTTTCCTTTCATGCAGAATGGTGGTTTGCCAAGGAAGTGCTCTTAGATGTGAAAGGCTCTCGGCAAAGAATAGTCTGTATTATGGAGGTGAGGGTACAAAGCCACAAAAAGAAAGTACAAGGAGAGATTGGAACTAGCCTGCCAAAGTGTTGAAACTCCCCCCATTAGAGTCACTTATGGATACTTCAGAATTGGAAGGGACCAGAAATCTTCTAGCTCAACCTCATGAAGGAAGCACCAGCCTTAGCACTAACACTTTCAGAAGCTGGGTGCTTATCACCTGCAGAGGGGCTACTTCCACTATTAAACAACTTTCATTCCCTTGGGTTAAGGTCTTTTCTCCAAAAGACTCTGTTAAAATGAATATAGGTCAGCTCATGAGGATTAATCACTAATAGATTAATAGTTAGAGACATATAATGATCCAGAGACAAAATCCTAAGAGAAAAGATAGAGAATGGCTATATTTTGAAGTAGATTAGAAAGGGCAGGCCTATTTTTCTCATAGCGGGGTCCTGTGAGTAGGCAAGTGGTAGGCAGAATGAGGGGATCAGTTCCTTAGAGAAAATGCCAAAGGAAAAAATGGGAAGAGCAGCAAGTGGCAAGGATTGTGGACATCCCACTCTATTTTTTAAAAAATTCATGGCTGGCCCCGCATCTGCTTTAAAATCAATTAAAATAGAGTAGTTCTAAGTTTTAAAAATGATATTAGTCTGAAGGTAACAGAATAGAGGCTTTTACTGACAGAGGAGAGAACAAGCCAGTGTCAAGACTTTTTACAAAATAAGAGAATGGGGATATACAGTAAGATACAGAAAATGGGTTTAGGAAACTTAGATTTAGAGGAGAAGGCAAGAGTCAGTCTAATGCAGGGGTTCTTAACCTTTTTTATTCCATGGACCCCTTTGCCAGTCAGGTGAAAACCACAGACCTCTTACTGAGTCCACACTATACTGTGTATCATTTAATAAATATATCACAGCTGCACCAACACAGCCCCAAAGAATAATGTTTTTTTGAATTTCAATTCAAGCTCACAGACCCCTTGTTAAAAACCCCTGGTCTAAGGTAATCAAAGTTTGCTGGAGCAAAGAAAAGTTGATTAACACCTATAATTTGATCTAAGAATGGCCCAGCAACACATAGATGTGAGAGCAAGGCTGTCTAATAATATACATTGTGGGAGTGGCATGATTACCCAACATTAGTAATGTTCTTTTACCATTTTCAAATATCTTGTGCCTGTTATTTCATTTGATCCTCACAGGATCCCTATATGCTAGGAGCTAGAGAACCTGTCTCCAGACATGAACTAGTTCTGTAACTACAGGTTAAGTACTTGAGGGACTTCAGTTTCCTCATGAGTAAAATAGAGTGGAAAACAGGTAAACTCTTAGTTCTGAAATGAAAAAAATTGTTTTTCATTGGAGGTGTGTAAGGGATCAACAAACAAGTTCTACGATGGACTGTGAAGAAAGGGGGAATAGAAGAAAGAAGCTCTTCTCATTTCCTTTAAAATCACTTCAGTTACAAACATGTTAACAGTAACTACAAATGCTCTGTGAGGTCAGAGATGAGGGAGAGTACAGGGCATAATGAGAGTGGGGGTTTAAGGACTTCTCCATGGAAACTAGGTTTTGAAGGATGGATGATGTGGGGGTTGGCAGAAGTGGAAGCCCATTTTGGAATGGAGAACTATGAGAGCCTAAATGCAGAGATGTGTCTGTGAGACGGCAAGTGGGTCAGGCTCACACAGGGAACAGTACTAGATAGGTTTAGAAAAGATGTCGGGAGCCATATTATGTAGGCTCTTGAATGCCAGGAAGAGAAGTTTGAGTTTTATCCTGAGGACCAGTAGTTTCCAATTTTTATAACTGTTATTACTGTAAGCAAGGGAACCTCTCTCAGTGGAAGTGTGGTTGGGATCTTGGGAGTGCCACTCACACATGGTCCCCTACTTGCTTCCATGGCAGACCTCATCATATTAATCTCCTCTGCCTCCTGAAGCACAGCCTGAATCACTGGTAAATGCTGAGGTATGATCTGACTCTTCAAAATATATGCATGATGAAAATAAAACCCAAACAAAACAAAGCACTGGTATAGATGGTGGGAATCCCTAAGGATTGCTGAGCTAGGCAATGGCATGATCAAATATTATCTGATGGCCATGCTCTGTATTAATTGTTCTGGGAAGAGACTGGAGGTGTGGAATCTAGTTACTGAGGGTTTTACAGTAGTTCTGGCATTACGGGGTTAGATCTTAAATTAGAAGCAGGTGGATATGCTGGAAAGTACCAAAGGGTTGCTTCTTAGTAGCAAACCCATTTCTTTCTTTTTTTGTGTTATTAATTTTATTTCTATACACTTCATATTCACCAAACATACACTCCCCTTTCCTCTGGCAATCTCTAACCTACTTTCTGTCTCTGCAAATTTGCTATTTCTAGACACCTCCTATAAAGGACATCATACAATATCTGTCCTTTTGTGTTTTGCTTATTTCACTGAGCATAATGTCTTCAAGGTTCATCCGTGTTGTTGTATGTATGAGAGCTTTATTCATTTTTATGGCTGAATAATTATGTGTTTGAACACCATTTTGTTTATCCATTTATCTGTTGATGGATGCTTGGGTTGTTTCTATTTTTTGGCCATTGTGAATAATGCTACTATAAACACCAGTGTGGAAGTTTCTGTTTGAGACCCTCTTTTCACTTTCTTTGAGTACATATCAGATGTAGAATTACTGGGTCATATGGTAATTCTATATTTAACTTTTTGAGGAATGACCATATTGCTTTCCACAGTGACTACACCATTTTACAACCCCACCAACAATGCACTAGAGTTCCAATTTCTCTGCATCTTCTCCAACACTTGTTCTTTTCTGTATTTTTTAAAAATATTTTTAATAGTAGCCTTTCTACCGGGTGTGAAGTAGTATTTCATTGTAGTCTTGATTTGCATTTACCTAATATCTAATGATATTGGTATCTTTTTATGTCATTACTGACTATTTGTATATCTTTTTGGAGAAATGTGTATTCAAGTCCTTTGCCAAGTTTTAACTGGGTTATTTGTCTATTTGTCATTGAGGAGTTCTTTACATATTCTAGATATTAAGCCTTTACTTGAAATAGTTTGAAACTATTTTCCATTCTGTAGGCTACTGTACTTTCTTCATAAAGTCTTTTGATGCACAAGTGTTTTTAATTTTGATGAAGTCAAGTTTACCTATTTTTTCTTTTGTATTTACTTCCTTGATCCATATTGAATTAATTTTTATATATAGTGGGACACAGGGATCTAAATTTGTTCTTTTGCATGTGCATATCCAGTTTTTCTAACATCATTTGCTATAGAGATTTTCTTCCCCCATTGTACTTTAGCACCCTTGCCAAAAATCAACTGACCACAAACATGTGGGTCTATTTCTAGATTTTCAATTATCTTCCATTGGTCCATATGTCTATCTTAATACCAGTACCACCCTGTTTTGATTACTGTAACCAATCCTTCTCAAATTCTTCAGAGAATTTAAGAGGAGGGAATACTTCCTAATTCATTTGTGAGGCCAGCATTACCCTGATTCCAGAGCCTGGTAAAGATATCAAAAGAAAATTACAGACTAATTTCCCTTATGAATATAGATGTAAAAATCCTTAACAAAATATTTGAAAACTGAATCCAACATCATATTAAAAGATTATTCACTATGACCAAGTGGGATTTATCCCAAGAAGGTAAAGGTGGTTCAACAAATGAAAATCAAAGTAATATGGGGGTCGGATGTGGCTCAACTGGTTGGGCGTCCGTCTCCCATACGGAGGGACCTGGGTTCGATCCCCGGGACCTCCTGGTAAAAACAAAACAAAACAAAAAAAAACAACAAATAAAAAACCACAAAGTAATACACCACATAAACAGAACAAAGGGGTAAATCCACATGATTATTTCAATAGATGCAGAAAAAGCATTTGACAAAATCCAGTACCCTTTCTTGCTAAAATCAGGAAAAAAAGGGAACTTCCTTCTTTTAAACACCACTGATAAACACCACTTTTAAAAATCCCATGGCTAACATCATACTCATTGGCAAAAAACTTAAAGCCTTCCCCTTAAGATCAAGAACATGACAAGGAGGCCCATTGCACCACTGCTATTCAGTATTGTACTAGAAGTTCTATCCAAAGCAATTAGGTAAGAAAAAGAAATAAAACGTATCCAAATTGGAAAGGGAGAAGCAAAATTATCTTTATTTGCAGATGACATGATCTTATAAATAGAAAATCCAAGGAATCCACAAGAAAACTGCTAGAGCTAATAAACAACTTCAGCAAAATGGCAGGGTACAAAATCAACCCACAAAAAATCAACTGTGTTTCTACATGCTAGCAATGAACAACATGAAGAGGAAATTAAGAAAACAAGTCTATTTACAGTAGCATATAAAAGAATAAAATATCTGGGAATAAATTTAACCAAGTGATATAAAAGACCTGTATATTCAAAACAACAAAAGATTGCTGAAACAAATTAAAGAAGATCTAAATAAATGGCAAGACATACCATGTTCATGGATTGGAAAACTTAATATTAAGATACCAATATTACCCAAAACAATCTACAAATTAAATGTAATCCAGATCAAATCTCCAACAGCTATTTTTTTGCAGAAATGGATAAGCTGATCCTCAAATACATATAGAACTCCAAGGGGCCCCAAATAACCAAAACAATTTTGAGGAAGAAAAATGTTGGAGGACCCACACATCTCAACTTCAAATTGTACTACAAATCCATTTATTTCTGGGTCCTAGGGTTACGTTTTGTAGAATGACAATGTTGCACTAGCCTGATGGTTCCCTGTTTGGCTTTAGGAGAAAAAGTTATGAGCAATGGGTAGGAACAAAAAGCGATTTCTATTCAATGCAAAGAAAAACTTTCTAACAAGCAGGACTATTTAATGATGGAATGGTTTGACTGGCAAGGTAGAGAGTTTCTAGTGACTGAAAACATTCAGACAGAGAATCAATATATGTGTCAGTGATGTCATGGATGGGATTCCCATATTTAATGGGAGGATGGGCTGGAAAAACACTAAGTTTTTTTTTCCAAACTTAAAGAGTCTATGAAATAGGATCATAGCTAAAGATGTATCAGGATCAAACACATTTTTTTTTTCAACATGGAAAAAAACCTGTGCATGCTTAAAAACAGAGTACTAACAGACAGTGAAGAAGAAGAGATTAGGGTTGCTAGACAAAGGGACATTATAAATCATTTAGTAGTTATAATACCTTTGCGATTTTCCCCATTTCATTCATGTCTGCTTTCTGATCTTCAATATCCATAAAAGCTGTTTCAATTCTGCTTAGAGTCTGTTCATGGTTACTGCAGGTATCTGGGAGTCCTTCAGGAAAGTAGAACCGTGGAATGTTTATGGACAATGGTGCATTCACAACATTATTCACATGAAGAGCAGGGGAGAGAGGTTGGGGACTACTTGGAAAGGTGGTTGGAGATGGAAGTGGTGTTCCAGGTTTCTTTTCTGGTTTATTTTGAATCTGGAAAAAAAAATGTGATTATGAAACACAAAAATTCTAAAGAGTATATATTTCTTGAGAATCATCACTAGTAAGAGGAAGTTGGGTATAAATAGAAGAAACCACAATTAGAGACGATAGAGACAAGGGCTCACTCTACTCTAGAGGGTGATAAGCATGCTTTTAGGGAATGCATATCCATACTAAATACATTACATTATCTATCAGTACTTCAGTTTACATACATTTATGTTTAAAAATTCTCATAGTAAATTTTCCCCTCAATGACTTGGAAGACATTTCAGAACAATCTAAGACATATTAAGAATCTCTTGAGGTGTATTCTGCCTATTGGAATTTAATTTATAAGTCCTTTTTGAAGACAGTTTTTGGTTTGCCTGTAAATTTCTACCTCTCCTTCAATAGGCAGAATAAGTTCTTTTTAAGTATGTAGATCTAAAATGTATGAGGGGATGGGCTCCTTTCATCTTCTTCTCTAGCTTGATTTTGCCCAGGTATAATCACTGCCAGCCCCTGATGCTGAGGAAAGAAAAGTATTTTAAGAAAATTAAAGTCTTTGTTAAGAAAATTAAAATATTTTAGTTTTGGCATGTCCTCTACCAGGCTGATTTATTTGCCATTAGAGGCATGTCATTTTTTTTCTGACCAGATAAAAGTTTCTCTCATTCTTGGTATGCTCTAACAGGCAAGGGCTATAGTCTTTCATTTCATCACAGACAAATTCTCTTTACAGTTTAACTCATTTATAG
Source organism: Tolypeutes matacus (assembly GCA_026826555.1). Lineage (NCBI taxonomy): Eukaryota > Metazoa > Chordata > Mammalia > Cingulata > Chlamyphoridae > Tolypeutes > Tolypeutes matacus. The sequence goes on from JAKSZT010053887.1 coordinate 98,137,506, forward strand.
TTTATATTCTTCTCTTTCTCTAAAAAGAATTTGATGTGTCCTACCATAAAAAGACAAAGAAAGAAGAGTTAAGGGGGGGGGGCAGATGGAAAGATTGAGAGTATCCATGATTTAGGGAAAGGGGAAGGGAAGAACAAGGACATTCAGTAGGGAGTGTATTTTACCAATGAAGACTAAATTTAGTTCTGAGATTCCTAGGAGAAAAAGCAAAATGCAATCCATGAAGATTTTCATAGTTCTAATTTCTGTGCTTAATTATGACCAGATTATCTATCAAGGCTCATGAGCATGGCACTACAGAGGCATGGCACTGCATTAGATGCTACATAAAGTATGAAAAGACAAGACTGTTGATTATAGGTAAATTTATTTTAAATTCACTGTGAACACAATTATGACTCAAATGTTTTTCTTCCTTAAATTACCTAATGCCTTCCCTAGAGTTTGAACAATAATTTATCTGTAAGAAGTAGATCTGAGTATATTTCTTTTTGACATATGGGCTTATAACATGATCTTTAAAACATCTTAGCTTGAAAATTATGAGTATCATAGGGAGATAAGTTTTATTTACATAAATATGTGATGAATATGGTTTAATCTCCTGCTTTTGTTAAAAACGGCCCATCTCCCATATACTAATATCCAATATTAATACAGAGAGCGGAGTCTGTTCGTGTATTAATACTTTTGGGCATCTGAAGGCTAGTTGTCATACCAAGACCTGGCTGCAAAAATCAAGATGTCACCCATATAACGCAATACTCAAGGAAGGAAGAGGACAGAAGGAGGTGATGCCAATGAAATGTGAAAAACTCAACAGAAAACAGTGATCACTTACTAGCTCTGTGACCACAGGAAAGTTACTTAACCTTGCAGAATCACAGTAATAAAATAGCATTTAGAATACTTCCTTCTTAAAGGAAATTATATGATGTAACATAGGTAAAAGGTTAAGAACAGTCTGGGCAAAGATTTGTCCCCATTTAAGAAAATGAGTAACAAGGCCAAAGGGTGGGGTTTTCAAAAGATTAAATATAATCTAATGTTGGCTTGATGCTTCAGCTTCAATAATAAATAAAATAATCATTTACATTTGTATAGAAACTTCAATTTTACAAACCTCTTTTGTTATAACAAGCTGATAATCTTTGTAAACATTTTTTTCTGCCTTAATGCTAAATCTGCAAATATTATTACATAGCTCTAGGAGTCAATTAAAGTAGAAATTGTTTTAAAATTCTAATACATGGCATATAATTCTTTATGGCTATTACTTAGGTCAATTATATTAGTGTCATTTTCTTTCTGTCATTCTACGCTGAAAGAGATTTTTAAGATCACAAGTGTATACTAATGAAAATTCTTCCCTCCTGCAAAAAAAAAATGTTTCCCATGGTATGACAGAGACTGGATAATTTCAGGGTAGCTACGACCATAGGATAAGACCACTGGTGCCGGTGTGGATGAAACCCAATATTCTGGTGAACACATGATAGTGGGGAAGGTTAGAGCAAGGCCCTCAGGGTTAACTCTAAACTTTTGCTCTGAGAGAAATAAGTGACATTCAGAACAAACGTGGCTATCTGTCAAAGGTTTTATTTGAATGGGAAAATATTCAATTATTCATTATTCTTTTCTACACTCCTCAGTGTACTTCTCAACACAGAACAATTCACTGATAGTCAAGTGTTGACTGGTTCATTGGTTAATCCCATATTTCATAAAACTGATGTTAATATTTAAAAGGAAAATAAAAAGAACACATTTATTTTCTACTTCCAAGTTATATCAATTTACTTTCAATCAAGGTCAATAGAGACACACAAGTTAAACCTTAAAAGTAGTTAAATAAAACTGACCCATTACACACCTTCTAGAATAAAACCTAGTAATATATATCTTGCTAGATTTACTGGCAAATTTAAGATCTGCTCACTTTGAATAAAGCTATTTCAGTCAAATCTAGGAATGGCATTAAAATATATGCCCTGTTTTTGTTGTCGTTGTTGTTAGAATTAGGTAGGTAAAGTATCTCTATTCTCCAATTTTGCCTTTTGTTAGATAATTTAGATATTCATTCTGAATAGTATCTTTATACTATCATATCACTATAACATTTCCAATATTTGACCATTTTTTATCTACTTTTTTTAAAAAAGACAATTTCATAGGTTCACCCAAATAACTTGAAATTATTCTGGGTCAGAAAAACTATGGTAAGCCTTCTTGCTGGATTTTGGATGGCTGTCATTTATATAGCCTTTGATTTGTATTGTATGCAATGTTAGGCAACTTGTTTGGTGAGGCGCACACGCGCGCGCACGCACACACACATCTATATTGTAGAAAGAGTTCTTCTTTTAAAAAAAAAAGGTCACCAGGATCAATTTTTTTTTTTTAGGAGGAACCGGGACCTTGTACATGGGAAGCAGGCACTCAACCACTGAGCTACACCTGCTCCCCAATGTTTTTATTAAACATTTGTTACAGATGTATCTACATTAATATAGACCTAAACTACTGATTGAATGTGCAAGCAAGGCTATTAACAGAGAAAAACATTAGTGTTCCAAAGGTATTTTCTATTAAAATCCTAATATTTTTCCCACGAAATTTAAAAATATTTGTTAAGTTGTATTTGCTGCCTAGAAAATTAGATTCTCCTTTCCAGAAGAGAAAAATGTGAGTACTGTACTCCAGGTCCAAAAGGTCTATTTTTAAACCTGCTGGAATCTCTCTACAAATAGCTTTCTGCAAATAGCTGAATAGAGGACACAGATTAATTCCTTGCTCTAATACCACGGTAGAAGTGAGCTGTAAGATTATTCCGTAAGTTAGTTTACTGGGTGCAGTTTTATTAGTAATAAAAATATTTTTAAAGGAACACCCAAGTTTCAAACCTGTGTCTGCTGAAATGACTTCAGCCGCTTCTTAAACCTTGACGGGAGAACAAAATCACAGCCCCTTGCCAGGAAAGCTAACTCTCCCCTTAAATCCGGGTCCCTTCGTAGAGATGTTTCCTTGATCATCATCTTTGAAAAGTGAACGTTTACTTAGTAACTGTCCAGCACACTTCTGAAGACGGTCAGATTCAGTTTCCAATCTTGTTAGATAGAAAGTATTTTCTTCTTCTTAGCTCCAAAGAAATTATGTTTCAAGCTTTGTGCTCTCCCAGCCTCCAGGGACCACAATCCATGCTTGTACCAACATGCAGCTGGGTCCCAAATACAGCCTTTGGCTCCCAATACCTGCTCATAATTTTCAAGTTAGAAACACAGCCTGCAATGGGCCTGTTGCTCCTTGTAGTTTATGTCAAATTGACCCGCACATGTTGAGAATATAGAGCCTTCTGGGAAAGGAAGCTCCCACTACTCCTAGCACCAAAGTTAGAAGCATTACAGCTGGACCTAAAAATAGCAACTTATCAGATAGTGCTAACTTCTTAAACTTAGCGTATGTGAGGTGTCAATCCACATAAAGCAGTTTTTCCTCAAACTAGAAGAAAAATACATACAGCATTTGCTATTTAGTATTTGTGAAAAACAGAAGCGGTTGCGCTCAAATTTGCAACTGTCATTTTAAGAAGAATCTTTTATTTCTTATTTGAAGTAGAAGGAAATATCTAAAAGCCTATAATTCTATTTGGCCAAAATATGGAGAAAACCAAAAATTTTCATTCTCAAATGGTAAATTACAAAAAGATTTGTTGGTATTAGATTTTAAAATCTGGCACTTCTTAGCAGGGGACTATTTTAGTTATTAAATACACTTTTTTGAAGTGACTGAAAATTTATTGAAAAAAGTATTGGTTAAGAAAGTGGAATTGAATGTCATGAGAAAGAAGCTTTTAATACATATAAATAAATTAAATTTGGCTAAAATAGGGATGTAAAAGATGACTAAAATAGTAATAACATAGTACATCTTGAATTTATGAGACATTATCTTCTTTGAAGATCTTGAAAGAAATCACCTCAGATCTTTAAAGCATTTTATTGTTTTATCATCATGTATTAAACATTTGCCTCAGAATTATTTACAAATGAATCTTCAAGTATGTTGACCATTTAGACTTCCATTTATTTTCTACTTCTACAAAATATAAACCAAATAACACTATTCTTTTTTTTAAAAAAAGCATACCTTGCCTAACTTAACTTAGTGGAAATTATCCTTTGGTTTTCCATTACTTTATACAGCTTAAATAAAATCATCTTTTTTCTTGATTTCAAGATATTCTGATAACTCTTTATAATGTGTATCTTGGGCATTGTAAAATATGTGTAAATCCTCTCAATATGTACTATAGTTGAAAGAGGAGTATGATTAGAAACCACTGGTCTATTCCTTCAACCTGGACTCACCTTAATTCCCCACCCCTATTTTTCATTGGCCTTACACATTAACTCTTTCAGCTAGGTAGCTTTCCCTCATTTTGTTCCTTACCCTCCTGCCTAGAAATACCCTTTTCTCTCTCATTATTTATCACTAAATTAAAATGCCAAAAAGTTCATTAAACGAATGAAACTAGATCTTTATACTTGACTTAGTGCTTATTCCATTAAACCAGGGGTTCTTAACCTTTTTTGTTCCACGGACCCCTTTGCCAGTCACATGAAAACTATGGACCCCTTACTAAATCCATACCATACTATGTATTATTTAATAAATACACCACACCTGCACCAACCCATCCCCACAAGAAAAATGTTTTTTTGAATTTCAATTCAAGCTCATGGACCCCTTGTTAAGAATCCCTACTTAAGTCATAGTCCCTCCTCTTCTACTCAGTACCAACCCCTGGCTTCAAGAAGGCCAGCCTCTTCCATTAGCCTCTGTGAATTTTCATCTTCTTTACTGAGAATTCTCTCTCTTCAGATTACACATATTCTAATCATCCTTCAAAGTCCAACTCAATTTTGCCTATTTCATGAAGGCTTCCCTACCTATAAAAGCCCCCTTTCTATAACTCTAAGTTTATGCATACAACACTTAGTGAAATACTGTGGAATCTCTCCTAAATGACCTCCACTTAACTGATTCTCTGCAATAGTCAATGCTCTCCATTTCTCCTATAAAACAAAGCAACCAAAGCCCATGGCACACTAACTCGTGACTGGTAGGTTATTACTTTCTGGTATGCTCTCACATTTTTTATCTTGGCATAGATGCTGCCATACATGTTGAAATGTATGCTTATTAAGAGGCAGTTGTTTTTGCCCCTAACCTGTCCATGCTGATTGTGCTTACAGTAATTATGCAGTTTGATTACTTATAACATAAACTAATGAAATTTGAGTGTGAAAAACAGCTGTTTCTAAAATTTAAAAAAAACTAAGTTGAATGCTTTATAAAGACTCAGTAAAGGCAAACTATTAAAATTTTTGCTGAAGAATTAGGTATGGGTGAGATAAAGAAGAAAAATCATTAAATTCTAGAAGGTGCCTATATTCAATGTGCTTCAATACAAACTTTAAGTTCCCTTTTCACTTTAAAGAAAACTGAAACTGGAAATGTGTCAACAAATGTATCATAAGAGTAATTCAGTCAAGAAAGATGTCATGGAACTCTAATCATCAGACTTATCTTCAAAGAAAAGGCTTTGGCCCTTCATCAAAGATATCCAAATACATTATATTGTGTTGAGTTAAAATAAAATGTTTAAGATACATTAAAATTTTTAGGATATACATTATACAATCAAAACATTAATACACACACAGTTTCTAACTCCTTATTGAGTAATTGAATAACTATCAATCTCAATCATATCCAAGTAAATAGGCTTCTACTGCATTGTTTTATAATCTAATTGTTTTTCCAATAGTGTCTAAAGTCTTGTGGGCAAGAATTGTTTTTCCAATAGTGTCTAAATTCATTCATTCAACAAACATTTTTATAAGCACTTATGTGCCAAACTCTGCTGGGTGCTAAGGATATAGACAGGATTAAAAAAATCAGCTTCTTGTTTTCTTTTCCTCACTGTACCTGGCACAATATTGGTTATGAAGGAAACTATAACAAATAGTTGTTCTTTCATTTCTTTCCTATGAATCTCTGAAATTTCAAGGTCAGAACAGTGGTAAAAAGCCTGTTTTGCTATACTCTTAAGCAAGAAAACATATCTCCATGTCCTTTGATGATGAAATAAGCTCTAACTTATGAATTAACCAAATGTTTTCCCAAAAGTTCAAAAAGAAGAAAAGATCACATCTCTTTAAAGGGCTTAGGGAAGAATAATTCCATGGCAATGAGTTATTAGCAAAGGAAGATTAGCATGAGGCTGGTTTATTATTATTTTTACTTACATGTGTTTGTATGAAAATTTACCTGCCTGATTCTAGAAAAGAACTGAAAAAGTGAGTTAGTTTCAAGGAGCATGTGATAACTGAAAAATAGCACCAAAGAGCACACACACATATATAAATATATTAAATATATATGTTTTTTAGGAGGTACCAGGGATTGATCCCAGACTTTGTACATGGGATGCAGGCACTCAACCACTGAGCTATATGTGCTCCCCAAGAGAATTGTTTTATGTGCGGTACTGGGGAATCAAACCCAGGCACTCAACCACTCAAGCTACATCTGCTCCCCAAAGAACATATTTTTAATAATGACCTCTTTTTTACTGGAAAAGAGCAATATAAAGGAATTTTACTACGATACCAACATATCCTATAGTCAACTCTCCCTTCTCTTCTTTGATAATAGTACAATCCATGGGCTAGATGTTGGAAGAGAAAGGCTGCTTCTGGGTGAGAGAATTCCCCTGGAGGACTACCCAAAATGAAGAAGAACAGAGTGCAGGACTAAGATACAATTTATAAATTCACTTTAAGAATCTGGGAAATTAGGAGATGTGCAATTACAATGGAAGGAGCCAATTTTAAGGGTCTTTCCAATGTCTTTCTGGAATAAACTATGCCATGTTAAACATTAATGAATGCACAGTGGCCAGTATTAGAACATTCTTTGCTCCAGTGTCTTCCTTGGTGGTGTGTATGTCTGTGAGTATGATCTTTCAGTAATTTTGAGGGCTGGTACTGACGGTCAAGGATCCTGGTAATGATGAGTATTAAATTGCAAATATGCCAGCTGATGGAGCTGTGCTTCTTGGATGCTGAAGTGCCTCCCAGGGTAAACACTTCAACAGTAGTTTTAAGTAAGTCCATGAGAGGGGATGATAGAATAACCTGTCAGATAGCCCAGATGAGTTACTTCTGCTTCTAATCATGGGGGGAAAGCCAGGAATGTACCTCAAAGGTCTGCATCGAACTATCTCAGTTCTGATCATGAAATAGGAAGACTATACAAGCTATAGTATAATTGAGCTTGTGAAGGGATCAGTTTACACAGATAAATTTTATCCAATTTCTGAAGATTGTCATATAAGGAAAAATCTAGTTTTAGGGGGCTCAAGTCTGGTTAGAAAGGGGAAATCTCTTAGGATATCTTATTAGAAAGATTACCTTTATTATATCTTCTGCTTACAAGAGGATAATGTTGGCTGCAAAGAAAAAGTTAAACACTACAGATATATACAAACAAAAGTCGTTACAAAAAAATGACAATTATTAACAAATATGTATTGAACACCCACTAAGTGTCAGTTACTATCCTAGGCTTTGGAATATAGCAGATAAAATTCTTTCCTCTCATAAAGTTTACCTTCTAGTGGTGGTGGGCTTGGGGGGAGATAAACAATACATAGGTAAATGAAATGATATACCAGAGGGTGGTAAATGTTAGGAAAAAAAATAAAGCAGTAAAGGGGGAAAAGGAATGCCAGGGCTATGTGTGCATACAATTTTAAGTAGTGTAGGAAGGCCTCACTGAGAAGATAGTTAAAAAATAAAAAAAGAAAACTGGTACTGGAATGAGTCATGCAGGTACCTGGGAGAAGGATGTATGGCACACAGGGGGAATGACAAGTAGGACTGTGTCTGGTGTATTTAGAATCAATGGCGCCAGAGGAGAGGAAAGGAACTGAAACACTGAGAACAAGCAACACTTTCAAGGAGCTCTGTAGTAAAGGAAAGCAGATAAGCGAGTGTTAGCTGAAGAGATACATGCAGTATCTCTTCATAGACTTTTTTTTTTTTTAAAGATGGGGGACTTGTTTAACTGCAGATGGATGATTTAGTAGAGGGGCAAAACTGATGACACAGGAGAGGCTCAAATGCTGGAGGAGTACCCCTGAGTTGACAGGAGAGGATGGCATCTAGGGCACCAGGGTAGGGGATGGCCATAGATAGGTTCATCCATTCAACAAATAGTTATTGAGTGCTACCATTTGCTAAATAAAGGCCAACTGGCCTAGACAAGGAAACTTGAGAAGGATTCACAAAACTCCTTCCATATTCTTATTTTAACATTTTCTTTTTATCAGGTATATATTTGGGAGCTGGAGACCACATTTTATGAGCCTGAAGCAGAAAAAGAAAAGCCAAGATATGAATTAGGTGGTCAGTCAGACGTGTGCAAGGTTGGTTCTATCTAAGTACGTAACAGGACTGCCTGCTTAAACTCTGACTTTAAAAATCCAGAAAACTGATGAGAAAAGGGTCCCACCTGAATGATAAGGTATGCTTTTTACTTTTATCTTATTAGCATGGATTTTACTAACTTGGAATTCACAATAAAATAAGAAGAGCAGCTTCAAATTTCCTCTTATGCTTTCTAAGAAGGAAAGCTCTATTAAACCAATTGTAATTGCCTTAGGTCATCAATATAAGACTACTACAGAGCTTAGGTTTGGGAGAAATAGTGGATTCATATCCATCGATTCTCTCTTATTGGTTTCCCTTGGGACCAAAGGCTTATATTTGTAAAATAGCTGGATAGCATTAAGGTTTTGGTATCTTGGAGCAAATAGAAATGGTACAAGCCACTGTAAGAAATAAACCTCTAGCTTTAGTATCATTAACAACAATGTATACATAACAACAATGTCGTCCTGAAATAAATTAATTAGACAAAAGTGTGGTATCCATATCCAAATACTATCTCCTCCAGAAAACCTTCAAAGTACTCTACAAACTGGGATGGATTTCTCCCTCCTCTGAGCTCTTATAGCATCTCATCTATATTTCTCTCATAACATCCATTATTTCCTACTTTGTATCAGTATTAACAGGTCACCTCCCCTATTAGTCTGTGGACTCCACAAAGACTTGTTCTATGTCATATTCATTGTTAACTTCTACTATTGGCTGTATATGGTATATAGTAGAGTGCAAAGAGTTATGAATACATAAACTATTTAGAAGCAATCTATTTTTAAGCACTTTAGCAACATCCATTTTGCATACCAATAAATAATGTGCTAATTATAAATGATCTTTATTACATTATTGAGACAGGTCCACTTGAAGTCCATATTTGACAATACTTTGTCAATAGTTTTACTCTTCATTTTTAAAATGAGCAAAGCTATTCTTTACAATAATTAAAATTCTACTTTGTACTTTTTACTAATCCAGAAAGATTTTTCCCTCAATTAATTCAAATTTTAATATTGTACTTAATTTAAATATTATATACTAAAAACCATTGATTGTATACTTGGCATAGATTGTATGGTATATGAATATATCTCAATAAAACTGCTTTTAAAAATAAATACTGGGGACTTCAGGGAAGATGGCATCAAAGTAGGTAGGCAGGGCTCAACACTCTCAGAAAAACAAGAGAGGAAGGGCAAAAAACTATGCAAGGGATCTGCTTTGGGAATCTGCAGACCAGGAAAGTGCTGTGCATCATCCAGGAAGGAGAGGGATAGAGAGACAAAGAGACGAAACAAAAAAACGTGTGTTACACCTGTGGCTGGGAAAGGCACATATAAACCCCTGGCTCACTGCAGCCAACTTAGAGGGAATGTACGTTCTCCGCCCTGAGAGGAAGAAGGGTCTGGCGGAGGGCAGAGAGTAGCTTCTCTTCAGTGAGTTTGGCCAGCTAAGGCCCCTTTGAATCTCAAAAAAAAAAGACCCCAGCCAGCACTGAAGCAGTCCCAGGGAGAGAGGAGGATGGCTTGATCAGGCAGGCTGTCAAACCCAACCACCTTTGGAAAGAGAGAGAGGAGCAAGATCAGTGAGGGGCTGGGTGGAGACAGGCACCTAACCAGCTTGGGAGAGAAGTAAGCCAGGAGAGATAGCCAGCAAACTGTTAGAAGACTAATTCACCTGAGGGAAAGGGGATGGGGAGAGCCAGATAAGCTTTCAGAAGCCTACCTAACCTCTGGAGTGAATATAGTTCAGTGGAGGAATGTCTGCCTCACCTATACTAGGTCCCTGGTTCAATTCCCAGTACCTCCTAAGAGAAGGGATCCAGAGAGTGATCCACCAGGTTGTCAGGCCCCAGCCAGCACACTATGACAGGGAACTAACAGACTGAGATTTTTAGTTTTAGGTTTTTCAATCTGCTATTTTTTTTATTTTTTATCATTTTATTTTATTTTACTTGCTAAAACCAGGTACCTTACCTGTGGACAGGAGCTGCAGGGTGATAGATTGATGAGTACTGGCAGCCTAAGACAGTTGCTAGGGGCCTAAGAGAAAAGCTGATTTTCTTAGGTTTTTTTTTTTGTTTTTTTTTGTTTTTTTGTCTTTTCTCTTGCTTAGTTTCCTTTTTTTCTTTTCCTTATTTTTTTTCCTTGGTTTCTTTATTTCTTTTCTTTCTTTAATTTTTCCCTCTTCCATTGCTTTTTTTTCATTTCACCTTTTCTTGTTTGGTCTTCATTTTTTCCCCCCTTCTTGTCTCTCTTTCCAGTCTTTTGTTTTATCCTATTTATTTCTCAGTTCATTTTTTTTATTCCACCTTTTTTATTCTTATTCCTTTTTATTTTGTTTGATTTTTCACTTATTACTTTATATTTTCTTGGCTTTTGTGGTGCCCTTTCTGTCTTTTTTTATCATTACTATTATTCTTTTCCTCTTCTTCTCTATTGCCCTTTTTATGGTCTTAACATTTTTTCAGGGGAACATAGACAACTACAAAGATATAGAATAAGTGGAACCAAGTGTCAAAAAAGTACCTTAACACAAAATAAAACAAAATAATACCCTAGAGTAGAAAGAGAAGTTAACCGTCTGAAAAAGCCCATCAAGATAAACAGATGCTTAAACACCAAAAAATTACAAGCCATATTAACAAACAAATACATGGCCCACTATAATGAACAAACTAAAAATCACGAGGAGATACTGAACATGGAACAACTAATCAAGGATGTCCAAACAAATATCATTAATCAACCCAATGAAGTGAAGGAAGAGATAAAGGGTTAAGAAGACACTGTGGGAACATACTGAAGAAATTGTAAACATATGTAAAAATGTAACATATTTGATGGTGATGAGTGGCACAATGCAAGAAATCAAAAATAACTGGAAGCACATAACAGCAGATTTGAACAGGCAGAGGAAAGAATTAGTGATGCTGAAGATAGTGCATCTGAAATCAGACATATAGAACAGATAGAAAAAAAGATAGAAAAAATTCAGCAGGGAATCAGGTAATTGAATGACAATATAAAATGCACAAATATATGCATAATAGACATCCCAGAGGGAGAAGAGATGGGAAAGAGGGCAGAAGGAGTGTTGGAGGAAATAATGGCTGAAAATTTCCCAACTCTTTTGAGGGATATGGACATACACGTCCAGGAAGTACACCACACTCCAAACAGTATAAATCCTAACAAGCCTGTCACAAGAAATATACTTATCAAGTTGTCGAGAGAATACTGAAAGCAGCTAAAGAAAAGAGATCCATCACATACAAGGGAAGCTTGATAAGATTAAATTGCTGATTTCTCATCTGAAACCATGGAGACAAGAAGGCAGTGGTATGACATAGTTAAGGTGCTAAAAGAAAAAAACCCAAACAAACAAAAAAAAAAACTGTCATCCAAGAATTCTGTATCCAGCAAAACCGGTATTCAAAAATGAGGGAGAATTAAAAAATATTCACAGATAAACAGAAATTAAGAGAGTTTGTCAACAAGAAATCTGCCCTTCAAGAAATACTAAAGGGAGTACTACAGGTTGAAAGGAAAAAAACAGGAGAGAGAGGGCTGGAGGAGAGTGTAGAAAGGAATATCATTAGTAAGAATAACTAATAGGATAAAGAGAGAAATAAAAAACAAAGTATGACATATATAAACCTAAAGAAAATATGGCTAATGTAAGTAATGCCTTGACAATAATAACATTGAATGTTAATGGATTAAACTCTTCAATCAAGAGATACAGATTGGCAGAATTGATAAGGAAATATGACCCATCTATATGCTGTCCACAAGAAACTCACCTTAGACCAAGGGATGCAAGGAAGTTGCAAATGACTGGTTGGAAAACAATTTTACATGCAAACAATAACCAAAAAAGGGTGGGAGTAGCTATGTTAATATCAGACAAAATAAACTTTAAATGCAAAACTATTGTAAGAGACAAAGAAGGATACTATATATTAGTAAAAGGCGTAATTTGTCAAGAAGAAAGAACAATCATAAACATTTATGCACCTAACCAGAGTGCCCCAAAATACATGAGGTCAACAATGGAAAAACTAAGTAGAGAAATAGATGCCTCTACAATTATAGTGTGGGACTTGAACACACCGTTATCACCATTATATAGAACATCTCAACAGAGGGTTAATAAAGAAACAGAGGCCTTGAAAAATACGATAGAGGATCTATACCCAATGGACATATACAAACATTACATCCAAATACAGTGTGATATAAATTCTTCTCGAGCACACAAGGATCATTCTAAAGGACAGACCACATGCTAGGTCACAGAACAACTCTCAATGTATTCAGGAAGATTGAAATGATACAAAATAATTTCTCTGACCACAATGGAAAAAAGCTAGAAATCAATAAGGGGCAGAGAACCAGAATAGTCACAAAGGTATGGAAGTTAAACAACATACTCTTAGACAATCAGTGGATCAAGGAGGAAATTGCAAAAGAAATCAGTAACTCCTTTGAAATGAATGAAAATGAGAACACAACATATCAAAACCTCTGGGATGCAGCAAATGCAGCGCTGAGGGAAATTTATAGCCATACATGCCTATATTAAAAAAGAAGAGCTAAAATAAAAGACCTAACTGCACACCTGGAGGAACTAGAAAAAGAACAACAAACTAATCCAAAAGCAAGCAGAAAGAAGGAAGCAACAAGGATTAAAGCAGAGCTAAATGAAATTGAAAATTAAAAAACACAAGAAAAATTTAACAAAACCAAGAGCTGGTTCTTTGAGAAGATAAAATTGACAACCCTTAGCTAAACTAACAAAGAAAAAAAGAGAGAGGATGCAAATGCATAAAATAAAAAATGAAGCGGGGGGGGATACCACCACCAATCTCATAGAAATAGAGAGTATCATAAGAGGATACTTTGAAAAATTATATGCCAACACGATGGATAACTTAGAAGAAATGGACAAATTTCTAGAAATACACAAGCAGCCTACATTGATGAAAGAAGAAACTGATGAACTCAACAGAAAAATCACAAGTAACAAGATTGAATTAATCATCAAAAACCTCCCAACTAAGAGGAGCCCAGGACCAGATGGCTTCACAAGTGAATTCTACCAATCATTCCGGAAAGAACCAGCACCAGTCCTGCTTAAACTCTTCCAAAAAACAGAAGTGGAGGGAACACTGCCTAACTTATTCTGTGATGCCAACATGATCCTAATACCAAAGCCATCTAAAGATGCCGCAAGAAAATAAAACTACAGACCAATCTCTCTAATGAACCTGGATGCTAAAATCCTCCACAAAATACTTGCTAATCATATTTAGCAACACATCATATAAATTATACACCATGAACAAGTGGGTTTCATCCCACGTATGCAAGGATGGTTCAACGTAAGAAAATAAATCAATGTAATACACCACATTAACAGATCGAAAGAAAAAAAATCATATGATCATCTCTATTGATGCAGAAAAAGCATCTGACAAGATACTGTATCCTTTCTTGATAAAAACACTTTAAAAGATAGGAATAGGAGGAAACTTCCTCAACATGATAAAGGGAATATATGAAAAACCCACAGCTAACATCACATGCAATGGTGAAATGCTAAAGGCTTTCCCGCTAAGATCTGGAACAAGACAAGCGTGCCCACTGTCACCACTCTTATTTAAAATTGTGTTAGAACTACTTGCTCGAGGGAAGCGGCTGTGGCTCAATCAGTAGGGCTCCCGTTTACCATATGGGAGGCCCCGGGTTCGGTTCCCGGGGCCTCCTGGTGAAGGCAAGCCTGCCCGCACGGCGTGGTTAGCTGACCCAGCGAGCACAAGCAGCAATGGGGGGGATAAATGAATAAATAAATAAAATCTTTAAAAAAAAAAAAAAAAAAAGAACTACTTGCTCGAGGAGTGGATGTGGCTCAAGGGGTTTAGCACCTGCTTCCCACATGGGAAGTCCCATGTTCTGTTCCTGATTTCTCCCAAAAACAAACAACAAGCAAACAGACAAAGAAACCAACTCAGGGGGGCCGATGTGGCTCAGTGGTTGGGCACCAGTTTCCCACACGCAAGGTCACGGGTTCAATCCCTGGCTCTCGTACATTAAAAAAAAAAAAAAAAAAAAAGTACTTGCTCGAGCACTTAGGCAAGAAAAAGATATAAAAGGCACCCAAATTAGAAAGGAAGAAGTAAAAATTTCACTATTTGCAGATGACATGATTCTAAACATAGAAAGCCCTGAGAAATCTACAACAATGTTTCTACAGCTGATAAATGAGTTCAGTAAATTAGCAGTATATAAGATCAACACACAAAAATCAGTAGCATTTCTGTACACCAATAATGAGCAATGTGAGGAGGAAATCAAGAAAAAAATTCCATTTACAATAGCAACTAAAAGAATCAAATACCTAGGAATAAACTTAACTAGAGATGTACAGGATTGTACATAGAAAACTAAGCAACATTGCTAAAGGAAATCAAAGATGACCTAAAAAAATGGAAGACTATTCCATGCTCATGGACTGGAAGACTAAACATCATTAAGATGTCTGTCCTACCCAAATTTGATTTACAGATTTAACACAATCCCAATAAAAATTACAACAGCATTTTTTAATGAATTGGAAAAGCTAATTATGAAATTTATTTGGAAGGGCAAGGAACCCCAAATAGCCAGAAATATATTGAAAAAGAAAAATGAAATTGCAGGAATCACACTACCTGACTTTAAAGCATACTACAAAGCTACAGTGGTCAAAATTGCATGGTATTGGCACAAGGCTAGACACACTGACCAAAGGAACAGAATTGACGGTTCAGATATAAGTCCTCACATTGATTGGGTTCAATGGTATAGGAATGTGATGTGGGGAGTAGGGTGGGGGGATTGGGTTGGACTATCCATGGAACTGGGGGGAGGGCTAGAGGAAGGAGCAGGTGAACTCTGGGGATGTGTAGGTCTATGGTTAAAACTACAATGGTAGGAATGTTCTTCTGGCAAATATGGCAGGGGAGGGTTACTGGTGTAGGGTATTGGGGGTGGGGGATATGCAGGGTAGAGCATACCTGGGGCATGATTCTATGGAATATGAAAGTGCTCACCTTGTCATAGTGTATTATCTCAGTGGTGGAGATCCACACAATACATAAAAAAAATATTAAACTCCCATCTTGGGGAATCCTGCAATGTTCTCAATTAGAGGGTCAAGAATTTCTCGAGAACATAGGCAGTGCCTAATAAAAGAAAACGGACCAATACGTCAAGCCCTCAATATTATTGCATGTAACTATGAACCTTATTCTTTAAAAACTGAAACTTAGTAGTTACCATAGGATCCAAGGGGAGGGGGAGGGAAGAATAGACTAGATGGAACATAGGGCATTTTTAGGGCACTGGAATTGTTCTGCATGATATTGTAATGATGGATACAGGCCATTTTAAATTTTGTCAAAACCTATAAAAGCGTATGGTGCAAAATGTAAACCACACCGGGAAGATGGTGTACTAAAGACATGGGACTCTCTTCCCCTCCAGAAAAATAGCTAAAGGACAGGCTGCAACAGCCTGGAAAAAGATCTTCTAGGGTTTAGGACACTAGGTGAAGGATGGACACCACTCAGAGGAGAGAGGAAAAAAGGAGTGGAATCACAACAGCAGAACCATGAGTTGAAAGCAGTAGTTGCTGCTGCCAGCATCCTACCCCACACTAAAGACACTTTAGAATACTCAGGCCTCTGGGCTTGTTGCTACAGACAAAGGGAGCTCCAAGGATCTACCACCCCAGGAAAGGGGAGAGAGAGGGACACAGCCCATGGCTGACTCAGCTTCTGACCCACAAATTTGGTCTGCTGTGTCCCACTAGCACTTCCAGGCCAGGTAGGACCATGCCATTGTTTGCCCTGGGAGCTGGCATAGGACTGGAGAAATCTGACCCTCTCAATCTCTCCCTCTTCTAGCGAGGACTGCTTGTAAAGGACACATCTCCCAAGGAAAGGGGAGAGAGAGGGACACAACCTAAGGCTGACTCGGCTTTTGACCCACATATTTGGTCTGCAGTGTCCCACCAGCCCTTCCAGGCTGGGTGGGACCATGCCATTGTTTGCCTTAGAAGCAGGCAAGGGGTTAAAGAGATGTGACCCTCCCAATCTCCTTCTCTACTAACCAGAACTGATTGTTGAAGATGCAGGGGAAAGTGGAAATATTTTCTACTCAAGAAAAGGGAGGGGACTGCCAGAGAAGGCTGGAGAATTATCTCTGAGAAAGTTTGAATTACAAGGCTCTTAGCCTCCAGGCAGGAACCTCTATCACATTGATTGCAACAAACACACTCGACCAGGCACTGAAATGAGAGTGCTGCCAAAGAGAAACATCTGTTGGCAGACCAAGGAAGTGCTTGTGAGAAAATTAAAAATAAGTAAGAGGGTTTTTTTCCTGGCCTTTATAGCCTTCTAATCCAAGGCCCTAGGAATCAGGACTGCAACCAATTAATGAGTCCAGAGCCCAGTTTTGAGCAACTAGAAGGGACAATCCTAACGATCCAGGTCAAGCCAAGGTCAAAGAGCAACAGGAACACACAGCCTCCCACCACTAAATTCCTATGAAGGAGAAAGAAATTGAGCATCTGAGTAAACTACCATCCTAATCAGATGCCTAGAGATCAGTAAAAAATTACAAGCCATACTAAGAAAATGGAAGACAAGGCCCAAGAAAAAGAATATATCAAAGCCCCAGAAGAGACACAGGATTTGAGAAAGCTAATTAATGAGATGCACGCAAATTTCCAAAATCAAATTAATGAGTTGAAAGATAATATGGCTAAAGAGATAAATGACATCAAGGAGACACTGAGAGAATGCAAAGAAGAATCTGAAATCATGAATAGAAAAGTAACAGAGCCCATAGGAATGAGAGATACAATAGGTGAGGTGAAAAACACATTAGAGGCATATAACAGCAGACTTGAAATGATAGAAAAAAGAATAAGTGATGTGGAAGATGGAACAGCTGAAATTGAAGAGAAGAACAGAGAGAGAACAGAATGGAAAAAATTGAGCAGGGTCTCAGGAAGCTGAATGACAACATGAAAGGCAACAATATATGTATCATGGGAGTTCCAGAAGAAGAAGAGAAAGGAAAAAGGGCAGAAAGAATATTAGAGAAAATAATAGCAGAAAATTTCCCAACTCTCACGAGAGAATTTAGCTTACAAGTCCAAGAAGCACATCATACCACAATCAGAATAAATCCAAATAGACCTACTCCAAGACACATACTACTCAGAATGTCAAATGTTAAAGAAGAGAAAATTCTGACAGCAGCAAGGGAGAAGCAAACCATCACACACAAGGGACACCCAGTAAGACTTAGTGCTGATTTCTCATCAGAAACCATGGAGGCAAGAAGAAAATGGTAGGATACAACTAGGATACTGAAAGAGAAAAACTGCCAGCCAAGGCTTAACTAGCAAAATTGTCCTTCAAATATGAAGGTGAGTATAAATTTTTCATAAACAAACAGAAACTAAGAGAGTTACCTCTGCAGGAAATATTAAAGGAAGTCTTAGAGCCTGAAAGAAAAGCACAGGAGAGAGAGGCCTGAAGGAGAGATAGAAGAAAGAATAGCAGAAAGGATAACCAAAAGAGTAAAAAGACAGATGAAAATATGATATGACATATGAAAACCAAAGAATTAAATATAATGGAAGTAAATAAGGCTTTTACAATAATATCATTTAATGTGAATGGATTAAACTCCCAATCAAAAGATATAGGCTGACAGAATAGATAAAAAAACATGAACCATCCATATGCTGCATAAAAGAGACTCACCTTAGACCCAGGGATACAAACCGGCTGAAAGTGAAAGTTTGGAAAAAGATACTCCACAAGAATAAAAACCAAAAAAGAGCAGATGTAGCTATACTAATATCAGACAAAACAGACTTTAAATGCAAAAAAGTTATAAGAGATACAGAGGCCATTATATATTAATAAAAGGGACAATCCACCAGGAAGATATAACAGTGATAAATATCTATGCACCTAACCAGGGTGCCCCAATATACATGAGACAAACACAGGCAAAACTGAAAGAAGAAACAGACTTCACTCAATAATCATTGCCGACTTCAACACACCACTCAAATCATTAGATAGAACACCTAGACAAAAGATCAACAAGGAAACAGAGAACTTGAACAATATGATAAATGAGCTAGACCTCATAGACATATAAAGAACACTGCATCCCAAATCAGTGGGTTATACATTCTTCTTAAGTGCTCATGAATCTTTCTACAAGGTAGACCACATGTTAGGGCACGAGGCAGGTCTCAAAAAATATAAAAAGAATGAAATTATACAAAGCACTTTCCCAGATCATAATGGAATGACTGGAAATCAATAATAGACAGGAAAGGGGAAAATTCACAAATGTGTGGGGGCTGAACAACACACTCCTAAACAATCAGTGGGTCAAAGAAGAAACTGTAAGCGAAACTAGTAAATATATTGAGACAAATGAAAATGGGAACACAACTTAGCAAAACTTATGGGATTCATCGAAGGGGATTCATCGAAGGCAGTGCTGGGAGAAGTTTATAGACCTAAATGCCTATATTAAAAAAGGAGAAAGAGCTAAAATCAAAGTACTAACTGAAAAACTGGAGAAAGTAGACAAAGAACAGCAAACCATTCCCAAAGCAGACAGAAGGAAAGAAATAACAAAGATTAGAGCAGAAATAAATGTAATTGGTAACAAAAAAACAATAGAGAAAATCAACAAAACCAAAAACTGGTTCTTTGACAACATCAATAAAATTGACAATCCCCTACCTAGACTAACGAAGAGAAAAAGAGAAGATGCAAATAAATACAATCAGAAATGAAAGGGGGGAAGTTACGACTGAATCCATAGAAAATAAAAAGGGTCGTAAAAGGATATTATGAGAAACTGTATGCCAACAAACTAGACAACCAAGATGAAATGGACAATTCCTAGAAATGCACAAACAACATACACTGATGCTACTAGAAATACAACACCTTAATAAACCAATCACATTTAAAGGGACTGGATCCATCATCAAAATTCTCCCAACAAAGAAAAGTCCAGGACCAGATGGCTGATGGCTTCACAGGTGAATTCTACCAAGAATTTCAAAAAAATTAACACCATTCCTGCTTAAACTTGAAAAAAAAATTTGAAGAGTATGGAAAATCACCCAATACATTTTATGAAGCCAACATCATCCTAATACCAAAGCCAGGTAAAGACACTACAAGAAGAGAAAATTACAGACCAGTGTCTCTAATGAATATATGTATTAGTCAGCCAAAGGGGTGCTGATGCAAAATACCAGAAATTGGTTGGTCTTTATAAAGGGCATTTATTTGGGGTAGAAATCCACAGTTACCAGGCCATAAAGCATAAGTTTTTTCCCTCACCAAAGTCCACTGCCACGTGTTGGAGCAAGACAGCTGCTGATGTTTGTCAGGGTTCAGGCTTCTTGGGTTCCTCTCTTCCCGGGGCTGTGTTTCTCTCCAGGCTTAGCTCCTCTGTTTCCTCCACAAGGTCAGCTGTAGACTATGAGGCTCTCTAAGCTTTGTCTCTCTCCACAAGGCCAGCTGTGAACTCTCAGGCAAATGGCTTGTCTCTATCCCGGGGCCTTCTCTCCTTCCTTACCAGAAGTCCAACATCAAAACTGCTCCAACCCTGTCCTTTGCAATGTCTTTTATACTTGAGATCACACCCACCAAGGGGCGGGGCTCAATGCCCTACTGACATGGCCCAGTTAACACCCTAGCCATAACTTAATCATGCTGGTTAGCAGACCAGTTTACAAGCATAATCCAATATCCATTTTTGGAATTCATAATTACATCAAACTGCCCAAACTGCTACAACATAGATGCTAAAATTCTCAACAAAATACTTGCAAATGGAATCCAGCAGCATATTAAAAAACTTCTACATCACGACCAAGTAGGATTTATCCCTTGTATGCAAGGCCAGTTCAACATAAGAAAATCAATAAACATAATACACCATATTGACAAACTGCAGGAAAAATACCACATGATCATCTCAATCAATGCAGAAAAGGCATTTGACAAAATCCAGCACACATTTTTTATAAAAACTCTTCAAAAGATAGGAACAGAAGGAAAATTTCTCAATATGATAAAAGGCATACATGAAAAAGCCACAGCCAACACCATACTCAATGAGGAAAGGTTGAAAGCTTTCACTCTAAGATCAGGAACAAGACAAGGATGTCCACTATCACCATTGTTATTCAACATTGTACTAGAAGTTCTAGCTAAGGCAATTAGAAAAGAAAAAAAAATTAAAGGCATCCAAATAGGAAAAGAGGAAGTAAAACTCTCACTGTTTGCAGATGACATGATCCTCTACTTAGAAAATTCTGAAATGTTTACCACAAAGCTACTTGAGCTAATAAATTAATTCAGCAAAGTGGCAGGATATAAGATCAACACGCAAAAATCAGTAATGTTTTTGTACACTAGTACTGAACAATCTGAGGAGGAAATCAAGAAGAAAATTCCATTTTCAATAGCAACAAAAAGACTTAAATACCTAGCAGTTAATTTAACCAAGAAAGTACAGGACCTATATGCAGAAAACTACAAAACAATGCTAAAAGAAATTTTAAAAGACCTAAACAAATGGAAAGACATTCCGTGTTCATGGATTGGAAGAATAAATATTGTGAAGATGTCAATCTTGCCCAAACTGATTTATAGATTCAATGCAATACCAATCAAAATCCCAACAGCTTACTTTACAGAATTAGAGAAGGCAATTACCAAATTCATCTGGAAGGGTAAGTGCACCCGAATAGCCAAAAGTATTCTAAAAAAGAAGAGCAATGTGGGAGGAATTTTGCTGCCTAACCTTGAAACATATTACAAAGCTACAGTGGTCAAAACAGCATGGTACTGGCATAAAGATAGACATATCGATCAGTGAAATAGAATTGAGAATCCAGAAATAAACCCTCACCTATACAGTCAACTGGTTTTTGACAAACCTACCAAGCCCACACTGATGGGAAAAAACAGTCTCTTCAACAAATGGTGTTGGGAGAACTGGATATCTATAACCAAAAGAATGAAAGTGGACCCCCCCATCTCACCCCCTATACAAGAATCAACTCAAAATGGATCAAAGATCTAAATATAAAAGCCAGGACCCTAAAACTACTGGAAGAAAATGTAGGGAAACATCTTTAAGACCTTGTAGTAGGTGGTGGTTTCTTGGACTTCACACCCAAAGCATGTCCAACAAAAGAAAAAGTAGATAAATGGGACCTCCTCAAAATTAAACACTTTTGCACCTCACAGGACTTTCTCAGAAGGGTGAAAAGGCAGCTGACTCAATGGGAAAAAATATTTGGAAATCACGTATCTGATAAGGGTTTAATATCCAGGATATATAAAGAGATGTTACAGCTCAACAATAAAAAGACAAATGACCCAATTAAAAAGTGGGCCAAAGACTTGAATAGACATTTCTCCGAAGAAGAAATACAAATGGCAAAAAACCACATGAAGAAATGCTCAACATCACTCATGATTAGGGAAATGCAAATCAAAACTACAATGAGATATCATTTCACACCTATCAGAATGGCCACTATTAAAAAGACAGAGAACTACAAGTGTTGGAGAGGATGTGGAGAGATAGGAACAGTTCTTCACTGTTGGTGGGAATGCAGGATGGTACAACTACTATGGAGGATAGTTTGGCAGTTCCTAAAGAAGTTGAATATAGACCTGCCACGTGACCCTGCAATACCACTACTGGGTATATACCCAGAAGAACTGAGAGTAGTGACACGAACAGACATCTGCACACCGATGTTCATAGCCACATTATTCATCATTGCCAAAAGTTGGAAACAACCCAGGTGTCCATGAACAGATGAGTGGATAAACAAACTGTGGTCTATTCACACGATGGAATATTATGCAGCTGTAAGAAGAAATGAAGTCATAAAGCATATGGCAACATGGATGAATCTGGAGGACATTAAGTTTAGTGAAGCCAGTCAGACACAAAAGGACAAATACTGTATGAATGCATTACTACGAACCAAATATATTGTGTAATATAGTTTGATTCACACACACACACAAAAACAAAAAAACAAACAACAACAAAATTTACATGTATCCATTACATTTAATTGAGAAATGTATATATTTATTCATCTGTATTTACTTTTTAGTTTTTTATTGCTTATGTTTTCAATTATTAAATGTACAAAATAAAGTTAAAAAAAAAACAATGATGAAATATAAGATTTCCAAAATCTGATTGTCAAAATTTAAAAAACAAAAAAACAAACAAAAAAAACCTTGTGGTAGGTAGTGGTTTCTTGGACCATACACCCAAAGCTCTCGCAACAAAAGAAAACATAGATAAATGGGACTGCCTCAAAATTAAACACTTTTGCAGCTCACAGGACTTTGCCAAAAGTGTGAAAAGACAGCCAACTCAACGGGAAAAAATACTTGGAAATCACATGTCTGAAAAGGGTTTAATATCCAGGATATATAAAGAGGTGTTACAACTCAACAATAAAAAGACAAATGACCCAGTTTAAAAATGGGCAAAAGACTTGAATAGATATTTTTCCAAAGAATACAAAAAGCGAAAAAACACATGAAAAAATGTTCAATGTCACTAATGATTAGGGAAATGCAAATCAAAACTACAATGAGTTATTTTACACCTATCAGAATGGCCACTATTATAAAGACAGAGAACTACAAGTGTTAGGAAGGATGTGGAGAGATAGGAACACTTAGTGTTGGTGGGAATGAAGAATGGTACAGCCACTATGTAGGACTGTCTGGCAGTTCCTAAAGAAGTTGAATATAGATTTTCCACGTGACCCTGCGAAACCACTACTGGATATGTGCCCAGAAGAACTGAGAGCAGCGACACAGACAGACATCTGCACACCAATGTTCATAGTGGCATTATTCACGATTGCAAAAGTTGGAAACAACCCAGGTGTCCATCAGCCAATGAATAGATAAACAAACTGTGGTGTATTCACACGATGGAATGTTATGCAGCTGTAAGAAGAAATGAAGTCATAAAGCATATAACAACTGAGATGACAATATGTTGAGTGAAGCCAGCCAGACACAGAAGGACAAAAACTGTATGACTGTGTTACTATGAACCAAATATATTGTGTAACATATTGTATGATTCCATTTAAATAAAACGTAAATATAAATCAATTTATAAAGATGAACTTTGATTAGTGGTTATGTAGGGCTAGGGAAGGCATGCTAAGGGGTGTGGAGTTTTTAGGTTTTTTTTTGAGTAATGAAATAATTCTAAAACTTTTTGTGATGATGAATGCACAACATTGTGATTGTACTAAAAGCCACTGATTATACACTTTAAATAGACTGTATGGTATGTAAATATATCTGAATAAAACTGCTTAATAAATAAAAATGTAAGAATAGCCGGAAATAGCAATTATGTACAACAGGGGAACAGAGAGATTGAGGGATGAAGAAGTTTCTTGTTTGTCTGTTTTTTGTTTTAGTAGTAGTACTGAAACAATGAATATGCACTACAAATGATTGAAGTGAAAAATGCACAATTATGTGATTATACCAAATACCACTGACTATACTCTTTGAATGAACTGTATGATTTATTAATATGTAACCATAAAATCAATTTGGAAAAATAAATGATGGAGGCTATAAAAAATATATATATAAACCATAATGTAAACCACTGACCATGGTTAGTAGCAATGCTTCAATATTTGTTCATCAATTGTAATAAATTTACCACACATGTGTAAAATGTAATTAATAGGGGTGAGTGGGAGAGTGGGGTGGGGGTTGGGTGTATGGGAATCCTCTATATTTTCTACATGACTTTTCTGTAACCTAAAGCTTCTTTGAGGATAAAACTAAAAAAAATAAGACACTGGGGGCATATGAAAGAGACTGTCACTATACATAAAAGATAACAGATCTTATGGTAATGAAAGACACATTAATTTAAAAAAAATTTTTAAATTATAAAATTTTTAAAATTTTTACTTTTATTTTTATATTTTGTTATCTATTACTATTATTTCATTTCCTTATTTTACATTTTTGGCTTTGTTTTTGGGGAGGTTTTGGATCACAGAAGGGTTACAACTGTGGTAGGGGAGGATCACTGGTGCAGGGTTTCATTGATGGGGGCATGTGTGGGGAGGGGTGCACCTGGGACATGCCTCTTTGGCACATAAATATGTTCAAGTGGTCATGGGGCATTGTCTTGCTGGGTGGAGACCCACACAATAACCAAAAGAATACTGAATTCCCAACCTGGTCCTGCTACATTCTCTAATAGAGCGGCAAGAATTCCCTGAGTAATGGGCAGTGCCTAAGAAAGGAGGACAGACCATTTCGCCAGCCCCTTGATATTGATGGTTGTACTTATGATCCTTGTCCTTGTGCAACTGTAAAAACTTAGCCTAGTATTATATATTGCCTAAGAATTATTTCCTGAAAGCCTCATTGTTGCTCAAATGTGGCCTCTAAGCCAAACTAAGCATATAAACACACTACCTTCCTCCTGGCATGGGATATGACTCCTGGGGCTAAGCCTCCCTGGCACTGCGGAATTATTACCAAGTGCTGACTAGTGATGCATCTGGAAAAAGACCTTGAACAAAAGGGGGAAGTATTAAATATAAATGAGTTTTTATGGCTAAGAGATTTCAAAGTGAGTCGGGAGGTCATTCCAGAGGTTACGCTTATACACATCTCAGCAGGATCTCATTGACTGTCATAGTAAACAGTATCTCAAACAGCGGGACTCCTGTGGGCTCTAGAGACATCTAGACACTACAGGAAGGGCAGACAATCTCAGGAATTCAGCACCCTGTCAGTGGGTCTTACTTTGGAATAAATGCTCCCCAATGTAACAGACTCATTTATAATTTCCTTACACTTGGCTCTCCTGCCCCATTTATTTGAACCTATAATTAGCGTTCTATTTGTTAAATATATGTCCCAGAGACTTAAATATTCAGTCTGTTCATATTCCAGGTGAGCCCTGAATCTCAGCAGAGTTGCAACACCTACTCTCCAGTGCACTGGACTCACCCAGGACAACTAACAAAAGGATGATGATTGACAACACCCTTCCCAGGAAGCAGAGTATCTGCAAGTGCAAGCATGACAGTTCTATCCATCTGCCCCATGGGATCTAAGCCCCCTCTCAATCAGAAACAGAGTGCGCATCACCATCCCACAATCCTCAAGATTGAGGAATGAACAAACATAAGGGGGGAATGCAACTATGGACTAAAGTAGACTTATTCTAGCAATGGAAGAACTTGTACCATTGATATAAAGGCAATGGCCAGCAGAGGTTCTCAGGGGAGGAAGACGGAAGAATAGGTGTAACATGGGGGCATTTTTTGGACATTGGAATTGTCCTGCACGACATTGCAATGATGGATTCAGGCCATTATACATTTTGTCAAAATCTATAAAATTGTGCGAGACAAAGTGTAAACTATAATGTAAAATATAGTCCATGGTTAGGAGCAATGCTTCAATATGTGTTCATCAATTGTAACAAATGTACCACACTAATGAAAGATGTTGTTAATGGGGGAATGTGTGGAAAGGTGAGTGGATGGGGTATATGGGAATCCCCTATATTTTTGATGTAACATTTATGTAATCTAAAGGTTCTTTAAAAATAAAAAAATTATAGTAGAGTTTAAAAAAATCTCCCTCTTTATCTTAAATTCTCCCTCCTTCACTGATCCCCATCCCCATTCTTTTAACTAAGGCTAGTAATAATGGAATTTTTTTCCCTGACTTTGTTTTTGCTAAAATTAAGTAAAAATAAATAATTTTCAAGGTAGATTAGAGTTTATTCACCTGTGAATAAGAGTTAACATGCTATTGCCCATAAAGCTAAAAACAGACCAAAAATGATTATAATACCATCTGCTGATGGTAATAAAATATGATATTGTTAACTGCATAAATTACCAAAGCAGTATAGTTTCTATGTACTTTTATTTTTAATTACTAATTATCCTCCATGTCTAAACATGCCCTCAGTAAGTCACTCATTCTTAATTATGAACCCTTTGGGACCCTAGCCATAATCCCACTGTCACTCCTCAACAAGCTGTTCTCTTATTCTTGTTCAACTCACTTCCAGGTCCATCTGCACATCTCAGCCATTCTGGAACCTACAGGGCTGTTTCCTGTCACTTAGAAGCTTTGTGAAAAAACTATGTTTTGCGAAGATTCATTTGCTAGCCAGTGATATACATATCTTGACACAGTGAGAAAATTCTGTGGTTAGGGTTTATGTGCAAAGAAAGGAGAAAGGAGGAGGAATGAAGTATAGGATGAAAAGGAGCTGGTTAAATGGCAAAGGCAGAGATAGGCTGTGATGAAGGAAGAAAAGCTATGTAGAACAGAACCAATAATGAAGGAGTTTGAAACTCTGGGGTTATTTCTTTTTCTTTGTTCCTCGTACAGTATTTGAATGTCATCAACCATTAGTAGTTTTTGCTATTGGTATTTAATATTGTTTCCAAGGTTTCCAATCCATTTAACAAAATATGACAATGAACTTTATCAAAAGTCTATTTTGCTAATGTATCATGAAAAAATATCTAGACCAGAGTTAGTTAACTTTTTCTGTAAATGGCTAGAGAGTAAATAGTTTAGGCTTTGTAGTCTCTATTTAAAACTATTCAACTTTGCAGTTGGAGCACAAAAGTAGCCATGGATCATACATAAACAAATGGATATGTTTGTGTTCCAATAAAACTTTATAAACACAGGCAGTTGGGCCACAAGTTGCTGACCCTTGATCTAGACCAACTTTTTTTTTAACTGTCTCTCAATATTGTCCTATTAGTTTCTCTTTGGCTCCTTCTCCCAACACAGGTTTGAATTTCATTTATATTTGGACAACAAATACTCTTGTAACATGATTCTGAAATACACATTAAAATACTGATGATGCACAATATTGTCACGTCAGTTTTTCTTCTTAGTGATAATCACTACATGTCCCATTACCTAAATCTTTTAATGAAAATGTTATGAATGATTGGTAAATTTTCAACTGTCCAAAAAGCAAAATAACAAAAAAAAGGAATTTAAATTTATTTTTATAAAAAACAAGCAAACCTATTCTACATGTATTCCTGCCTAAAAGCCTTCTTTGACTCCCTACTCCCTAGAACTCTCTAGCACAGCATACAAGGTCACTCAAAAATTGGCCCCAATCTACCTCTCCTATATTATTCCTACCATTCTCTACCCACCCACTCTCTACGAGTAAAAACTGGAAAAACAATGCTATATATTACATATGAATACAAACATATGTAGTAAAGATATAAAAACTTGCAGGGGGAGAGAAATTCCAATTTCAGGATAGTGGTTACCTCTGAAAAGGGGAGAGGCTATTGGGGAGAGGTGACCTAAGGATTTCAGCTATATCTAAGATGATTTTTAAATGATGATGATGATGAAAATATTAAATAGAGCAAAGATGTAAAGCAAATATAGCAAAATGTTAAGATTTGACAAAGCTAAGTGGTATATAAATATGCTTTTTATATCAACCACCATACATTTCTACTAGGTTAAAAAAGGAGTGGACAAACTATAGCCTATGGCCAAATCTGGCCTACTGTCAGTTTTTGTAAGGCCCAGAGCTGAGAATGGTTTTACATTTTTAAAAGGTTGTGAAACAAAAACAAAAACAAAAACAAAGAAGACTATGTAAGAGAGCTCTTGTGTAGCTGAAAAAGCCTAAAAATGTTTACTAACTAGGTCTTTACAGAAAATTTGCTGACTGCTAGCTTAAAATATTTTATAAGAAAGATTAAAAAAGAGGCAACTGAGTAAAAAAAAAAAAAAGAATGATTTTTTCCATAGGAACCTCTCTTTCCTAGATCAAATTCTTAATTCTTCCTCATAAAACTTCCTAAGGAGATGCTTCTTTTTATATTTCAAAGCATTCTCTGGTAAATTCAATAAGGTTGTGAGTCTTTTGAAAAAGTCTGTCCTAAACACTTATAAAAATACAACCAATGGTGATTCAACTTCTACTTAAAATTAATTGCCCTGTTCCTCTTCTAGTTGAAAACAGGACAAACTTTAGGAAGCAATGGAATGTGGAAAAATACAGGTTTTGGAGCCAGATAGGTCCAAGTTCAACCTGCCTCTACCACGTGCTGTTCTGAGAGATTCCCTAATGTCCATGAGCTTCAGTTTGCTTATCTGTAAAAAGGGAATACTAATGCCTACCTTGATTATTGTACAGCTAACATGAAAACATATGGGCAAAACAACTGCTATGTTTGAACTACTACATATTAAGTTCTCAATAAATGTTAACTTTGTTAAAAAAATGATTTTGTCTTCTTGTATTAAGTATCTTCCTGAATTAAACAATTTTTATTACCTGTGTCTTTAAATTAGCTTTTCATTAATTACCTTTTTCAACTTTTATCAATAAGAAATCCGTCAAATTTTATTTTGTTCTATGATACGGACCTTGTTTAAAAGACTAATGGGATGAGATCGGGCGTGTTCAGAGTGGTATGGCTTGTATTTTATGCATGATTGTTCTGTAAACCCACAACTTCTCTAGTAAAGAAAAAAAAAGCTTAAAAAAAAAAAAGACTGATGGGAGACAGTCTTTCAATAAGATTTTGCTTTTAATCTATACTTATAAAAAAAACAACTGTGAAACTCAGTGTGATATTTTTTTGGTAGCTGTACTTAGACTGAGGGTGTCCCAGGGGCCCTCGTCACAAGGTGCCAGCAGAGACACAGGGGAAACTGCACGGCACCTGCTCTTGGCCTCAGATTCACATTTTCTGCTTACTATGATCCATATCTCTTTTTGAAGATTTTTGTCTGCTTTTTCGTAGAAGATAATGGAGGAAGGGGTCAAATAAAATTTAAAAGTATGTTACCATGAGAGTTCCTGGTAATAATGGTCCTGAAACATTGAAATAGGTCATCTAGAGAGGGTGGGCATGTTTTTTAAAACCGGGCAGTCAGGTAATTGCGGGGAAAACAGTGAGATAATACATCTAAACAACTCTGCATGTCTTAGTGCACAATAATTGGTAGCTCTCGTTATGTAATTATTTTGAAGTTGCTAAATAATTATTTTCTTAATAAAATATTAAGCACATCAGAATTGCCTGTGTACATGAAAGGATTTTTCCCTTCTTTTTGTAGTTCTCTTCTAGCATGGCAAATGATTTTTTAAATTAATTCCCAGTTTCTCCCTTCAGCATTGACCCAAGTTAGCTAAAAATATTACCATTTGTAAATCAACAAATGAGGAGAGGACTCAGTCTAAGAGAATTCACAGAAAAGCCCAGTGAATGTTTGAGAATATTTAGTCCCAAATAATCATTTAATAACCTTAAGTATGTATTGTTTTAAACTTTAATGTCATTAGTAACTAAAAATTGTGCACAGAACACAGCCACAAAACAAATACCAGGTAAAAATTATTCATCTGATCACATTATATATTTTTTTCCTGCTTAAGTTAATTTTTTTTTTTTATCTTAAGTGAAAATTTTAATGAGAAATGTTAATGAGAAGGCTATAGCATATAATATGTTTTTTAAAATTGGCCACATACATTTCATCTCTAATAACCAACTGGGTTTTAAAAATCGGCTTGTCAGTAAAAATTTACTGTGTAATATTTAAGATATATAAAAATGCATAGAGAATACCATGACAAATACTGATGGATCCACCATACAGATTATGAAATAAAACAATCAAGGCCCTCCTGAGCACCTTTCTTCAGTTGTTATCTCTCTTCCTTCTCCCAGGGGTTCACCATTGTTCTGAACATGGTACTTGGTATATCTATGCATTGCTTTATACTTTTGGTATAAATATTGTGGCAGTTTGAGATTATTTTATGAATCCCAAAAAGAGAACATTATGTTTGTAAACTAATCTATTCCTCTGGGTGTGATACCTTTTGACTGCATTAAATTCAGCTGAGTTGTCTCTGATTAGATTACCTGCTAAGATTAGGGCTTTTGATTTGACTTAGTGGGCGTGACTCAGATTGAGTCTCCACCCCTTGCTGGGTCTGATTAAATTGATACACAGACAGACACACAGAAAGAGAGAGCTCTGTCATATCTGATTCTGCCGAGTAATAGAAAGGAGAAGGTTTGAGTGGAGAGCGCAGAACAGCTGAGACTGATACCGAGACCCAGAAAGAAATGAACCCTATGCCACGGGAGTGAGGACTGGAGGATCACTTGAGTACAAAGCCTCAAGAGGGTGGGCCCATGGAGCTCAGGAGGAAGAGGAAGCCCGGAGGGGAAGGAGAGACCAGGCAGAGATTGCCCACCATCTTGCTTCAATATGTGACAGCCAACTTTAGTGAGAGGGCACCTCTTATGGTGCCTTGAATTGGACTTTTTAAGGCCGTGAAACTGTAAGCTTTTACCCCAAATAAACACACTTTATAAAAGCCAGTAGATTTCTGTTACTTTGCATTGGCACCCCTTTAGCTAACTAATACAAATGTACATAGTATTGGTCTACAACTTGCTTTTTAAAATTTGGCTTTATGGGTTCATTCACATGGTAAAAATAGTGATCACCAAATATTCCATGTTCTTACCCATGTTTCTCAGCCTTTAGTTTGGGATCGCTTGACTATAAGTAGAAGTATGTCATGTCTGGTGGGAGGCAGATAAATGTATCATCCCTGTCTCCGTCCTTCCATAGTGAACTCATAAACCACATATTCCAGATGGGGCACTGTAAGCACACGGAGCCTCCACTAGTCTGGGTCCCTGAGTAACTGAAATGGATGGAGCAGAACCCCTATCAACCCATGTTAGACTTTTAACCTCAACAAGAAATAACCCTGTGGTGCTAAGACACACACATATACACAAAGGGGCAGATCATTGCCTTCCTGGGATTATTCATAAGAAATGTCAATAATGGGATAGATTCAAAGACTTTTGAAAACACTTCTATACTATGACTCTAGATTGATTTTTTTTTTCTTTTTTTACTTTATTTTTTACATTGATATTTATTCTCACTTGCATGGAGAATCAAGTCTCACATATTCTAGTTTTTACCTTCTTTGAAGGCCTTTTGTACTAAAAGTACTTTCAAAGTAATGCTTACATGCTTACCCCACAGTGTACCTTACACAGGTGTACACAGGCATGTACTCATGACTGATCTATTGGTTGAATGGGAGGATAATGACTAACCTTAAATGCCTGCTTGGTGTAAGGCACCTTGCTTGTGCTTTACCTAAGTTATCTTGATCCTTATTATTTCCACTATATAGATGAAGAAATTGAGACTAAGTAACATTCCTTTGGTTACAGAGTTGGGGGAATGAAGGGTAGTTGAAAGCAGTGTGCTTGACTCTAAAGTCTTTGATTTTTACTAACTCAACTGTGAGCCTATTACTAGTGTACAGCAGGAACTTGAGTAGAACATAACATGGCTAACAAAAATAGTTTTTGTTTATACCTTTTGCAAACATTTCCTGTGAGATTTCTCAAGACTGTTGGGTCTTACCTTGATCACCTCTGGGGTCTGCTGAATCAAAACCACTGAAGTAGTATCTTTGGCTTTATCATCAACAGGACTTCTACAGACTGATAAATTGGCCCGGGAGGAGGTTGTCAAAGTTTCCTGTAGAATTTGCATCATTTCCTTTTCTTGTGATAGGCTCCCTCTGCCTGATTTGCATTCAACTAGCTCTTGAGCAAAGTCTTCAATGCTTTCTAGAATTCGCAATAAGAGGGCTCGATCTTCTTCCTCTATTTTGTGTCCATTGGTTTCAATGATCTTTGTTAGACAGGAAGGTGAAACTTTTTCTGAAGGTGAAGAGACTTTAGATTTAGACCCAAGATCTACAGGGTTCTGACCAGTCAATTGGCTATGACTATTTAGAGAGTTAGAGTTTTTATCCTTGGCAAGTGGCTCCCTCAGAGAGCTCTCCATTTTTTGTGAAAAAGACTCCAAATCCATTAACAATTTATCTATCTCATCTTGACTATTAGGATTCATAAAATCTCTGTGGTCTTCCTCTTCAACTTCAAGAATTTTCGATTTGGGGTCTTCCTGAGGAAAATTAACACATGGTTTTTCAAATATCTTACTAATTTCATTTTGCTTTGAGGCAGGACATTTTTTAACATGAGTTCCATAGTCTGAAAATTCCATTCTAACTTGATTGGCCTTTAACTCCTGACTGAGTCTATTCTCTGTCTTCTGTCCTTTATCTAATGCTTTCTTTGCATCCGATTCTTCTTCAATATAAAGAGAGTCCATTAAGTCACCAGAAGAAACATTTTCTAACGGGTTCATCATTAATGGCTGTGACTGAAGCTGGACAGCTTTTAGAGTTCTGGGATCATTTACCTCTAAATTATATAAGGAATCTGTAGAGTTGTTTGGAATCGATTTTACAGTGTCTGTTTTCCTAGAATTGTGTTTGTCATCTTGCAGTTCAATAGTATGAAACTGTCCTGAAAGCTGGATAACATCTTCATATTTAGGAGGCTGTTCAGTGCCAAATATTGGGGAGAAGGGAGTCAGTTGTAAACTAGGCATATTACCAATCAGTTCCGTTAAATCTATAGTCTCATTATGCCCAGACTGCATAAATTCAAATGGTAACTTTTTCAGATAGGATGCTAACCTGGACATTACATTCATATAGACAGTTTCTGAGCTAGAAATTGCATCATGACCACTCCCTTCATTGATGTTACTCCCTGACTTTTTTTTAATGCATTGTTTTATAATGTCTGTGCATTTTTTCAAATCCTCAGAGCATTTCAGCAAGATATCTAAGCACATCTTTATGTCTGTTCCAGAAGAAAAGTTATCTATTTTATGTTTTTCCAAAATCTGAGTTACCAAGTTTTCTTCAGAGAAGTTTTGAAGAAGCATGGAAGTCAGGTTCATATCAAGTGAGTTTCTATTAGACAAAGATTTTTCCTCCACTGAGG
This sequence comes from Tolypeutes matacus, assembly GCA_026826555.1. NCBI lineage: Eukaryota > Metazoa > Chordata > Mammalia > Cingulata > Chlamyphoridae > Tolypeutes > Tolypeutes matacus. The sequence goes on from JAKSZT010053887.1 coordinate 98,171,108, forward strand.
AACTCCGGAGTAAACCAAGCGATGGTGAGTTTCCATCATTATTATAATGGCCACAGAGCAAGTCAAAATCAAATGACCTCCTATTAAATGAGTCAGACTTAACTTTCCTTCCCTTTTTATAAGCTGAATGGTTAGAGTTTTTAAGTTTTTCAAGGGAAAATTCTTTTATTTTCCCACTGGCAAAACTGATCGCTTCTCCTGCAATGTCCTTAAAGTTACAAGTGTTCTGAATTGTAGAGCCTTTCTTGACCCTGGGTACACTTGTGAGGGCCGTATGGGAATAATCACCTTCAGCTGTGGAAAGCGCATTTTCATGGGGTAGAAACATAGAGTCCAAATCTGTACCTTTGAACTGAGATACAGGGATGTGCAAGAGGTCTGCACAAATACTATGATGCACCACAATGCAGTCAACTCCATGTGTGAAGGTGTGGCAGGTTCCAGTGCAATAATGTATAGCTTGCTCAAAACGACGGTCTATCACCACACTGCTGTAGTGGTTCACAGTACTAACCACAAGTCTGTAAGTTGCTGCCATAATATCAAATCCACTTAGTGGTGGAACTTGGAAGTTTCTATAATTTCAGTTTCAAGTAAATTTTCCTGATAGACACTCAGTTAAAAATATATTTGAGGACAATATTCAGTGGTTTCTTGCACTTTTCCCATAAATGGGAACCATATAAATTTGAGGTTGGACAACTGTCAGGATACAGTAGCTGCTGCACATGTGTATTTGTATTAGCAAGTCTAATAATTTAAGGTATAATATCAATTGTGCTTTAAAGTTTTATTTAGTAACATCATATTTTTATGGAAGAATATCCTCTTTTAGTTACTCAGCAGTTCTATAATGCAGAAATTTATTGTAGTAAATCTTAGTTGGAAGGGTAGAAGTATTGTGATAACTGAGTCCTCCAAAAGTTTAAATGATCCATTTTTCTGTGAGTGAAGAGAAACCTATAATAAAAAAAAGAAAATAATTAAAAGGAAATATTTAATACTGAGGGAAACTTTTATTTCCTCTTTGTATCCCATGTGCAGTTAATCACCAAGCCTTGTTCTTTGCCATGTAACCAATTTGATACTCAATTTATTGCCTTTGTCTTCACCATACACTACAGTCCTTACTACCTAAGAGTATTACCTCATCTCTGCCTTGTTACACCTGTCTTCCACTTGATATTGCTGATTCCACCTTCCCTGCCACTTTACATGACACTAACAGATTCAGACAGCCTCCATATTCCTCAGCTCAAGGATCATTACTGAGCTCCATCACGCATCAACGCATGTTGACCACCTCTGACTCACTTCCAAGTGCTTTAACATCTATTCTCATCCAACTATAACCTTATTTTCTGCTACTCCCCTGCACCGTTTGCTTCCATCAACCCAGTTTTCTTAAAAACTGCCAACACATAGTGCTTGCTCTTGATTCTATAACTTTCTCTACACTTGGAAATCATACCACTGTCTTCTTTCTTCTTGCCTCCATGGTTTCTGATGAGAAATCCACACTAAGTTTTATTGGCTACTGTGTTCAAAGGAAACTGTAGAGGAGCAAGAAAAACAGTTACAGAATATTGCAATAAGTCAGGCAAGAAGGCTAGATAGTCACAATGGAGATGGTAGATGCTGGATATATTCTGAAGGTAGAGCCAACATGATTTACTGAAGAATATAATGTGGGATATTACTGAGCTAGAAGAGTAAAGGATGATGCAGTAAGGAATAATAGGAAAGGGATAATGAAAGCAATAAAGGAGAGTATCAGTTTCATTACACCATCACTAGCACTGATATTTTAACAATAAAAAACTTTACCCATTTAATAGATAAGAAATAGTATTTCACTGTTTTCATTTGCACTTCTTTCCTAGAAAAATGTTTATTTTGTTTATATATTAGTTGTTTTTCTTCTTGGTGACTTGTCTATTCATATCCTTTGCCCATTTAATTATTAGGGACTTAGTGAATCCAGGTATGGATTAATTCATGAAGAAGCCTTTCTTAAGTTGAATTCTTAAACAGGTTAGAGTATATATTAGTTTCCTAGCTGCTAAAAGAAATGCCATACAATGGGTTGGCTTAACAGGAGAGAGAGAAGTACCTGGATGGGACAGGGTCTGGGAAGATGAGATCAAGAGCAGTAATGCAGTTATTATTTTTCTCGGAGAGTAAGATGATTAGGGGAGAATGTACTGCTCACAGTTTCAGAAGCTAGAAGGCTTGCTACCTCCTGGGGTTGGTATCTTCTGGCTGGCCAATAATCTTTGGGGTTCCTGGCTTTTCTGTCACATGGTAACACATATGGTGGTGTCTTCTCCTTTCTCCAAGTTGACTTGGCTTCTGGCTGCTCCCCATGGCTTCCCTGTGTCTAATTTTCTTTGCTTGTAAGGACTTCAACCTTACTGGATCAGGGCCCACCCTCATTGAGTTTGGGTACACCTTAAACAAATAACATCTTCAAAGGTCCTATTTACAAAAAGGACAGAACCAGGGGTTGGAATCTGAACATGCCTTTTGTGGGGAACATTATTCAATTCTAAAAAGAGTAAAATTCCTAGCTGTTTGGATTTAAGGATTACTCTGTTTTTGTGCCAGTGCTGCACTGTTATAAATACTATTGTCTTAACTTCTACTGTCTGGTCTTCCCACATCTCTAATTATGGTGTGGGGGGTTTGTTTTTTACCCTCAAAATATTCTTCAGTGGTCTTTCAGATGAATTTTTTTTTTTAGGAGGTACTGGAGATTGAACCCAGGACCTCGTACATGGGAAGCAGGTGCTCATCCACTGAGCTACATCCGCTCCCCAGTGAGAGTTGGTTTTATCATTTGTTATTTGTTTTTTGTTTTTTGGAGTATTGGGAATCAAACCCAGGACCTCATATATGGGAAGCAGGCACTCAACCACTTGAGCTACATCCACATCCTGCATATGAATTCTTTTACTTATCAAGTTTCAAGGAAAATCCTATTGGAATTTTTATTATAATCACAACAAATTTATGAAGTGATTTGAAGGAACACTGATATCCTTATACTAGTCAGACTTTCCACCCAGGAAGATGTAACTTTTTTTATTAGCGGAGTTGTGGGTTTGCAGAAAAGTCATACATAAAATATAGGTTTCCTGCTCACGACCCCTCACCGCAAAGTGGCTGGGCCAGTGGTCTATGTGTGTGGGCCTTCCAAGAAGATGGTGGACTATAAAGACATGGGACTCTCTCTGCTCCCAGAAAAATTTCTGGAGGACAGGCAGAAACAGCCAGGAAAAAATTGTTCTAGGGTTTAGGACCCCAAGGGAAGGCTAGACACCACCCAGAAGAGAGAGGGGCACAGGAAAAGAATCTCAATGGCAAATCTGTGAGTTAAAGCTGCAGTTGCAGCGGCCAGCACCCTCCGCCACCCTAAAGACAAATTTGAACTCTCCAGCCTTAGGTCAGCGACAACAGAGGGGGCCCCAAAGATCCACCTCATCAGGAAACATGAGAGAGAGGGACGCAGCCTAAGTTGACTCAGCTTTTGACCCACAAACTTGGTCTGCTGTGTCCCATGAGCCCTTCCGAGCCGGGAGGGGCTGCACCATTATTTGCCATGGGAGCCAGCACAGGACTAAAGAAATATGACCCTCTCAATCACCTTCCCTACTGACTGGGACTGGTTGTTGAGAACACAGAGGGGAGTGGAATTATTTCCTACCTGGGAAAAGAGAAAGGGCTGCCAGGAAGGGTTGAAGACAACCTTTGAGAAAGTTTAAATTACGAGGCTCTTAGCCTCCAGGCAGGATCCTCTATCACATTGATCTGTTCCCTGTTGCCAACGAGCACACTGACCAGGCTTTGAACTGAGAAAGCTGCCTAAGAGTGCCATCTGCTAGCTGACCAAGGGAGCGCATGTGAGGAAATTAAAAGTAAATACATTCTCCGGCCTTTACAGCATCCTTACTCAAGGTCCTTGGAAGTAGGTCTACAACCCATTACTGGGCCTGGAGCCCAGATTTGAGCAACTGACAGAGACAATCTTAAAGACCTAGAAAACAGTGAAACAAGAGTTAAAGAACAGCAGTAACACATAGCCTTCCACCACGAAATCCCTACAAAAGAGAGAGAAACTGAGCACCCAAGTAAATTCACCATCATAATCAGATGCCTATATGTCAGCAAAAAAATTATAAGCCATGCTAAGAAAATGGAAGAAATTGCCCAAGCAAAGGAATATATCAAAGCCCCAAATGAGATACAGGACTTGAGACAACCAATTAATGAAATTCATACAAATTTCCAAAATCAAATTATTGATGAGTTGAAAGACAATGTGGCTAAAGAGATAAAGGACATCAAGAAGACACTGAGCAAGCACAAAGAAGAATTTGAAAACCTGAATAGAAAAATAACAGAGCTCATGGGAATGAAACATGATAGGTGAAATCAAAAATACCTTAGAAGCATACATCCGCAGACTCGAAATGATAGAAGTATAAATGATGCAGAAAACTGAACAGCTGAAATTGAACAGAAGAACAGAGAGAAAAGAATGGAAAAAATTGAGCAGAGTCTCGGAGCTGAATGATAACACCAAGTGACAACATACACGTCATGGGAAATCCAGAAGGAGAAGAGAAGGGAAAAGGGACAGAAAGAGTATTTGGGGAAATAATGACTGAACATTTCCCAACTCTCATGAAAGAAATGGATTTACATATATAAGAAGTACAGTGTACCCCAATCAGAATAAATCTGAATAGACCTAGTCCAAGACACATACTACTCAGAATGTCAAACATCCAAAATAGAGAGAAAATACTGAGAGCAGCAAGGGAGGAGCAAACCATCACATACAAGGGACACCCAGTAAGACTTAGTATGGATTTCTCATCAAAAACCATGGAGGAAAAAACAAAACAAAAACAAAACAAAACAGAAACCATGGAGGCGAGAAGAGAGAAGACAATGGTATGATATAATTAGGATACTGAAAGAAAAAAATTGCCAACCAAGAATTCTTTACCCAGCAAAATTATCCTTCAAATATGAAGGTGAGTATATAATATTCACAAACAAAAAGAAACTAAGAGTTTGTAAAAAAGAATCCACCTTTGTAGGAAATACTAAAGGAAGCCTTAGAATATGAAAGAAAAAGGAGAGAGGGGCTTGGAGAAGCATATAGAAGAAAGAATAGCAGAAAGTGTAACCAAAAGAGTAAAAGGACGGAAATATGATACGACATATGAAAACCAAAGAATAAAATGGTGGAAATAAATAAGGCATTACAGTAATATCATTGAATATGAATGGATTAAACTCCCCAATCAAAAGATATAGGCTGGGGAGCAGATGTGGCTTAAGCACTTGAGAGCCCGCCTACCACATGGGAGGTCCGGGATCGGTTCCCGGTGCCTCCCAAAGAAGACAAACAATGAGCAGACATCAAGCAAAACACAACAAAACAAAACAAACAAATGAGCAGGGAGCAGGGAGCAGATGTGGCCCACATGGGAGGTTTGGTCCCCAGTGCTTCCTAAAAACAAAAACAAACAACAAGCAAACAAACGAAAAAACCAACTCAGAGGAGCTGATGTGGCTCAGTGACCGAGCACCAGCTTCTCACATATGAGATCCTGGCTTCAATCCCCCTCCTCCAAAAAAAGAAAAAAAGAAAAAAAAAAACTTTCTAAAAAAAAAGATATAGGCTGACAGAATGGATGAAAAAAAACGTGAACCATCCATATGCTGCCTACATAAACTCACCTCAGACCCAGGGATACAAACCAGCTGAAAGTAAAAGGTTGGAAAAAGATACTGCATGCAAACAGTAACTAAAAAAGAGCAGGGGTAGCTACACTAACATCGGATAAGACAGACTTTGAATGCAAAAAAGTTATAAGAGATAGAGAAGGCCATTATATATTAATACAAGGGACAATCCACCAGGAAGAATTAACAGTCATAAATATCTACACACCTAACCAGGGTGACACAAAATATATGAGGCAAACTCTGGCAAAACTGAAGGCAGAAATAGACATCTCTACAATAATAGCTGGAGACGTCAACACACCACTCACATCATTAGACAGAATAACTAGACAGAAGATCAAAAAGGGAAACAGTGAACTTGAACAATATGATAAAGAAGCTAGACCTAACAGACATATACAGAATGTTGCATTCCAAATCGGCGGGTTATACATTCTTCTCAAGTGCTCATGGATCTTTCTCCAGGATAGACCACATGTTAGGCACAAGGCAAGTCTCAATAAATTTAAAAAGACTGAAATTATACAAAGCACCTTCTCAGATCATAATGGAATGAAACTGGAAATCAGTAATAGACAAGAAAGGGAACAAATTGCAAATATGTGAAGGCTGAACAGCACACTCCTAAACAATCAGTGGGTCAGAGAAGAAATTGTAAGTGAAATTAGTAAATATATAGAGACGAATAAAAATGAGAACACAGCTTACCAAAACTTATGGGATATGGCAAAGGCAGTGCTGAGAGAGAAATTTATAGCCCTAAATGCCTATGTTAAACAAGAATAAAAAGCTAAAGTCAAAGATCTAATTAAACAACTAGAGAAACCAAACAAAGAGCAGGAAACCATTCCCAAAGCAAGCAGAAGGAAAGAAATAATAAAGATTAAAGCAGAAATAAATGAAATTGAGAACAAAAAAAAAACATTAGAAAATCAACAAAACCAAAAGCTGGGTTCTTTGAGAAGATCAATAAAATTGACAAACTCTTAGCTAGACTAACAAAGAAAAAAAGATGCAAATAAATACAATCAGAAATGAAAGGGAAGAAGTTACAACTGACTCCACAGAAATAAAAAGGATCATAAGAGGATATTATGAGAAACTGTATGCCAACAACCAAATTCAAACAATCTACACTGATGCTACAAAAAAATACAAGAACTTAACAATACAATTACATTTAAAAAGATTGAATCCGTCATCAAATATCTCTCAACAAAGAAAAGTCCAGGACCAGATGGCTTCACAGGTGAATTCCACCAAGCAATCCGAAAAGAATTAAAACCAATCCTGTTTAAACTCTTCCAAAAAATTGAAGAGGGAAAATTACCCAACACATTTTATGAAACCAATATCATCCTAATACCAAAGCCAGATAAAGATACTACAAGAAAATAAAATTATAGACCAATCTCTCTAATGAACAGATGCAAAAATTCTAAACAAAATACTTGCGAATAGAATCCAATAGCATATCAAAAGAATTTTACACCATGACCAAGTGGGATTTATTCCTGGTATGCAAGTGTGGTTCAACATAAGAAAATTAATTAATATATACACTACACTAACAAATTGAAGGAAAAAAAAAAACACATGATCATCTCAACTGACGCAGAAAAGGCATTCGACAAAATCCAGTATCCTTTCTTGATAAAAAAACACTTCAAAAGATAGGAATAGAAAGAAAATTCCTCAGTATGATAAAAGGCATATATGAAAAACCCACAGCCAACATTGTACTCAATGGGGAAAGGTTGAAAGCTTTCCCTCTAAGATCAGGAACAAGACAAGGATGCCCAATGTCACCACTGTTATTCAACATGGTGCTAGAAGTTCTAGCTAGAGCAATTAGATAAGAAAAAAACAAAACAAAAAGGCATCCAAATAGGAAAAGTGGAAGTAAACCACTCACTATTTGCAGACGACATGATCCTATATTTAGAAAATTCTGAAATGTCTACCACCAAGCTACTTGAGCTAATAAACAAGTTCAGCAAAGTGGCAGGATACAAGATCAACACGCAAAAAATAATGTTTCTGTACACTAGTATTGAATAATCTGAGAAGGAAATCAGGGAAAACATTCCATTTACAACAGCAACAAAAAGAGTCAAATACCTAGGAATCAATTTAACCAAAAAAGTACAGGACCTATACACAGAAAACTACAAAACACTGCTAAAAGAAATCAATGAAGATCTAAACAAACAGGACATTTCGTGTTCATGGATTAGAAGACTAAATATCATGATGATGTCAATCCCACCCAAATTGATTTATAGATTCAATGCAATACCAATCAAAATTCAAACAGCCTGCTTTACAGAAACAGAAAATGCAATTAGCAAATTTATTTGGAAAGGAAAGTCCACCCGAATAACCAAAAACATTCTAAAAAAGAAGAGCAAAATGGGAGGAATTTCACTGCCTGACCTTGAAACATATTAGAAAGCAACAGTGGTCAAAACAGCATGATATTGAATCAACTTAAAATGGATCAAAAACCTAAACACAAAAAGCCAGGCCCATAAAACTACTAAAAGATATTGTAGGAAACAAAGAAATAACAACAACAACAAAAAAAGATTAAAAAAAAAAAAAAGATAATGTAGGAAAACATCTTCAAGATCTTGTGGTAGGCAGTGGTTTCTTGGACCTTACACCCAAAGCATGCACAACAAAAGAAGAAATAGATAAATGGTCCTCCTCAAAATTAAACACTTTTGTAACTCAAAGGACTTTGTCAAAAGGGTGAAGAGGCAATCGACCCAACGGGAGAAAATATGTGAAAATCACATATCCAATAAGGGCATAATATCTGTATTAGTCAGCCAAAGGGGTGCTAATGTAAAATACCAAAAATGGGTTGGTCTTTATAAAGGGTATTTATTTGGGGTAGAAGTCCACAGATACCAGGCCATAAAGCATTAAGTTTCTTCTCTCACCACAGCCCATTGCCACGTGTTAGAGCAAGACAGCTGCTGGTGTTTGCCAGGGTTCAGGCTTCTGGGGCTCCTCTCTTCCCGGGGCTGCGTTTCTCTCCTGGCTTAGCTCCTGTTTCCTCCACAAGGTCAGCTGTAGACGATTAGGCGAAAGGCTTGCTTCTCTTCTCCTGGGGCCTTCTTTCCAACATCAAAACTGCTTCTCAAAAGACTGCTTCAACTGTCCTTTGCCTTGCCTTTTATATTCAATTCCCCACCCACCAAGGGGTGGGGCTCAACGCCCTAATCCTAACCTAATCATGCCCAGATTAACAGATCAGTTTACAAGCATGATTCAATTATATTTTTGGAATTCATAATTACATCAAAGTCCCCAACAGTTACAATATCCATGATATATAAAGAGATGCTACAACTCAACAATAAAAAGACAGATGACCCAATTAAAAAATGGGCAAAAGATATGAAGACATTTGTCTGAAGAAATACAAATGGCAAAAAAAACACGAGAAAATGTTCAACATCACTACCAATTAGGGAAATGCAAAGCAAAACTACAATGTGAAAATATTTCACTCCTAGTAGAAGAGCCACTATTAAAAATACAGAGAACTACAAGTGTTGGAGAGGATGTGGAGAGAAAGGAATGCTTATTCGCTGTTGGTGGGAATGTAGAATGGTACAGCCACTATGCAGGACTGTCTGGCAATTCCCAAAAAAATTACATATAGATTTGCCATGTGACCCAGCAATATCACTACTGAGTATACATCCAGAAGAACTGAGAGCAATGACACGAACAGACATCTGCACACCGATGTTCATAGCAGTGTTATTCATGATTGCCAAAAGATGGAAACAACCCAAGTGTCCATCAACTGATGAATGGATAAACAAACTGTGGTATATACACACAATGGAATATTATGCAGATCTAAGAAGAAATGAAGTCATGAAGCATATGACAACGTGGATGAACCTGAAGGACATTATGTTGAGTGAAACAAGCCAGACATAAAAGGACAAATCTGGTATGATTGTACCACTATGAACTAAATATATTGTTTAATCTCATGAAGTTAATAACTTGAATATGGGTCACCAGAAAATAGAAGGAGTTCAGAGAATGGAAAGCTGAGAGTTACCTTATGCAGTATCAGTAAAAAGGATGTGTGTTAATCTCTGGAAATTAACAGAAAAGGTGAAAGCACAATATAATGTTTGTAACTAGCAGTGCTATTACAAAGTTATGACAGTGTTTGAAAGGGAAAGTGTAAAAAATGTAACTTGGGACTGTATAATATAATAAAACCTTATGTGAAATACAAATATGGTTACTATTGCATATATAAGACTGTTTTTCTTTGAAACTGAACAAACATATGTTAACGTTAGAAGATGTTACTATCAGACCAAAAAAATTAGAATAAACTAAAAATTAAAAAAAAAAAAAAAAAAAAAAAAAAGATTCCCTGATACAAGAAACTGTTAAGAATTGTTAACTCCTAGGAGAAGGAGTGGGTGCCCAGGATAGAAAGTACATTTTTCAATGTATATGCTTTTGAATTTTCTTCAACCTGATGCACATATCACTTTTTTGAGGAAAAAAGCAAGGAAAACAATTTTGAAAAGTTAAAAAGTATATATATATTTATAGAGTCCCCATATTAACACCCTATTAGTAACACCTTGGTGTGGTATATTTGTTACAACTGATGAAAGCACATTTTTATAATTGTACTATTAACTAAAATGCATGGTTTAACTCAGGGTTCACTGTCTTGTGCAGTGTTATAGATTTTAAAAAATGTTTATTCTAGTAACATACATACAATCTAAATTTCCCCTTTTAACTACATTCAGATATATAATTCAGTGTTGTTAATTACATGAACAATGTAGTACTCCCATCAACACCATCCATTACCAAAACATTTCCATTATCCTAAATACGACGTCCTTAACTTCCTATTCCCCACCCCTTCCGCACCCCCTGGTAACCTATATTCTAGATTCTGACTCTATGAGTTTGTTTATTCGAATTATTTCCTATCAGTGAGATCATATAACATTTAGCCCTTTATGTCTGGCTTATTTCACTCAACATGATGTCTTCAAGGTTCATCCACGTTGTCACATATATCAGCACTTCATTCCTTTCTATGGCTGAATGATAGTCTATTGTGTGTATATACCACATCTTGTTTATTTATTCATCAGGTGATGGACACTTGGGTTCCTTTACTTTTGGCAATTTGTGAATAATGCCTGTTATGAACATCAGTGTGCAAATATGGAAGATATAAATTTTAATTTCAGTATTTGTTTCTCTCTCTCTTTGTGGTATTCAAGTGGCTCACACCCCATTCTTCTTGTTCTTCAGTGTCTTAACTTTGTTTCTGTGTGAATGGATCTTTAGCTATTGTTTCATTTTCTACTTCCTCACCTTTAATATGTAGATGGCTGTTAATATAGACTATAAAACTGGATGAAGCTGACGCAGAAAGAAGTTTCAGCGTAAAGAAGGTTCCAGTAATTCTTAAGTGAAAATACTAAAGCAGCCAAAGAGGAATTAGTGTTATAGGACAAAAGACTTGAACATGGTGATAAAAGGAATTATCTTTTCAAAAGATGCACATCCAAAAGACAGGACAGAAATAGCACCATATTTTAAAAACTATGCACCTTTTCAGAAAATCCAAGATATTTTTAAGGACTTTTGGGTAAGGATAAAAGGGTGTTGGGAGCCGTCACTGGAGTCTGTCAAGAGAGGTGCCAACAACCTAAGCAATAGCA
>JAKSZT010053887.1:98182621-98282024 GCA_026826555.1 Tolypeutes matacus
GTCACTGGAGTCTGTCAAGAGAGGTGCCAACAACCTAAGCAATAGCAACCTGTGGTCACATGGCGCAACATGGCGGACGCCACAACATGGCGCAGACACAAAATCTGCTCTGTCACTTCCTTGTTCTTCTTCCTCCTTGCTCCTTTGTTCTCCGGTTCCCGCCACTGCCCAGGTGAATGCAACAAGTACGCAGGCGCAGGGCGCGAAAGTAAGATCTGCCCACTACTCCAGCGATAACACCCTCCAATCCCGGAGCGCCACCCGACCCCGACTCACTTCCTCTCTCCAAACAGCATATAAGCCCTGCTCCCTCAAATAAAATTTGCAGCTTGATCAGAATACTGTCTTGCTGTCATTCTTTGCGTCTCTTGTCCCACCATTCTTTCTCGGCAGGTTTCGGGTCCTCGTTGATGTCCCGTGGGCCGGGACAAAAGGGAAGGAAAATACAAAAGATACTGCTGAGGAAGTATATTAGGATAGCTATATCAGAGATATTAGAATTCTTTCCTAATACAGATTATGAAACTGGTGCAGCAGCAAAATGTAGTAATGTTGGAAATACAGACACCTATTAAAATACATGTTGTCAGATAAATTCTCAACTTGACATAAAAACAACTGTAGTTTTCTGAGAAAATAAGGAGGAAAAGTCAAAACAACTGGTTGATAAGGTAATGTGACAGAAATACAAGACTGCATTCATGTGATATTAGAATCTGAAATAGTCAAGGAAGAAAGAACACTGGCATCAAAACCAGACGTGTTTTTAGACCAGTGCAGTCCAAATAAAACCTTGTGCATTGATGCAAAAATTCTATACTGATATTATCCTATGTGGCTGTCATTACTGCATGGGTCCATTGATCACTTTAAATGTGGCTAGTATAACTGAAGGGCTGAATTTTAATTTTAAAAAAGAAACATTTTTATTTTGAAATAATTTGAATCTTGCAGAGAAGTTGTAAAAATAGTATATAGAATTCCTGTGTACCCTTCACCCAGCTTCACCCAATGATAACATCATATATAACCACACAGTATAATTATCAAAACCAGGAAACTGAATATCAACTAAACTACAGACCTTATTTGGATTTCACCAGTTTTTACATGCACTTCCTTTCTTTACTTTTTTGGTACAGTAACTACCACCACAATCAGGATACAGAACTGTCTTATCACCCCAAAGAATCACTCTCATACTAACCTTTTATAGTCATACCCTCACTCCAACTTTAAGGCCCTGGAAACTGATCTGTACTTCATCACTATAATTGTGTCACTTTAAGAATTTTTATGTATAGAATCATTTAATATATAATCTTTTAAGACTGGCTTCTCTCAGAACAATGGTTTTGAATGCATTCACATTACTTCATGTATCAACGATGCATTCCTTTCTATTGTTGAGTAGTATTCCATTGTATGGATATAACAGTTTGTTTACCCATTTATCCATTAAAGATATTTACATTATTTCCAGTTTTGGCTACTGCAACTAAAGCTGCTATGAATATTAGTGTACAGGTTTTTGTATGAACATAGTTTTCATTTCTCTAGGCTAAATATTCCTGAGTTTGATTGCTGGGTTGAACAGAAAGTGGTTATTTTTAAGAAACTGCCAAACTTTTCCAGAATGGCTATAACATTTTAAATTCTTACCAGCAATGTATGAGAGATCGGGTTGCTTCCACATCCTCATCATCACTTGGTAATGTCAGTATGTTGTAGTGTAGCCATTCTAACAATTATCTCAATGTGGCTTTAACCTGTATTTCCCTAGTAGCTAAGGATGTTGAACATCTTCATGTGCTTATTGACCAGTCCTATATCATCTTTCGAGAAGTCCCTGTTCAAATCCTTTGCCCATTCTAATCAATTTTAATTAATTTAAATTTAAATAGCAACAGGTAACTAGTGGCTACTACATTAGAAAACAGTACAGTTCTAGACAATGGGAAAGCAGTTTTCAGAAATTCTAAAGAGAAAAAAGTATGGCAAAAATGAAGGTTAGTACATTCAAAAAATAAATTTGACTAGTTTTTATGAGTAATTTCACTGAGGAAAAAAAAAAAGGAGGGAAAAGGGAAAGAATTAACTACAAACTTAGGTCTTTGAATTTACATTTTGAAAGGTTACGAACAGCAGAGAGAGTGAGCATATAACAAAGCCAAACCCCAAGGAGTAGCACCAACCATCAATCAGAAGTTTATAGTCTAAAATGATCTGAGTTTTTAAAAAATGCCAAAGTAGTGAAGATTACTTCCCTGGTATGTGGTTTAGACCTGGGGGTGTCAAATTCTGCCTTTTCATTGAGACCATTATTCAAATGCTGCCCAATTGTCTAGCTGAAAACCTAGATATGGAATCTAATAAAACTATTCTCAGTCAGAGATAGAATCTAATTCAGAACCACGACACTATCGCTGTATCTCTAAGTGAATGCTAGGCTGCATGGGATTAATACCAACTCTACCACTTACAGCTGCGTGGCCATAGCCAAGTTGGTTAACCTTACCATCACTGTTTCATCCATCTCATGAGGATAAAGTTAACATATGTCAAATACTTAGAACAGTGCCTAGAACACAAGACAACACAAATACTAGCTGTTATTGCTACAATTATTATTATTATTTTTTGCTACAATTATTTAATTCATTAATTCATCAAACACTTTCTACTATAAGCCAGGTCCTGGGGGAATGATGTTGAATAGTCCATATCAAGAGCACTATGATGGGGCTTCTGTTTTCTCCATTTCCTCTCCCACAATTAATATATTTCCTTTTCAGAAAAGTTAGAAAATATTCATATGTAAATGTTTTAATTACCCATATCATCATTCAGAAATAGCCATTGTTAATGTTTTACAGATATTCTTCTTTTTCTTATAGTAAATGTGTATTTTTTAACACAAATTGAACCATACTATATATTATATAACTTACTTATATATAGACACATATATACTAGCAATAGCTTATAAATATACTTCCATGTCAAAAATAGATCTAGATTATTTTAAGTAATACATAATATTTTATCATATGGATAAAATGCCTTATCTAGCCATATATTATATTTTTTACTTATTTGGTACATTTAATAATTGAAAATATAAACAATTAAAAACTAAAAAGTAAACACAGATGAATAAATATATACATTCCTCAATTAAATGTACTAGATACATATAAAATTTTTCTTGAATCAAACAATATGTTACACAATATACTTGGTTCATAGTAACGCATTCATACAGTATTTGTCCTTTTGTGTCTGGCTTGCTTAGCTCAACATAATGTCCTCCAGGTTCATCCATGTTGTCATATGCTTTACGATTTCATTTCTTCTTACCACTGCATAATATTCCATCATGTGAACAGACCATAGTTTGTTTATCTATTCATCTGTTGATGGACACCTGGGTTGTTCCAACTTCTGGCAATGGTGAATAATGTTACTATGAACATTGGTGTGCAGATGTCGGTTCATGCCACTGCTCTCAGTTCTTCTGAGTATATACCCAGTAATGGTATTGCCGGGTCACGTGGCAAGTCTATATTCAACTTCCTTAGGAACTGCCAAACAGTCCTCCATAGTGGTTGTACCATTCTGCATTCCCACCAACAGTGAAGAAGTGTTCCTATCCCTCCACATTCTCTCCAACACTTGTAGTTCTGTCTTTTTAATACTGGCCATTCTGATAGGTGTGAAATGATAACTCATTGTAGTTTTGATTTTCATTTCCCTAATCATGAGTGATGTTGAGCATTTCTTCATGTGTTTTTTTTTGCCATTTGTATTTCTTCTTTGGAGAAATGTCTATTCAAGTCTTTTGCCCATTTTTTAATTGGGTCGTTTGTCTTTTTATTGTTGAGTTGTAACATCTCTTTACATATCCTGGATATTAAACCCTTATCAGATATGTGATTTCCAAATATTTTTTCCCATTGAGTTGGCTGTCTTTTCACCCTTTTGACAAAGTCCTGTGAGGTGCAAAAGTGTTTAATTTTGAGGAGGTCCCATTTATCTATTTTCTCTTTTGTTGCACGTGTTTTGGGTGTAAGGTCCAAGAAACCACCACCTACTACAAGGTCTTGAAGATGTTTCCCTACATTTTCTTCTAGTAGTTTTATGGTCCTGGTTTTTACATTTATTCTTTGATCCATTTTGAGTTGATTCTTGTATAGGGGGTGAGATAGGGGTCCTCTTTCATTCTTTTGGTTATAGATATCCAGTTCTCCCAACATTTGTTGAAGAGATTGTTTTTCCCGCTAGTGTGGGCTTGGTAGGTTTGTCAAAACCCAGTTGACTGTATAGGTGAGGGTTTATTTCTGGGTTCTCAATTCTAGTCCACTGATAAATGTGTCTATCTTTATGCCAGTACCATGCTGTTTTGACCACTGTAGCTTTGTAATATGTTTCAAGGTCAGGTAGTGAAATTCCTCCCACATCACTCTTCTTTTTTAGAATGCTTTTGGCTATTCAGGTGCACTTTCCCTTCCAGATGAATTTTCTAGCCACATACGATTGCTGGATTTTAGTTTATTTTCTATTTTTTGTTTGAATAAAAATGATAATAAACATTCTTATACATATACTTTACATAGTTGTCCAGTTATTTTCCTGTGATATATTCCAAGAAGCAAAATGCTGAGTTAGATGGGTGTATGTATGTGTATGTATATGTGTATGAATGTAAACTTTTTAAAGGTTCTTCCATAGGGCCATGGTGTCCTCCAGAAAAATGACAAATTCATAATTCCAATATCAATGTAGGAAAGGGCTCATCTCCCCACGTTCTCCTAGAGTGATAATTCTTTAAATTTTTGCTAATTTAATAGATGAAAAATGGAAGTACTTTGTTTTAATATGCATTTCCTTGATTAATGGTGTGCCTGAACATCTTTTCATTAAACCACGAGACATCTGTCATTGTTCAATTGTGAAATGACTTTCTTCATGTTTTTTGTCCACTTTGAGGGAACATCTAAATCAGACTGAAGAGTCAGGGAAGGTGTCCCAAAATATGGCATATATGTATCTAGTTTTTAGGGACCAATGAGAGCTAGTTAGACAAAAAGGAAAGGAAGAACACTCTAAGCAGAGGGAAACACATACGTAAAGGCTCAGAGGCATAACATCACACAGTGAGTTCAGAACCACAAGTAGCTTCAGCAGATTTCACTGAGGGAATTGTGCAGACAACCAGGAAGGAAGGAAACCAGAGAGAAGCAGGACTTGAATATGGAATGCCTTGCTAAACTACAGAGTCTCAACTTTATTATGAAAACTATGGGAAAAACAAAGACTTTTAGGCTGGGGACTAACATGATGAGATTTATGTTTTAGAAAGCTCATTCTAGCAGCTGTGTAGAGGCTAGATAGACAGGGACCAGACTGGAGGAATGGAAATCTTAAGGGGCCTCTATTGTAATCTAGGCAAGAAGTGGTGATAACTTAAACCAATAGGTGGCAGTAGTAATAAAGAGGAGGGCATGGATTAAATGGCCAGGGACAAGAGAAGGGGAAAATGAAACAGGAATCCAGCATTTTCAGAATGGGTATTGGGGGACTAGTACTGCTACTCCCCAAGATAGGAGAAACAGGTTTTTTTTGTTTGCTTGTTTCTGTTCTTTGGGGGATGGCCATAGAAACGAGAAAGAGCTCTTTTCTGAATATATTGTTTGAGGAGGTACCTGTGGAACATCCATGTGGTGATGACCAGATGAAATTTAAATATAAAAATCTGGAGGTCTGGAGGAAGATAGGGGTTGGAGATGAAGCTCTGAGTAGTTACTCGGGGTGATTGTATAAAGTAAGGAGAGCTCTGGGCTGAGGACAGAGATGGGGAACACTGAGAATTTTGGGTTAGAGAGTAATAGAATTCTTAGAGGAAGCCTAAGAGGAATAGCCAGAAAAGCAACTAAGAGAACCAGGAGAAAAGCAGCTTCACAGAGGCTGAAGAAGAGACTTTCAAAATGGAGGTCATCAGTGTCAGAGGCTGCTGATAGATCAGAGAAATAAAAAATTACCCACTAGGTTTGCCAATATGAAGGTCCCTGTTAACCTTAACTCGTACAATTTCAGTGACTAGGTGTCAAAGTAGCAGTGTAAGTAAACTAGATTTTCCATTAGTTTGTTAAGGAAAGGAGAGTTAGAAAATGGTAACTAGCAGAGAATGGGGCCTTGGATTTTTTTCTTTTTTAAGAATGGGAAATATCAGAGTTTGGGTATATGCTGGGAGAAAGTTCCAGTAGAGACCCTAAGGAGGTTGGAGCTAGTAGCCAAAGCCCCGGTGAAGGGCTTAGGTTCAAACAGAAAGGGAGAGATCTTTTCCAGTGAGATGGGGGGAAAGAAACTGATGGGATAAATTTATAGATGGAGGAGGAGAATATTTAAGGGAAATTTTCCACAACAGTTTCAATTTTCTCAGTGAAGAGGAAGGAAAAGTTATCAAAGTTCAGGGTAAAGAAGAGGGGGTAGGGAATTTGGCAAAATAGTGAAAATATGAAATAGTTGCTAATGGAAATAAGAAGAAATCTGACTGGGAACAGGCAAAAGTAAGACTAGGTCCTGAAATGTTCAGCAGGCCTGATTTAGGAATAGCAAGGACAAATGGTTGGATAGATCCAGGGTTTTACAGGGAGATCACCACACAAAAAGAACTGAGGCAGGAGATTCAAGAGTAAGCATAAGTACACACAGAAGTATGAGGTAATATGTTTACTGATTAAAGGATATTGAATAGAAAGGCAGCAAAGGAGAGAACAGTCTTTTAGCAGTTTACTAAAGACCTCCCACGAGGATGACATCTGATTGTGCAATAAGCTTCGACTTTAATTATTCTATTAGCCAACCAATATTTCCCTGGATATTAATGGAGACTTCATTCAGTCATCTGAGATGTAGGTCTATTTTTTCATCAGGCCTCTTTTAAAGGTCAACAAAGATAAAACTGCCTCTCCTAACAAAGTAAGTGTAAAGACAAAAATACTTCAAAGTAGAAAGAAGAAAACTAAACATTTTCATTAAAAAAATAGGCAGTATCTTAAAAAGTAAAGTTTGGTTATAAATATAAAGAGATGGAAGCCTTAAAATAATAACAGGATCAATGAGAAAGTTCTTTGTGCCAGAATCACATTAATTATTGAATAGCATTCTTCAATTAAAAAAAATCTTTTTAAACATTTTAACATCACTGAAATGGTAATACATCTTATAGTGGATAATATCTTTTAAAAAACCTTATTGGCCAGGAGTAGTTGTGACATAGTTGTCACTAACACTTTTCAGTAAAATCAATAAAGTACCACCATAAAAGACATGCAGAATGACTTGGCAAAAAAATCTCAAACACCATAGCAGAACATTTCTTGAAGAATTGTTTCATCATCATCTCTCTGCTGTTTGTGACCTTTCAAAACATAAATTCAAAGACCTAAGTTTGTAATTAATTTCCTCATCAGTCTTGATGCATAAAAGACAACACTGTGTGGAAAAACATGAACACAGATGATTCTAAATTTAAAAGTGATTTTTAAGAGCCATCATCTGAGTTGAAGAAATTTTAGGAATACTTTAACCAATTTATTTCACCTATATTTTCTTTTCTCCTGAATTCACAACAGCAACACATGATTAAAAATATCTGTCAGTGTAAGTCTAAAAAAGCTCTTATTGAAGTAAGAAAGTTCCAAATTATAAGAAAGTGTTGAATTATTTTTTATTTTTTTTAATTGTGGGTAAAAATCAAAATTTTCACAATACATACCACTATTTATAAAATGATATATAAATATATATGCATATATGTGGAAAGCATTGAATTTTAATTACTAGTTTTTTCTTTCTTAATGGGACAAGAAATGAGTATTTTACAATCTTAAATTTGATGAAATATGGTAAGTTTTTTCAATCTAAACATCTGTTGTATCAGGGGTATAAGGCAGAATATGATAGATTTCTTGGGAAATTGTAGTCATTTTTAAATGTTTACATTTACTCCACCTGAGGTCTGTTTGCATACTGCATGCCCCACCCTTCTGTATCTCCAGTTTCTTCATCCCTGCCAAGGGCTGAATTTCTGGCTAAATGGTTTACATTCAACTTGAGTTCATTCACAAATATTTATTGAGCACTTATTACCACTTCTACGTTAAGCAGATTATGATTACTTTAACAAGTACTTTCTAGTGACTCCTGGCATTCCTCCATAGTAAACTGCTATATGGCAATTCCTGAAGAAGCAGATTTTTTGTGAAACAAGGAACAGAGGCAGCAGGCAAGAAGAGTTAGGAGGAAGAAATTGAAAGGTGATAGGCTTACCAGGTGGAGAAGGAACTGGACTGAAAGGAGATATGAAAAGGTCTTGTGTGTCTGGAGAATTCTAAGGAGTTTGGTATTAGTGAAACTAGAAAATGCTCCACAGGGGTTTTGTGGTATAAGATGGTAGAGGAAAGAGGGGTTCTGCCCCTTCTCCTTTCAAGTCTCCTCCAAACAGTGACAATAGGAAATAGGAATGCAAACTCAATTTTCCAAGAACATAGGAAACACCTATAAGCCCAAATCACAGGAAGATACAGAACAGAAACAGGAACGGTAAATAATTTAAGGGTAGAGAAGGAGGGGATACTGATGGCAAGCAAATCAATTCACCCTGAAAAATCCACTAAAGGCCTGGGTTCAAAGGTACCAGGTACCACAGAAAATGGGGTGAGGCAGAGGATTGAAATTAGGGAGATTGTATGAATATGCAAAAAACAGACATTCCCATCACCACTCCAGAAGCTCAGAAAACACCCCTCCTCCAACAGGATTTTATTTATTTGTTTAAAAAAATTTTTTTGAACCAGAAAAGTACCAGCTCCAGCGGTAATACACAAAAAGGTAGTAAAGAACAGAAAACAGAATAAGCAAGTAAAAGCCTGTATACTAAATAGTGAGCCCACCATCACCCTTTCCCCTACCAAGGCCCAGATTACCTAAACCAGGCCTCAGTCCCCACTGTGAATTAAATAATCCTTTTCTGAAGAAACTGAAATTCCATCTAGCCAAATGATCACCTCGCAGAGGCCCACTAATTTACAAATGCTGCCCATAAACATAGAGCTTCCCCTCATCTTTTTAAGCCTCATTTTAAGTCAACTTTATCGATGTATAATTTACATACAATAAAGACATGTAGGGAAGCGGCTGTGGCTCAATCAGTAGGGCTCCTGTTTACCATATGGGAGGCCCCGGGTTCGATTCCCGGGGCCTCCTGGTGAAGGCAAGCCCGCCCGCACGGCGTGGTTAGCTGACCCAGCGAGCAGAAGCAGCAAGGGGGTGATAAATGATTAAATAAATAAAATCTTTAAAAAAAAAAAAAACAATAAAGACATGTATTAGTGTACAGTTCCATGAGATTTATAAGACCCATGTAACCATTACCCTAAAAAAAGACAGAACATTTTCATTACCCCCAAATTATCCCTGTGTTGCTTTCCAATCAGTTCTCTCCTCCCAGCAATATCAGAAAACCACTGATCTGATTCCTATCACTATAGATTCGTTTTGCCAGTTCTAGAACTTCATGTGAATGTAATCATACAACATATATAGTTTTCTGTCTGGCTTCTCTCACTTAGCCCAATGGCTTTGAGATTCATCCATGCTATTGCATCCATTAGTAGTACATTCCTTTTTATTGCTGGGTAGTTTTTCCACTGTGTGACTATATCTAAATTTTGTGTTACCGATTCACCAGTTGGATATTTGCATTGTTTCTAGTTTTAGACTATTAAGGGTATGTGTTTGTTTATCTTGGGTAATTGGCAATGTAATTACTGAGTCATTATAAGTATACATTTAACTTTATAAGAAACAGCAAAACTGAAGCAGGCTACTAAGACAGTGAATCAAAAGATGGATCTGGAACCTGGCAAGAAGTCCACGTGGACATCGATACCCCCAAGATGGCTGCCGGAAGACCCTGGCGAGATTTCTGCCATCCGGAATGAGATTCCCTCCGGAAGCCAGGAGAAGCCCCAGATATTCTCCAGGGACATTATCATTGGGCTCACCCAGGGGATTGATGGGTAGAGTAATCAATCAAAACAGCAAACAGCTGGAACTCCCCCCATGCCATTAGCAAAGGGGTGGAATAATTAGGGGTTTAGAAAGCAAACACAAAGGGTAAACCTCTCTCTGTCTCTTGCTTTCTGTGCCCTGCTCTTGCCATGCCCCCCCTGCATGGATCAACATGCAAGTAAAACCTGGGCATTTATAATCTATAATGGGAAATTGTAGTCTATAAATCAGCCCTCTTTATCACTCTTCGGCCCCTTCCTCTCTCTGGGACCCATGATCTGTTATTTTCTCCCATTTCCCTTTCCTCCCTCCCTTAATAAGTTACTGACCTAACTAACCCAACGTGCTCTTGAAAGTAATTTCTGCAGCATAGTCAACAACCCAGACAAAACCCAGTAACAAAACTATTTTCTAAAGTGGTTCTACCTTTCTAGTTTATATTCTCCCAAGCAACACCTGAGCACTTTGGCTCTACATCCTTGTGGATACTTCTCAGTTTCTTTAATTTTAGCCATTCTGGTGGGTGTGAAGTAATATCCCACTGTGGCTTTAATTTGCATATATCTGATGAGTAATGATGTTGAGCATTTTTTCATATGTTTATTGAAAATTCATATATTTTTTGTTAAGTGTCTATTAGAATCTATGGGTTGTCTTTTATTACTGGGTTCTAAAAGTTCATTACATATTTTAGATACAAATATCTTCTATTCTGTGGTTTCCCTTTCTACTTTTCTTAACAGTGCCTTTTGAAGAACAGGAGGTTTTAATTTTGATAAAATCCACTTAATTTTCCTTTTGTAGTTAATAATTTGAATCCTGTCTTAAAAAGATCTTTGCCTATCCCAAGGTCATGAAGATTCTTCTCTTGAGTGTTTTTTGTTTTTGTTTTGTAGTAGTATTAGAGCTTCAGTTTTTATGTTTAGGTCATTAATTAATTTTTACATACGGTATAAGGTTGACTTTGAAGATCATTCAACACCATTTATTGGAAAGATTTTCTTGTCCCCATCAAATTATGTTGGTGTCTTTCTCATAAAACAGTGCCCATATATATGAGTTAATCTGTGTATTCTCTATTCTTATGTCAGTACATGTGCCAATACCATTTAGTCTTAATTACTGCAACTTTATAGTAAATCTTAAAATAGTAATATAAGTCCTTCAAATTTGTTCCTCATTTTTTCAGAATTGTTTTGGCTACTCTAGGCCCTTTGCACTTCCATGTAAATATTGGAATCAGCTTATCAATTTTCACAAAAAATCCTGCCAGAATTTTGATTGGAATTCCACTGACTCTAAATCTCCTTTTGGTAGCAATGGAAATGTTAACTATATCAAAGTCTCCAATATAATAAACAGCATATTTCTCCATATATTTAGATCTTCTTCAATTTCTGTCAGCATTGTTTTGCACATCTTTCATTAAATTTATTCCCAAATATTTCATGTTTTTTGGTGCTAATATAAATGGCTTTATTTTTAATTGCTTTATTTTCATTTTCCATATTGTTTGTTGCTGATATATAGAAATAAAATTTATCTATGTATATTGACCTAGTAACTTGCCACAACTTGTGAAATTCATTCATTAGTTCTAGTAGTTTTTTGTGTGTTTTTTGGAAATTCCTTGGAATTTTCCATATAGACAATATCATCTGAAAATAGAAACAGTTTTATGTCTTCCTTTCCAATCTTTACTGCTTTACTGCACTAGCTAAGATCTTCTGAACAATATTAAATAAAAGTGGTGAGATCAGAAATCCTTACTTTGTAGCTGATGTTACAGAAAAACTATTTAGACTTTTATCATTAAATATGAGGATGGCTGTAGGTTCTTTTGTAGATGTCCTTCATCAGACTGAGAAACTGCCCTTCTATTTCTAGTTTAAAGAGTTTTTAAAAATCACATACAAATGTTTAATTTTGTCAAATGCTTTTTCTGCATCTTTTGAGATGATCACACAAACTTTACCCTTTATTCTGTTAATGATATGGGACAGAGGTGAGAGAGAGCCAAAATTCATATTAGGAAGGCAACACTTGTGTTTAAAATTAATGAATGAAGAATTAGCAATATATGCATTTAGAAATATGAAGGTAAATAATTGAAGAAATAGCTAAGAACGGTTGTCTCTGAGGAACAAACCTGGTCAGGAGTGGAAACTGATCTTCTGTTAAAAGCCATTTAGCATTATTTGACACTTTAAATATAAGAATATATTTTTTCTGAAAATTTTTTAAAAATTAAAAGTGGGTTCTAGGGAGATGGGCAAATGAGGCTGGGGCCTGATTATTAATTGTGTGCTAAGGCTGTGGGGGGGGGGGGATGCAGCAGGGATGAATTCAGCTTCAGGCATGGGTTGTCAGTGGGGCGTCAGTAGACATTCCCCATACAGCTGGATATTCTTGGCAGCACAGAGAGAGGAGTTGAAGATAAAGATCTAGGTAAGCACCAGATAAAGGTTTAAAACCACAGGAATTGATGAGACTGAGCAGGTATCAGGTGAGAAAGGGTCAAGGACAAAACTCTGAGGAAGGCTAACGTGTATGGGACCAACAGAAGGATACAAGGAAGGACACAGAATGAATTTTCAAAGGGCAGGAGGAAAAACAGCCAAATATATCGTAGAAGTCAAGGGATAAGAGCATTCCAACATGCTGAATTTCAAAGATTTTATGTACCAACAAACATTAGAGCTATACTTTGCTTTTATTGGTGTTTCTCCCTAATTTTATGGAGAAATTTGGGAAGTTAATAAAATCTTAAGCAGCTTAAATGTAATGATGAAAAATAAATAATGGTGTTACACATATTTTTTATGTTGCTATTTATTTGTTCCATTTCAGGAAACATCTGGAGCAGAAAGAATGAGGTAAAGAACTTTCACGGCTTATCTCAGCTGAAGACAGTGTTCAAAAAGAAAATGATCAATCTAAACAGAAATAAGAGAAAAATGATTGAATATCCATATCACTTAGATGGGACATGTGAAGACTGACAAGTGGACGAAATTGTATAAAAGTGTCTTGAAAACTTTTTATTTAAGAGTACACAAGGTGGGATGATTCAGAAGTAATGAGTCACTTAGAAATAATAAAACTATTAGTTTGCCTGGAAAACACAGGCAGTCTTTGGTGGATGATTCAGTATGGAAACAGCTTCCAAGAGAACAGTTTACAGGGTTACAAAAGCATATGTCATAGAACTGCTTGTGGAATAAAAAAAAAGAGATTTGGAATATTATATTTGTTGTGTCCACTTAAAAAATAGTTGAGAAAATAAATGAAGAAATCTCTTATAAAGGAAGATTTTTCTGGTACTCAAAGAAATTGTATATATGAGTAATGAAAGAATAATTATTGCTTTAGGTTTGGAGATAATGTCTCAATGAGACTAAATGTAAAATAAGAACATCTCAGCAGCAGGCTGAAGCATATGGAAATTAGGAAATACTTAAGAACTTACTTTGATTTTCACTCCAGTGGAGAAACAGGAAATGCGCCTGAGGGGGAAAGCACCAGGTGGGCAGTCAGGAGCCCGGATCCTAGCTTCTGCACTGACAAGCTCAGTAACTTGGTCAATTTATTTCCTTCACTGGGACTTCACCTTCTATTCTGGAAAAACAGGATAAAAGATGGCTCTGGGGTCTAGGAAACATCAGAAAAGCAAAATTAGTTTTTCTTGTTTCAAATTAGGAAAAAGCTACATTTTATCAGGGAACTATTTTATATTATTTGATGTAGAGAGCATAATGAGCTATTAATTTTTAATGCATGTAATTTGCAAAGTTAATGATCTGCTTGAGAACTGGCTCCAAAAGGAAAATTTTGTATTTGAACTTTTACCATTTTGTAGTTTTTAAAAATATCATATATTCCAGAACAATAACTAGTTGTTTCTATCTGGCTGATGGTATTTTAAGTTACTTTCATTAACGTATTTTCCTTTTTTAAAGTCTTTTTCATATTTTGGAGAGCTTATAAAAATTAGATCACATTCTATAGGTAAATATTTTTTAAAAATTCATGGAGGGAAGCGTATGTGGGTCAAGCAGTTGGGCACCCGCCTACCCCATGGGAGGTCCTGGGTTTGGTTCCTGATACCTCCTAAAGTATCAGGAGCGGTGCCTAAAGAAGATGAACAAGACAGCGAGCTGATGCGACAGGCTGGCATCGTGAACTGATATAACATGACGCAATGAGATGATAATGCAACAAAGAGACACAATGAGGAAACACAGTGAGACACACAACAAGCAGGGTGTGGAGGTAGCTCAAGCCATTTGGTGCCTCCCTCCCACATGGGAGGTACCAGGTTCTGTTCCTGGTGCCTCCTAAAAAGACGACGAGCACATAATGAACAGAGAGCAGACAGTGGGTACAAAAACAATGGGAAGCGGCTGTGGCTCAATCAGTAGGGCTCCCGTTTACCATATGGGAGGCCCCGGGTTCAGTTCCCGGGGCCTCCTGGTGAAGGCAAGCCCGCCCGCACGGCGTGGTTAGCTGACCCAGCGAGCACAAGCAGCAAGAGGGGGATAAATGAATAAATAAATAAAATCTTAAAAAAAAAAAAAAACAATGGGGCAGGGGGGAAGAGATAAATAAATAAATAAAATAAATCTTAAAAAAAAAAAAAAAATCCATGGAACTATACAACACAAACAGCAAACTCTAAGGTAAACCATGTAGTATATTTAATAATATAATTGTAACAAATGTATCACAACACACAAAGTGTTAATAATAGGGTGGTCTATGGGAATCCTGTATTTAAAAAAAAAAAAAAAAAAGATTCAGACAGTTTAGAACATTCGTGCGCCACTACAGACCAATACTCTTCAAGACACAGGAAGTTACAACAAATTCTATGGTTCCTGCCTAAAGCAGCTCACAGTCTGAGGGGACAGAAAAGGACAACACCGAACCTTTAGGTCAAGGAAGGCACCCCAAAGAGGCAGCCTGCCAATCCCAGTCCTGGTGTAGAGTAGTAGTTGGCCGCAGGAAGAAGGGAAGAGGGAGCCCTGTCTGTAAAGCAGGGTGGGGCATGGGATGAGTGGGGAGCTACCAGGAGTTTGGTACTATTCAAGTGTCAAGTTTGAAGAGAGGCTTCCAGGAGCTAAAGCTGAGGGGTGGGGCAAAGGCAAACTTGCATCCTAGAGCCTCTGAGGGGTTTTCAATCAGAAGAGTGAAAAGGTCAGATTTATACTATAGGTAAATCACTATGTTTAGCACTGTAAGAACAGACTTGGGGAAGCAAGACTGAGGGAAGAGCCTGGATTTGCCTTCAAAGCAGTCAGGATTTCACAATGGTGATGTGATTGTTATAAAAACAGAATAAATAGCTTTAATTTTTATAAAAGTAATAATTGTAGAAATAAAAAATATGCTGCAAAAAAAAAAATACAAAATACAAAGGAAAACAAAGATCACATGTAAACATAGTATCAATGTGAACATTTTTGTGAATTTTTTTTTAACTTCCTGAGGTCCCCTCCCATCCTGATCTTCCATGATTCCTGAAAGCCCTCTCTTCCCTGAGATCCTCCACCCCCACCCTTTAAGTTCTTTCTAGGAGCTCTGAGACCCCTGCATGAATGTTCTTTTTGACTTTAAACAGACACATATACAGATATGGAAACTTTTGTTTATATTTGTTCTAAAAAATTTTTTAACAAAATGAAATTAAATTATAGTTTATTTTTTTTCCACTTAAAAAAGAGAAACAACTTTCCGTGAAAATAAAATATCCACCATACACATCTTATATACATTGTGTGGATATCCAAAATTAACTTATTCAATTCTCTACTAACTGAACATTAAATAGATGTTCTTCTACTAAGGAACAATGAGCTGTCTGATAAGCAAGATGGAAAAAGGAAGAAGTAGGAAGCAAATGATAAAACTGACTTTAGCTGTGGCAGCATTTTGAATATTCTAAAGGTGGAAAGAAGTACGACATATAGACGCTCATGAGATTTTAGCGTTCCAGACACAAGATGAATAACGTCTGAATCTGGAATTCTTTGTGGATGAAGAGGAAGTGCCAAAAGGGAAACAAAAAAGACTACAACCCAACATGAGGCAAAAAAATGAAGTCATTTCAAATCTTCACATCTGCAGAACAGATAGAATCCAAGGGATACACTCAGACAGCTAAAAGCAGTAGGACTGCCAGAGAAAAACCAAGTGGTTCTGTGATCATCCACAACCACAGCTTTCCAAGGAAGTGGCAGAGCTCCTGAAATTGTGCTCTAATAGAAAGAGTTTTTCTCATAAGATGCTAGGTGGACTTAATTCACATATCCTCTCTGGGCCTCAGTTTCCTCAAATGTTTCAGCAGGCTCTATGGGTTTACAAATTGTGTTTGCCAGAGTTCCCTTGGAAACTGCCAATATTAGACATTTCTTAGTGCAACCAGAATAACTTTTACTTGTTTTAAATATTGGATTTCCAAAAAAAGATTTTATTTGAAAAAAGATTTAAAATATATTCTTAAAACCACAGGGTTAAAAAAAAATAACATTCACTCTTCCGATTATTTGTTAATCACAAAGGGAAAATGTAAATTTATAATGGCGGGATCTAAATGTCACCACCTTACTCAGTATCAACTAATGGTGGGACAATCAGATAATATGGATCTCTTAACATGATACGATATATAGATCGCCTTATCATCTGTGGAGTTTTCCTGCTAAAAATATTTAAATCTAATCAAACCTTTAGATCTAATGTCCAATTACAAGAAATACAGGGGATAGAGAAATGTTAGACACCACCACACACACACACAAAAGAAATCTACAACATGGATCATTCTATAAGATAACTAGCCCGGTCTTTTCACTAAGTCAGTATTATGAGAGGGGTGAGGTATGTATGTGGGTGAGAGAGGTAATGGGGCAGGTATAGAGGGTGGGGGAGTGAAGGGGTGTAGCAATTATTTAGAACTTTGTAGGTCATACTAAGAACTTTGGCTTTTACTGGGTGTGATGGGAAGCTACTGAAGAGCAGAGAAATAACATGATACGACTTACTTTTTAACAAGATCATTCTGGCTGCCATGATATGAATTGACTATAGGGAACAAGAATGAAAGCACTGAAGGTGGTTAAAGAATTAAGTCTAGAGTTTAAAGGAGAAATCAGAGCTGATACTAATTTGGGAGTCATATTTAAAGCCATATGACTAGATGAGATCACCAGAGGAAAGAATACAGAAAGTAAAGAGAAGACATCTAAAGACCAAGCCTTGGGGCACTCAGACATGCAGAGCAATGCTATCGAATGGAACTTTCTATGATAATGAAAAACTTCTTTATCTGTGTCACTCAGTAGGTAGCCACTACCAACATGCAGCTACTGAGCACTTGAAATATGGCTAATTCAACTGAACAGCTGTTTAACTTTAATTAATTTAAATTTAAATAGCTACATGTAGCTAGTGGCTGCAATACTGGGTGGTACATATCTAGTTTGGGGAAGTGAAGAGGAACCAGCACAGGAAACTGAGTAGGAGTAGCCAGAGAAGTAGGAGGAATGACAGGAGAAGAAGGAATTTTTGTGAGACAATTCTCTGTGGGCCTCTCATGTTTTTGCACATATTAGAAGTGAGAACTTGTTTTCAGGCTATCTTTTCAAGAATGTTTGTAGAGGGACTTCCAGGAAGATGGCGGACTAGTAAGACACGGGAATCTCTTCTCCAGAAAAATAGCTAGAGGACAAGCTGAAACAGCCCCGAAAAAGATCTTCCAGGGTTTAGGACAGCAGGTGAAGGCTGCACACCACCCAGAGGAGAGAGGGACAGAAAGGGAAATCGCGACTACAGAACTGTGAGTTGCAAGTAGCAACTTCTGCTGCTGCAGGCACCCTCCCCCACATTCTTCAGAACTCTCGGGACTCTGGGCCTGCGACCACAGACAAAGGGGGCTTCAGGGATCTGCCACTCCCCGAAAGGGGAGAGAGAGGGACACAGCCTTAGGCTGACTCAGGTTCTGACCTGAAATTTGGGCTGCGGAGCCCCACGGACTCTTCCACATGGCGGTTTGCCCTGGGAGCCTAGAAAGGACTGGAGAAATCCGACCCTCGCAACCTCCCTCTCTTCTAGCCTGAACTAATTGTTGAGGACACCACGGGAGAGGGGAGAGAGAGCCTGGGGCTGACCCTACTTTGGACTCCCAGGTTTGGTCTGCCCTGTCCCGAGAGCCCTTCCGGGCTGGGTGGGGCTGCGCCATTGTTTGCCTTGGAGCCTGCAAGGGGCTAAAGATATACAAACCTCCCAATCTCCTCCTCTACTAACAGGGACTGATTGTTGAGGATTCAGAAGGGAGTGAAAATACTTCCTAGCTGGGAAAAGGGGGGCGCTAAGAGAGAAGTCTGGAGAACTGTCTCAGAAAGTTTGAATCACAGGGCTCTTAGCCCCCAGAGAGGAAGCTCTATCACATTGATCTGGTCTGTGTCACAACAAATACGCTCCGACCAGGCATTGAATTGAGAGCTGCCAATAAGCGCCATCTCCTGGCAGACCAAGGAAGTGCACATAAGAAAATTAATAAGTAGGAGAGCCTTTTCCTGGCCTCTATAGCCTCCCTGCCCAAGGCCCTAGGAAACGACTCTACAACCAATTACTGGGTCCAGTGCCCAGTTTTGAGCAACCAGCAGAACAATCCTAACAATCAAGGTTGAGCCAAAAATCAAAGAGTGGTGGTAACTCACAGCCTCCTGCACCTAAAACCCCATAAAAGAGAAAGAGATAGAGCATCTAAGTAAAATACAAACTAACCAGATGCCTAAACACCAGCAAAAAATTACGGGCCATACTAAGAAAACAGAAGACATGGCCCAAGAAAAGGAATACAGCAAAGTCCCAGAAGGCATGCAGAATTTGAGAGAACTAATCAGTGAGATGAGCACACATTTCCAAAATCAAATTAATGAGATGAAAGAGAATATAGTTAAAGAGATCAATGACATCAAGAAGTCTTGCGCGGGAAGCGGCTGTGGCTCAATCAGTAGGACTCCCGTTTACCATATGAGAGGCCCTGGGTTCGGTTCCTGGGGCCTCCTGGTGAAGGCAAGCCCGCCCGCACGGCGTGGTTAGCTGACCCAGCGAGCACAAACAGCAAGGGGGGGATAAATTAATAAATAAATAAAATCTTTAAAAAAAAAAAAAAAAAAAAGAAGTCTTGTGTGAATGTAAAGAAGAATTTGAAATCATGAACAGAAAAGTAACGGAGTTCATGGGAATGAAAGACAATAGGTGAAGTAAAAAATACATTTGAAGCATACAACAGCAGACTCGAAATGATAGAAGAAAGAATAAGTGATACTGAAGACAGAGCAGCTAAAATTGAAGACAGAAAAGAACAGAGAGAGAAAAGAATGGAAAAAATTGAGCAGGGGCTCAGAGAGTTGAATGACAACACAAAATGCAAGAACATACGTGTCATGGGAGTTCCAGAAGGAGAAGAGAAAGGAAAAGGGGCAGAAAGAGTATTTGAGGAAATAATAGCTGAAAATTTCCCAACTCTCACGAAAGAAATGAACTTACATGTCCAAGAAGCACACCGTACCCCAATAAGAATAAATCCAAATAGACCTACGCCAAGACACATATTATTCAGAATGTCAAATGTTAAAAGATAAAGAGAAAATTCTCAGAGCAGCAAGAAAGAAGCAAACGATCACGTACAAAGGACGTCCAGTAAGACCTTGTGCAGATTTCTCTTCAGAAACCATGGAGGTGAGAAGACAGTGGTATGATACAATTAGGAAACCGAAAGAGAAAAACTGCCATCCAAGAATTCTTTATCCAGCAAAACTGTCCTTCAAATATGAAGGTGAATATAAAGTATTCACAAACAAACAGAAACTAAGAGAGTTTGCAATAAAGAATCCACCTTTGCAGGAAATATTAAAGGAAGCCTTAGAACCTGAAAGAAAAAGACAGGAGAGAGAGGCTTGGAGGAGAGTATAGAAGAAAGAAAAGCAAAAAGAATAACCAAAAGAGAAAAAAGAGAGACAAAAATAAGATGACATATGAAAACCAAAGAATAAAATGGAGGAAATAAATAGTGCATTTTCAGTAATATCATTGAATGTGAATGGATTAAATTCCCCAATCAAAAGATACAGGCTGACAGAATGGATAAAAAAACATGAGCCATCCATATGCTGCTTACAAGAAACGCACCTCAGACACAAGGATACAAGCCGGCTGAAAGTGAAAGGTTGGAAAAAGATACTCCATGCGAATAGTAAACAGAAAAGAGCAGGGGTAGCTATACTAATATCAGACAAAACAGATTTCAAATGCAAAAAAGTGATAAGAGATGCAGAAGGCCATTATATATTAATAAAAGGGACAATCCTCCAGGAAGATATAATAGTCATAAATATCTACGCATCTAACCAGGGTGCCCCAAAATATATGAGACAAACTCTGGCAAAACTGAAGGGAGAAACAGACATTTCCACAATAATCGTCGGGGACTTCAACACCCCTCTCACATCATTAGATAGAACAACTACACAGAAGATCAACAAGGAAACAGAACTTGAAAAATATGATAAACAAGTAAAACCTAACAGACATATACAGAACACTGCATCCAAACTCAGCGGGTTATACATTCTTCTCAAGTTCCCATGGATCTTTCTCCAGGATAGACCACATGTTAGGTCACAATACAGCTGTCAATAAATATAAAAAGATTGAAATTATACAAAGCACCTTCTCAGATCATAATGGAATGAGACTAGAAATCAATAACAGACAGGAAAAAAGGAAATTTGCAAATGTGTGGAGACTGAACAACACACTCCTAAATATTCAGTGGGTCAAAGAAGAAATTGCAAGTGAAATCAGCAAATATATTGAGACAAATGAAAATGAGAACACAACATATCAAAACTTATGGGATACAGCAAAGGCAGTCTTGAGAGGGAAATTTCTAGCCCTAAATGCCTTTATTAAGAAACAAGAAAGAGCTAAACTCAAAGATTTAACTGAACAACTTGAGAAACTAGAAAAAGAACAGCAAACCAATCCCAAAGCAAAAAGGAAAGAAATAATAAAGATTAGAGCGGAAAAAAATGAAAATGAGAACAAAAAAGCAATAGAGAAAATCAACAAAACCAAAAGCTGGTTCTTTGAGAAGATCAATAAAATTGACAAACCCCTCGCTAGACTAACAAAGAAAAAAAGAGAGAAGATGCAAATAAATACAATCAGAAATGAAAGGGGGGAAATTACAAATGACCTCACAGAAATAAAAAGAATCATAAGAGGATATTATGAGAAACTATACGCCAACAAACTAGACAACCTGTATGAAATGGACAAATTTCTAGAAACTCATAACCAACCTACATTGACACAACAAGAAATACAAGAACTTAACAAACCAATCACAATTAAGGAAATTGAATCCGTCATCAAAAATCTCCCAGCAAAGAAAAGTCCAGGACTAGATGGCTTCACAGGTGAGTTCTACCAAGCATTTCTAAAAGAATTAACACCAATCCTGATTAAACTCTTCCAAAAAATTGAAGAGGAGGGAAAATTACCCAACACATTTTATGAAGCCAACATCACCCTAATACCAAAGCCAGATAAAGATTCCACAAATTACAGACCAATCTCTCTCGTGAACATAGATGCAAAAATTCTCAACAAAATACTTGCAAATCGAATCCAACAGCATATCAAAAGACTTATACATCACGACCAAGTGGGATTTATTCCTGGTATGCAAGGCTGGTTCAACATAAGAAAAGCAATCAATGTAATACACCACATTAACAAATTGAAGGAAAAAAACCACATGATCATCTCAATAGATGCAGAAAAGGCATTCGACAAAATCCAACATCCTTTTTTGATAAAAATACTTCAAAAGATAGGAATAAAAGGAAAATTCCTCAATATGATAAAATGCATATATGAAAAACCCACAGCCAACATCATACTCAATGGGGAAAGGTTGAAAGCTTTCCCCCTAAGATCAGGAACAAGACAAGGATGCCCACTGTCACCACTGTTATTCAACATTGTACTAGAAGTTCTAGCGAAGGCAATTAGACAAGACAAAAAATTAAAGGCGTCCAAATAGGAAAAGAGGAAGTAAAACTCTCACTGTTTGCGGATGACATGATCCTGTATTTAGAAAATCCTGAAGCATCCACAACAAAGCTACTTGAACTAATAAATGAGTTCAGCAAAGTGGCAGGATATAAGATCAACACGCAAAAATCAGTAATGTTTTTGTACATTAGTACTGAACAATCTGAGGAGGAAATCAGGAGGAAAATTCCATTTTCAATAGCAACAAAAAGACTCAAATACCTAGGAGTTAATTTAACCAAAGAAGTACAGGACCTATATGCAGAAAACTACAAAACAATGCTAAAAGAAATTTAAAAAGACCTAAACAAATGGAAAGACATTCCGTGTTCATGGATTGGAAGAATAAATATCGTGAAGATGTCAATCTTGCCCAAACTGATTTATAGATTCAATGCAATACCAATCAAAATCCCAACAGCTTACTTTACAGAATTAGAGAAGGCAATTACCAAATTCATCTGGAAGGGTAAGTGCACCCGAATAGCCAAAAGTATTCTAAAAAAGAAGAGCAATGTGGGAGGAATTTTGCTGCCTAACCTTGAAACATATTACAAAGCTACAGTGGTCAAAACAGCATGGTACTGGCATAAAGATAGACATATCGATCAGTGAAATAGAATTGAGAATCCAGAAATAAACCCTCACCTATACAGTCAACTGGTTTTTGACAAACCTACCAAGCCCACGCTGATGGGAAAAAACAGTCTCTTCAACAAATGGTGTTGGGAGAACTGGATATCTATAACCAAAAGAATGAAAGAGGACCCCTATCTCACCCCCTATACAAGAATCAACTCAAAATGGATCAAAGATCTAAATATAAAAGCCAGGACCCTATAACTACTGGAAGAAAATGTAGGGAAACATCTTCAAGACCTTGTAGTAGGTGGTGGTTTCTTGGACCTCACACCCAAAGCATGTGCAACAAAAGAAAAAGTAGATAAATGGGACCTCCTCAAAATTAAACACTTTTGCACCTCACAGGACTTTCTCAGAAGGGTGAAAAGGCAGCTGACTCAATGGGAAAAAATATTTGGAAATCACATATCTGATAAGGGTTTAATATCCAGGATATATAAAGAGATGTTACAACTCAGCAATAAAAAGACAAATGACCCAATTAAAAAATGGGCCAAAGACTTGAACAGACATTTCTTCGAAGAAGAAATACAAATGGCAATAAAACACATGAAGAAATGCTCAACATTACTCATGATTAGGGAAATGCAAATCAAAACTACAATGAGATATCATTTCACACCTATCAGAATGGCCACCATGAAAAAGACAGAGAACTACAAGTGTTGGAGAGGATGTGGAGAGATAGGAACACTTCTTCACTGTTGGTGGGAATGCAGGATGGTACAACCACTATGGAGTACTGTTTGGCAGTTCCTAAAGAATTTGAATATAGACTTGCCAGGTGACCCTGCAATACCACTACTCAGTATATACCCAGAAGAACTGAAAGCAGTGACACCAACAGACATCTGCACACTGATGTTCATAGCCACATTATTCACCATTGCCAAAAGCTGGAAACAACCCAGGTGTCCATGAACAGATGAGTGGATAAACAAACTGTGGTCTATTCACACGATGGAATATTATGCAGCTGTAAGAAGAAATGAAGTCATAAAACATATGGCAACATGGATGAACCTGGAGGACATTATGTTGAGTGAAGCAAGCCAGACACAAAAGGACAATTACTGTATGAATGCATTACTATGAACCAAATATATTGTGTAATATATTGTTTGATTCACCAAAAAAAAAAAAAAAATTTACATGTATCCATTACATTTAATTGAGAAATATATATATTTATTCATCTGTGTTTACTTTTTAGTTTTTAATTGCTTATGTTTTCAATTATTAAATGCACAAAATAAAGTTAAAAAAAAAAAAAAAGACAATGGCAAAAATAATTACTAAGAGAAAATGACAAATTCACACACACAAAAAAGAATGTTTGTAGTGCAAATAGCCTGGGAAGAGTTGATAGTGTCTCCCTCCAGAGGAAAGGGTTACTGTCGGTATAATAAAGATAATGTTTCCCTCTAGAACAAAGGGCAGGCATGCTTACTGTCCATTATAAAAGATTTGGATTCCCTAAGATCAGGTTCCCTTTCTAACAACCCAGTCTTCCATATATGCATGTGTCACCTGGCCCTCTTCACATTGCCCTGAGGGGACTGGGTCTCAGGAACCAGTACAAAATTACTGATACTCTGGCTACTGCTACTGCGATAAGTAACAAACTGGTTTTTTTTTCTCCCTTATCCAGAAGTCTCATGTCTTCTACCAGCATTCATGAAACTGGCAGGCTAACTTATTAGCTTATAAATAGGGGGAAATCTCAGGCCCATCATGGTTTCTGACAAATATCCTAAAAGCCAAGTGAAAATAAGATTTCAAGGAGAGAATGATCAACTCTGCTCCTGAATGTTAACTCAGGTAAGTATTGTGGACATCATTGGTAACTGATAAGAGCAGTTTTAATTGAATGGTAGAGGCAGAAATTTGATTGGCTTGAATTCAAGAACAAGAAAAGAAAGGTGGTAACAATATAAACAACTATTTCTAAAAGTTCTTCTGTAAAATTAAAAGTGAAATAAGGCAATAAAGGTGAAAGTGGCACCAAGGAGTATTATTTTTAATATGGGAGAAATAAAAGTATATTTCCATGCATAAAAAAATAATTCAGAAGAGAAGGGGAAATTGATGATAGAAGAGAAAGTACTGCTGAAGCATTTAGATAGACCAAATTCTTTCACAGTAACAGGAGAAGCAGCAAAATATACTGGTACTACTGCAGGGGGTGGGTAGATAAGAGTAGTGGGAACTTGTGAAATCTCTCTCCTAATTTACTTTATCTCCCTGAAACAGGAAGCAAGGTCATCAGTTGAAAGTGAAGAGTGGGGAGGAAATACTGCCCATGTAAGGAAAATGAAGACATGAAATAGTCATCTAGGAGGAGATGAACCTGAAAGAAAATGACTGGGGGGATCTAATAATCTAACATGCCAGGTAATGTGGTGGTCCCTTGGGGTTATGATTATTAAGGTAAATTCAGCAGCATGGTTTTACAGGTGTGAAACAGGCAAAGAATTGATTTAATCAGCTTTGCAATTTAGCCAGGCAAGGCTGCTGAAGTGAGAGAGAGGAAAAGATTTGAGGATGTACACAAAGAGGCAACTGATGATGGACTCTAAGCCTCTAACCCTCCTTATCTCCTGAAACCCTAACCCTTCCACTGTACTGTGGGACTCATAGGTTGGTCATCAGCAAACTCTCCATATCCTTGGCACCTTCTCTGACGCTTTCTTCTACTTCCTTTCGCTTCTTGTTCAAACTGAAATTGGCTTCCTCCTGAGGACGATGTTTTCCCTGTAGCCCTCTTAGATAACTATTTAACTCTTCTGCACACCTCACATCATAGGGACTGGTAGGTGCTTTCCTTGTTCCTTGTTGCTACTTCCAGACCATTATCCCTCCACCCTTCCCCAAAGCCCCTGCTTTGAGTCACATATTAGACGCAACTATCCACTAACCTTTCATATTGCAGTCATTTAAGACTCCCAAGGTGATACTCTTTCATTCCTTGACGACTTTAGCTTCTGGCTCACTATCATTCTAATACTATTTCTGTCATAATTTTTACTGATTTCAACATCCAAACTGATGATCCATCTGATATACCGACCTCTTAGATTCTTGACCTCTTCTCTATAACACTGATCTTATTGATCCTGTTCTCCACCCTGCCTCAGGCTTTCTCCCATGGTCATATCTTAAGCCTTTAGAATATCTAAGAGTATATAACCACTTACCTATAGAAGCATAGTTTACCAAAAAATATTTACTGGTGAGGACCCTTCAGTAGGCCCCACTGGTAAGATGG
This sequence comes from Tolypeutes matacus, assembly GCA_026826555.1. Taxonomy (NCBI): domain Eukaryota; kingdom Metazoa; phylum Chordata; class Mammalia; order Cingulata; family Chlamyphoridae; genus Tolypeutes; species Tolypeutes matacus. The sequence goes on from JAKSZT010053887.1 coordinate 98,208,738, forward strand.
AGGGAATGTTTATGCATCAGGCATAAGAACACCCTCTGCAGGACTTCATGCTACCACCATCCACAGATAACAGCAAGAGGAGAAATAGGCATGCTTCTTTTTTGCCTATTCTGCTTTTTGTAAAGCAGTTTTTTTCCCTCAAACAAATCAATTTTATTGATACATATTAATAAAGAATACAATTCATCCAAAGTGTACAATCAATGGTATTTGGTATAATCACAGTTGTGCATTCATCACTTCAATCATTATTAGAGCATTTTCATTATTTCAGTAATAATAATAAACAAAAAAACAGACAAACAAAATCATCACCTCTCAGTCTCTCTATGCTTCCCTTGCTGTACACAGTTGCTATATCTGGTTATTCTTGCACATTTATTTTTTAAAGCAGTTTTATTGAGATATATTCACATACCATATGATATATTCCAAAGTGTATAATCAATGATTTTTAGTATAATCACTATTTTGAGCATTTTGGAGTAATGGAATTTTAGAACAATTCCATTACTCCAAAAAGAAAAACCCTCTACCCCTTAGCAATCACCTCTCTATCCCTCCATCCTTCCCCAGCCCTACGTAAGCACTAATTTATTTCTGTCTCTATATATTTATATTTAAATTATATTTAAATGGAATCATACAATCTGCAGTATTTTGTGTCTGTTTTTTTCACTGAGCATAATCTTTCTTTAAATTATTATTTTTTAAGTACAGAGGTTTTAGGTTTACAGAAAAGTCATGTAAAAAAGACAGCATTCTGATATACCCCCTTACTGTTGACACTTGGCATTAATGTGGTTATCTTTGTTACAACTGATGAAAGAACATTAAAATAGCATTATTAGGAAGCGGATGTGTCTCAAGCAGTTGGGCACCCACTTACCACATGGGAAGTCCCAGGTTCAGTTCCTGGTGCCTTCTAAAGAAGACAAGCAAGACAGCAAGCTGACATGACGGGCTGGTGCGGTGAGCGGACGAAACAAGATGACACAATGAGATGACTCAACGAAGAGACAAATGAGTAAACACAATGAGAGACACAACAAGCGAGACTGGAGATGGCTCAAGTCATTGGGCACCTTCCTCCCACATGGGAGGTCCTGGTTCAGTTCCCGGTACCACCTAAAAAGAAGACGAGCACACAACAAACAGAGAGAGCAGAGAACAAGGGCAAACAATGAGGGGGGTAGTGGTAAATAAATAAAAATAAAATAAAATAAAATAAATAGTATTATTAAGTACAGTCAATAGTTTATATTAGGTATATTTTCCCCATATATCACCCTATTAATAACACCTTGTTTTAGTGTCATACATTTGTTATAATTCATGAAAGAACATTCTTATACTTGTACTATTAATCCCAGTCCATCATCCACAGTAGGGTTCAGTGTTATACAGTCTCATGTTTTATCTTCTAACTTTCATTCTAATAACATACATGACCCAAAACCTCCCTTTTCAACCACATTCACATACATAATTCAGTGCTGTTAATTATACTCATGATAATGTGCTACCATCACCACCATCCATTTCCAAACCTTCACAACCAACTTAAAAAGGAATTCTGTACAAATTAAGCACCAGCTCTCCATTCTTTACTCTGAATCTATCCCCTGGTAAACTATATTCTAGATTCTAATGCTGTGAATTTGCTTATTATAATTAGTTCTTATCAGTGAGATCATGCAATATTAGTCCTTTTGTGTCTGGCTTATTTCACTTAGCATAATGTCCTCAAGGTTTATCCATGTTGTTGCATGCATATGGACTGCATTCCTTTTCACAGCTGAATAATATTCCATTGTATATACATATACCACATTTTGTTTATCCATTCATCCATCAGTTGACACTTGGGTTGCTTCTGAGTTTTGGCAAATGTGAATATGGGCTATGAACATGACTGCACAAATATCTGTTCAAGTCCCTGCTTTCAATTCTTCTAAGTATAGAATAGGGGGATTGCCAGGTCAAATGGTAATTTTATATTTAGTTTCCTGAGGAACTGCTAAACTTTCACAGTGGCTGCACCATTTTACACTGTCTCAGCAATAAATGAGTGTTCCTATTTCTCCACATCATCTCCAACACTTTTAATTTCTTTTTTTTTTTTTTAATATTAGCTAGAAAGTGGGTGTGAAATGATATCTCATTGTAGTTTTGATTTGCATTTCCCTAATAGCTAGTGATGTTGAGCATCTTTCCATGTGCTTTTTAGCCATTTATATTTCCTCTTTGGAGAAATGTCTATTCAGGTCTTTCGCTCTTTTTAAAATTGAGTTGTCTTTTTATAGTTGAGTTGTAGGGTTCTTTATATATTCTGGATCTTAAATCCTTATCGGATATGTGGTTTCCAAATATTTTCTCCCATTGCATAGGCTGTGTTTTCACTTTCATGACAAAGTCATTTGACATTCAAAAGTTGTTAATTATGAGGAGGTCCCATTTATCATTCTTCTTTCATTGCTTGTGCTATAGGTGTAAAGTCTAAGAAACTATTGCCCAATCCAAGATTCTAAAAATGCATCTCTACGTTTTCTTCTAGGAGATTTATACTCCTGGCTCTTATATTTATGTCTGTGATCAATTTTAGGTTAATTTTTTTTAACAAATCAATTTTATTGATACATATTAATAAAGCATACAATTTATCCAGAGTGTATAATCAGTGGTATTTGGTATAATCACATAGTTCTGCCGTCATCACTTCAAACATTATTAGAGCATTTTCATTATTTCAATAATAATAAATAAAAAACAGAAAAACAAGAAAATTCTTCACCTCTCAATCTGTTTCCCTTGTTGTACATAGCTGCTATTTCTGGCTATTCTTGCACAATTATTTATTTATTCATTAGGCAGTTTTATTGAGATATATTCACATACCATGCAATCTACCTAAAGTGTATAATCAATTAACTTTTAGTATAATCACAATGTTGTGCATTTATCATCACAAAAAAATTGGAGAACCATTTCATTAGTCCAAAAAGAAAAACTCCACACCCCTTAGCATTCCTTCCTCAGCCATACATAACCACTAATCTAGTTTAATCTTTATAAATTGATTTACATTTTATATAAATGGAATCATACAATATGTTAAACAATATGTTTAGTTCATAGTAGTGCAATCATATAGTATTTGTCCTTTTGTGTCTGGCTTGCTTCACTCAACATAATGGCCTCCATTAGGTTCATCCATGCTGTCATATGCTTTATGACTTCATTTCTTCTTACAGTTTCATAATATTCCATTGTGTGACTACACCACAGTTTGTTTATTCATTCATTGGTTGATGGAAACCTGGGTTGGTTCCAACTTTAGGCAATTATGAATAACACCACTATGAACATAGGTATGCAGATGTCTATTTGTGTCACTGCTCTCAGTTCTTCTGGGTATATACCTATAGTGGTATTTCAGGGCCATGTGGCAAGTCTATATTCAACTTTTTTAGGAACTGCCAAACAGTCCTCCACAGTGGCTGTACCATTCTACATTCCCAACAACAGTGAATAAGTATTCCTATCTCTCCACATCCTCTCCAACGCTTGTAGTTCCCTGTCTTTTTTTTTTTTTTTTACCGGGAGGTCCCGGGGATCGAACCCGGGTCCCTCCATATGGCAGACGGACGCCCAACCAGTTGAGCTACATCCGACCCCCAGTTCCCTGTCTTTTTAATAGTGGCCCTTCAGATAGGTGTGAAATGAGATCTCATTATAGTTTTGATTTGCATTTCCCTAATCATTAGTGACGCTGAACATTTTTTCATGTGTTTTTTTGCCATTTGTATTTCTTCTTTGGACAAATGTTTATTCATATCTTTTGCCCACTTTTTAACTGGGTCATTTGTTTATTGTTGAGTTGTAGCATCTCTGTATATATTATGGATATCAAACCCTTTTTACATGTGATTTCCAAATATTTTCTCCCATTGAGTCAGCTGACTTTTCACCTTTTTGGCAAAGTCCTGTGAGATGCCAGTGTTTAATTCTGAAGAGGTACCATTTATCTATTTTCTCTTTTGTTGTGCTCGCTTTGGTTGTAAGGTCCAAGAAACCACCACCAACCACAAGGTCTTAAAGATGTTTCCCTACATTTTCTTCTCATAGTTTTATGGTCCTGGCTTTTATATTTAAGTCTTTTATCCATTTTGAGTTGATTCCTGTATAGGGAGTGAGATAGGGGTCCTCTTTCATTCTTTTGGTTATTGATATCCAGTTTCCCAGCACCATTTGTTGAAGAGACTGTTTTGTACCATTAACATGGACTTGGTAGATTGGTTAAAAACCAGTTGACTGAAGTTTACAGCTTTTACTATATACTTATTGTTTATGTATGTTTATGTTTGAATGATATACTTAAATGAAATTTTAAAAAACAGTTGACTGTAGAGGTGAAGGCTTATTTCTAGGCTCTCAATTCTATTCCACTGATCAATGTGTCCATCTTTATGCCAGTACCATGTTGTTTTGACCCCTGTAGCTCTGTAATATGTTTCAAGGTCAGGCAGTGTACAAGTCAGCCAAAGGGGTGCTGATGCAAAGTACCAGAAATCTGTAGGCTTTTATAAAGGGTATTTATTTGGGGTAGAAGCTTACAGTCACAAGGCCCTAAAAAGTCCAACTCAAGGGACTGTAAGAGGTACTTTTTCAGCCAAAGTCTGCTGCCATGTGTTGACACAAGATGGCAGGCGATATCTACGAGGGTTCGGCCTTCCTCTTTCCTCTTAAGGCTCCATGGTCTCAGCTTCTTCCTATTTCAGCTGTAGGCTGGCATAAGGCTTGTCTCTTTCCCTGGGGCTCATTTCTTTCCAGTCTCAGCTGCTCTGTTCTCTTCACAGGTCAGCTGTAGACTATTAGGCTCATCTCTCTTCCAGGGGCCACTGCCATGTCTAATGAGCTGTCTCTATTCCTCTGTGTTCTTTTCCTGTCTGTCTACTTCCGTGTGAGAGTCTGTTTTATCCCCACCAAAGGGATAAAACCCTCCACACCTTAATGACATGGCCGAATCAAAGTCCTAATCTTAGCATAATTTAATCAAAGACATCTCAGCTGAATTTAATACAATCAAAGGATATCACGCCCAAAGGAAGAGACCAGTTTACAAACACAATCAATACCTCCTTTTTGGATTCATAAATAATACCAAACTGCCACAGGCAGTGAAATTCCTCCCATGTCGCTCTTCATTTTTAGAATGCTTTTGGCTATTCAGGTGCATTTCCCTTTCCAAATGAATTTGGTAATTGCCTTTTCTATTTCTGTAAAGCAGTCTGTTAGAATTTTGATTGGTATTGCATTGAATCTATAAAATAGTTTGGGTAGGACTGACATCTTCAAAATATTTTGTCTTCCAATCCATGAACATGGAATGTCTTTCCATTAGTTTAGGTCTTCACTAATTTCTTTTAGCAGTGTTTTGTAGTTTTCTCCAAATAGGTCCTGTACTACTTTAGTTAAATAGATTCCTAGGTATTTGAGTCTTTTTATACTGCTGTAAATGGAATTTCTTCCCTGATTTCCTCCTCAGATTGTTCAACACTATTGTATAAAAACATTACTGAATTTTGCGTGTTGATCTTGTATCCTGCCATTTTCCTGAACTCATTTATAAGCTCAAGTAGCTTTGTGGTAGACATTTTAGTATTTTCTAAATATAGGTTCATGTCATCCACAGATAGTAAGAGTTTTACTTCCTCTTTTCCCATTTGTATGCCTTTAATTTTTTTTTCCTTTTCTAATTGCCCTATCTAGAAGGTCTAATACAATATTGAATAACAATGGTGACAGTGAACATCCTTGTTTTGTTCCTGATCTTAGAGGGAAAGCTTTCAGCCTTTCCCCATTGAGTACGATGCTGGCTGTGGGTTTTTCATATATGCCTTTTATCATATTGAGGAATTTTCCCTCTATTTCTATCTTTTGAAGAGTTTTTATCAAGAAAGAATGCTGGATTTTGTCGAATGCCTTTTCTGCATTAATTGAGATGATCATGTGTTTTTTTTTTTCCCTTCAATTTGTTAATGTGGTATATTACGTTGATTGATTTTCTTATGTTCAGCCACCCTTGGATGCCTGGAATAAATCCCATTTGGGTGTGATGTATAAGTCTTTTGATATGCTCGTGGATTTGATTTATAAGTATTTTGTTGAGAATTTTGGCATCTATATTCATTAGACAGCTGGGTCTATAATTTCCCTTTCATGTAGTGTCTTTATCTGCCTTTGGTATTATAATGGGTGATGTTGGCTTCATAAAATGTGTTGGGTAATTTTCCCTCTTCAATTTTTTGGAAGAGTTTAAACAGGATTGGTGTTAATTCTTTTCAAATTGCTTGGTAGAATTCATCTGTGAAGCCATCTGGTCCTGGACTTTTCTTTATTGGGAGATTACCCCACCTCAGATGGCTCCCTTGTCTGTCCATTCACTGTGTCTGCTCATTGTGTCCACTCGTTGTCTGCTCGCCTTCTTTAGGAGGCCCTGGAAACTGAACCTGGGACTTCTCGTGTGGGAGGCAGGAACCCAACTGCTTGAGCAACATCTGCTACCCTACTGGGAGATTTTTGATGATGGATTCAATCTCTTTAAATGTGACTGGCTTCCTAAATTCTTGTCTTTCTTGTAATGTCAGTGCAGGCTGTTTGTGCATTTCTAGTAATTTGTCCATTTCCTCTAGGTTCTCTTGTTTGTTGGCATACAGTTTCTCATAATATCCTCTTATGAGGTTTTTTTTTATTTCTGTGGGATCAACCATAACTTTCCCCCTTTCATTTCTGATTGTATTTATTTGCATCTTCTCTCTTTTTTTCTTTGTTAGTCTAGCTAGGGGTTTATCCATTTTATTGATTTTCTCAAAGAACCAGCTTTTGGTTTTGTTGATTTTCTCTATTTTTTTTGTTGTTGTTGTTATCAAGAAATACGGCCTTTTTCTTCGTCAATTGTATTCTGATTCTTATAGAAATTAAAGAGTAGAGTTGAATATTGAGGATACAGTATCATTGGGGTTTGCATTCACCCCTTTATAGTTACCTTTACTGATGATCTTCATTTCTTCACACTACTCCAAGGCACACTCTCCTGTCTTTTCCTTTCAACTTGCAGAACTCCCTTTAGTAATTCTTATAGAGCAGATCTCCTGTTGATGAACTCTCAGTTTCTGTTCATCTGTTAGGTACCAGGGACTGGAGATTCAACTTGGGACCTCATATGTGGGAAGTCGGTGCTTAACCACTGAGCTATGCTGGCTCCCTCCCTCATTTTTGAAGGACAGTTTTGTCAGATAAAGAATTTTTGGTCAGCAATTTTTCTCTTTCAGTATCTTAAATGTATCATATCACCGCCCTCTTGCCTCCATGGCTTCTGATGAGAAACTGGGACTTAGTCTTATTGAGGATCACTTGTATATGACCACTTTTCTCTTGCTGCTTTCAGAATTCTGTCTTTAGCTTTGGCATTTGACATTCTGATTAGTATGTGTCTTGAGTAGGTCTAATAGGATTTATTCTGTTTGGAGTAGGTTGTGCTTGTTGGACGTATATATTTATGTCTTTCATAAGAGTTGGGAAGTTTTCGGCCATTATTTCCTCGGATATTCTTTCTGCCCCTTTTCCCTTCTCTTCTTCTTCTGGGACACCTATGATGCATATGTTTGTATACTTTGCGATGTCACTCAAATCCTTGAGACACTGCTCAAGTCTTTGTATTCTTTTCTCTATCTGTTCTTCTGACTGTATGCTTTAGATTGCTCTGTCTTCTAGTTCACTGATTCTTACTTCTGTCTGGTCAAATCTGCTATTGTATGCCTGTAGTGTATTTTTAATCTCTACTATTGTGCCTTTCATGCCAATAATTTCTGTTATAGTTTTTTTTTTTTTTTTAAATTTATTTATTTACCACCACCACCACCACCACCACCCCCCACCCCGCCCCACCACCCCCGTTGTTTTTGCGCTCGCTGTCTGCTCTCTGTGTGTTCTTCTGTGCCTGTCTTCTCTTTAGGCAGCACCAGGAACCAATCCTGGGACTTTCCGGAGTGGGAGAGAGGCACTCAATCTCTTGCGCTACCTCAGCTCCCTGGTCTGCTGCATCTCTTATTTGTCTCTCCTCTGTGTCTCTTTTTGTTGCATCATCTTGCTACATCAGCTCTCTGCTTGGGCCAGCACTCCAAGTGGGCAAGCTCACCGCTTGGGCCAGCTCACTGCACGGGCCAGCTTGCCTTTCATCAAGAGGCCCCGGGAAGCGAACCCTGGACCTCCTATATGGTAGACGGGCGCCCAATCACTTGAGCCACATCCATTTCCCTATACTTCTTTTTATACTTCCAAATTCTTCTTTATGCTCACACATTGTCTTAATATCTTTTATCTCTTTATGCATATTTTCTTTCATCTCCTTGTATTGATTTTGGAGATTTGTTTGCCTCATGTATTTTGAGGCACCTTGATTAGGTGCATAAATATTATGATTACTTCTGCTTGGTGGATTGCCCCTTTTATTAATATATACTGTCCTTCTTTATCTCTTATAACAGCTTTTGACTTAAAGTTTATTTTGTCCAATATTAGTATAACTACCCCAGCTCTTTTTGGTTACTATTTGCATTGAATATTTTTTTCCATCCTTTCATTTTCAACCTATTTGTGTCTTTGGGTGTAAGGTGAGTCTGTTGTAAACAACATCTAGATTTGTTTGAACATCTTTTATTAGTTGTTCCAACTTTGGAATCTCCTCTTAAGTGTTAATTTGTTCCCCTGACTAAGCCATATCTTCCTGTTTCTTAGTATGGCTTGTAATTTTTTTTGCTGATGTCTAGGCATCTGGTTATCTTGATGAGCTAACTCTGAAGGTCTATTTCTCCCTCTTGTCTAGGGTTTTATTGTTAATTTGGTTTGGTGTTATGGCTCTTCTTTGATCTTCATCTAACTATTTCTGGATCTTTAGAAAAATCCATGTAAAACTGTTCAGATTTTCTCAGTTCTTTATCTGATTTTAGCCCCAGATATGCGGTGCAGTTTTTAAGATTGCACTTTTTGGGTAATTGTTTCACCTTCACAAGAGAGTTTCCTTTCCTCTGTCCTTCTCTGGGAATCTTGATCTGTTCTGTTTTTTGTGCAGACTTTTCTCCCTAAGTCCTATGATTTGTTTAAATTCTCTCCCTCACTCAGTGCCCCACCTTCCTTACACTTTTCAGTTCTGGGACCTGTCCTATTTTACAGCAGTTCTGTTTAACTACCACCACCAACCCCCTTTTTTTCCTCTGTGAGGCTTTTCTGAGGTCTCTCTTTTTTTTACCCTGTCCCAAGTCTGCAGACTTGGGACCCTGTACCTGGATATGCATGGAGTTCTAACTGCTGCTCTGAGTTGCTCTACAGTCTCTGTCTGTGGTGGGAGGGACCCAGGCCACGCTCCTTCTGTGCGACTCTCGAGCTGGGTGGGACTGAGAGGGAGAGGGGAAATGGGAAGCAACCAGCAGTGTGGGATGGAATTCTCCCACCTTATGTTTTTCTGTTTCTTTGATACAGAATTTGTGGAGTCCTTTTCCAGTCTCTACCTTCCCCAGAGTTCTAAGCAAGTGGGATTTGTCCTTTTATTCACTAAATCTTGGGGCAGGTTTTTTCAGGGGATGTCTTACATCACATGTTGATGATCTCTTTGCCTATTCTTATCTTGGGCTTATATTACTTAGGTCAAGGGGAGTTGAAGGGTCAAAGCAGAGGCAGAGAGACATGCTGCTATGCTGATCCTTCTTGAACTGTGTTTTTAAAGGGAAGATTAATATTGTTACACCATCATTTTAAAAGTACTTATATATGCTAAGCATTGTGCTGAGCATTTAAATGCATTATCTAATTTAATTCTTATGCCAACATTGAGGTTAGTTTATCTCCATTTCATAGATAAGGAAAACAAGACTGAGAGAAATTAGAGAACTTCTTCATATTACATACTCAAGAAAGTAGAAGAATTGTACTTGAACCCAGGGTTTCTCTAATATCAAAGCTCCTCTATTCCATACCATGTTCAGATAAAGGGCTATGGAGCTGGGGTAGTATCTGAATCCCTGCCATAATCCAGATTTCTCAACTTCTAAGGAGGGAAGTTACTCAAAATCTTAGGAGGGAAGGGGAAAGGAGGAAAGGGAGGAAGGGAGGGAATGGAGAGGGAGAGAGGGAAGGAGGGAAGGAAAGAAGAAAGGAGGGAGGGAGGAAGGTAGTTAACAGTACAATTATAAAAATGTTCTTTCATGAATTGTAAAAAATGTACCACACTAATGTAAGTTGTTAATAATAGGGTGGTATATGAGAACTCTGTATTTTCTACATGATTTTTCTGTAAACCTACAACTTCTCTAATAAAAAAGGGGGGGAGGGAGGGAGGGACAAAAATCTATAGAACATTGAGTCATTGTAGCAACCAGATATAAAGAACAAAAAAGGTTTTTTTTAAACCCCAATTTTGTTTTTCAGAAAGCTTGAAAACCCAATAAATTTATTAGAGTATGATGAAACTTGGTGTAGTGATACATAAGATGGTCATAAAAAGAAAAGCATAACATAGGTCAGTGGAGAAAATTTAAAGTTAAGCTTTTAAAAAACAATGAATAGTTAAATGCTACCTGTCTGGACCTCAGACTAAGAGAATATTACCAAACTTCTTAAGTATAATTAAGGCAACGAGCTTTTCAACAATAAAAACTGACTGGGACATAATTAAAAGCATATTCACAAATGCTTTTTTTTCCCCTCCCCCATTCTGTTGGTTGTCTCCTTAAGGAAACTTCTGGCTCCATATTTAAAATTTTAGACATCTACTTCATCTCATCCCCCAGGGCCCCCATTTCTGTAGGACAGGAATCATCATTAAAGATTACTGGGCAACAAAGCTGCCTAGGGCTATAGGATGGATAGTGGTTGGTGATGTAAACTGACCCAATCTTCCTTTTCTACTACTTCTTCACCACCTTTTCTTTGGGGGTGGGGGTATAAATAGTCTATACTCCCCCTTTTTATTCAGGTTTCAGGGTACCAATTAATTCCGTTTTAAACAAGACTTTTCTTTTATGTACTGAACAAGAAATGCCATCCATTTCTTCCCTATTCACTCCCTCTTTTTAGGGACCTGCCATGTCTATGGGCCAGAGAGAACAACTCTGTATCACATGCTTCCCAATCTCTGGCTAAATTTGGTTGGGACACTGATTCAAAGCCAATCATATTTTCTCTCCTGGGGACTTAGAATTAAAGCACTGAAACACTGTCAATTAGCTGAGAGCTCTGGATTAAAAATTAAAGTTAGGCTTTTAAAAACCAATGATCCTATGTATTCGATGGTTGAGGCTACTGTTTGGGGGCATCAAGTTGAGCAACATGACAGGAGAAGCTGGTGTTAGCAAAACAGAGCAGACATAATAGAGGGAGAAAGAGAGAGAAGCATATCCAGTTTCCATGATGGCTGGTTGTATGTAATAAAATTGGAATGAATTCATATGCTCCCTGTGCATATTTATTATAATCAATCTTTTTACTTGTATATCTTTAAATGGATTTTTATTTCTTAAAACCAATCAGTCTCTATAATAAGCAAGCACATATCATTGCTGATAGTCTCTCTCCCTCTATTTTTCTTTCACCTCTCTTGTTTTCATAATACTCTATCTCCTTCCTTCTCTTGACTTCTCTCTTCATTTCATGTGTAGCCAAAAAACCCTCATCATATGTAATGAAAACCTGCCATGTTTTCTAAGCTGCCCAAAATGTTTTGACATTCTTTCTATATTTGTGGGATTTCCAGCCTTCCCAATGCAGAAGCCCAAAACTCACTTGCCTAGTCAGTGTTTCCATATTCTTGACAAGTATTAACCTTCAGGATTTGAGAATTAGAAATTGGAATTCCTGGGAATACTCTGGAGCATTTTAAGAATATTTTATGATTTCAGGAATTTCTTTTAAAAACAGCTTTATTGAGATATAATTTACATAAATTCATATAAAATATATAATATAGTGGTTTTAGTATATTCAGAGTTGTACAAGATGTTAATATCAGACCAAAAAAACCATTATGCTAAGTGAAAGAAACCAGACACAAAGTACTACATATTGTATGATTCCATTTATATAAAATGTAAATATAAATTAATATATAAAGATGAAATTAGATTAGTGGTTATGTAAGGATAGAGAGATTGAGAGGTGATTGCTAAGAAGTGTGGCATTTTTCTTTTTGGAATAATGAAATTGTTCTAAAATTTTTTGTGATGATGAATGCACAACATTGTGATTATACCAAAAGCCACTGATTATACACTTTGGATAGATCATATGGTATGTTAATATATCTCAATAAAATTGCTTAAAAACAAATAAATAAATGTTCAAGAATAGCCAGAAATAGCAGCTATGTATGGCAGGGGAAGCATAGAGAGATTGAGAGGTCAAGAATTTTGTTTGTCTGTTTTTTATTATTATTGAAATAATGAAAATCCTCTAATAATGATTGAAGTGATGAATACACAACTATATGATTATACCAAATACCATTAATTGTACACTTTGGATCAATTGTAATCTTTATTAATATGTCAACAAAATTGATTTGTTTAAAAAACAAAAATAAAGGAGTTGTGCAACCATCACCAATATCTAATTTTAGAATATTTTTATCATCCCATACCCATTAGCAGCCACTCCCCATCTCTCTCATCCCAGCTCCTGGCAACCATTAATCTAGTTTCTATCTTTATAGATTTGTCTATTCTGTACATGTCTTATAAATGGAATCATGCAATATGTGGTCTTTTGTGATTGGCTTCTCTCACTTACCATGGTTTCAAGAGTCATCCATCTTGTAGCATGTATGAGTACTTCCATTCCTTTTTATAGCCGAATGATATTCCATTGTATGGATTTACCACATTTTGTTTATCTGTTTATCATAGATCAACATATGGATTGCTTCTACTTTGTGGCTATTATATATAATGCTGTCATGAACACTTATGTACAAGTTTTTATGTGGATATGTTTTTAGTTGTCTTGGGTATAAGCCAAGAATTGCTGGGTCACATAGTAACTATGTTTAACATTTTGGGGAAATGCAAAACTATTTTCCAAAGTGGCTATACCATTTTCCAATCCCACCAGCAATGTATAAGGATTTCACTTGCTATTGTCTTTTTTGGGCATTCTAGTATGTGTAAAGCAGTATCTCATTGTGGTTTAATTTGACTGATTTTCCTAATTACTAATGATGTTGAGTATCTTTTCATGTGTTTATTGTCCACTTGTATATCTTCGACACAAGTCCCTTATAAGTATATGATTTGCAAGTATTTTCTTCCATTTGTGGGTTGTCTTTTCACTTTCTTGATGGTATCATTTGAAGCAAAAAGCCTTAATTTTTATGAACTCCAATTTATCTATTTTTTCTTTTATCATATATGCTTTTGGTGTCACATCTAAGAAATTAATGTCTATTAAATCTTGAAGATTTATTCCTATGTTTTCTTCTATGAGTTTCACACTTTAGTTTTTGCATTTAGGTCTATAATATATTTACTTTTTATATGAGGTGTGAGATATAGGTCAAGGTTCATTTTTTTGCATGTGGATGTCTAGCTGTTCCAGTACCATTGCTGAAATGACTATCCTTTCGCCAATGATTTACTTTTGCCATCTTTATGTTTTTTTTAAATCAGTGGACTAATTTACTTGTGTGGGTCTACTTTTAGACTTTCTAGTTTATTCCACTGATCTATATATTTATCCTTTCATCAATACCACACCATCTTGATTACTATAGCTATATAGCAAATCTTAACATCAGAAAGATATTATTTTTCACTGGTTTTTATAAACTGTTTTTTGGTATTCAAGGTTGTTTGCTTCCCCATATAAATTTTAGAATCTGCAAAAAAAAAAAAAAAATTATGCTAGAATTTTGATCAGAATTGCTTTAAATCTATAGATCAATTTGGAGAGAATTAACATCTTAAATAGTGAGTGTTTTAGTCAGCCAAAAGGGTGCTGATACAAAGTACCAGAACTCTGTTGGCTTTCACAAGGGGTATTTATTTAGGGTAGAGGCTTACAGTTACAAGGACCTAAAGAGTCGAACTCAAGGTTACCTCCGCACCCAAAGTCTGTTGCCACATGTTGAAGCAAGATGGCGGGTAATATCTGTGAGGGTTCAGCTTTCCTCTTCCCTCTTAAGGCTCCATGGGTTCAGCTTCTTCCTATCTCAGCTGTAGGCAGGCATAGGGCTTGTCTCTCTTCCCAAGGCTCATTTCTTTCTGGGCTTATCTGCTCTGTTCTCTTCACAAGGTCAGCTGTAAACTATCAGGTGAATGGCTCATTTCTCCCTGGGGCAGTAGGATCAAAGTTGTCTTCCTCCATGTCAATGGAGTTTCTCTCTTCTCGTGTATCTGCTTCTGTGTTCCTGATTGAAAATTCATTTATATATCCCACCAAGGGTTCAGGGACTCAACCCTGCATGCCCTAATGACATGGTAGGATCAAAGCCCTTATCTTGATTTAATCAAGTAAACATAAAGCCTTTGAATTTAAATCAATCAAAGGGCATCATGCTCAGAGGAACAAACCAGTTAACAAATATAATCAATATCTCTTTTTGGAATTCATGAATAATATCAAACTGCCACACTGAATCTTCCAATTCATTACATAATATATCTTCCCAATTATTTAGATCTTTGATTTTTTTTTTCATTGGTGTTTGGTATTTTTCAGCATACAGAACCTGCACATATTTTTAGAGTTATATCTAAGGAATACTACTTTTTTGGGGTGCTATTGTAAATGATAGCTTTACAAATTTCTAATACCTTTCATAGCTTGTAACAATTGTTTCACAACAATGCAAGGTGTTAGTGGTGGGATAATGTATGGGAACGCTGTATGAGGATATGCATGTTTTATAAGTTCACAACTTATATTATACACTATTATTTATGGATATTCATGAATGAATGATAAACTTCAATAAAAATTTTTTTTAAGTGTAATTCCAAGTGTTCATTGCTATAAATACTTTTAATTTTTTATTTTATTTATTTTTTTATTTTTTTTATTTTTTTTTTTTTTTGTGATTTACAGTATAGTTTACAATTTAGATGATACAGTTAAATAATTTTGATGATATTTACCATGTCCTGTGTCCATTACTGAAAGGTAATGAAAAGCCTTCCCCATGACCACCAAACATCCCATTAGATCTTGACTGTTCCCTTCTCCCCAGCCCCCCAGGGCCCATGATACCCCCCTCTCCTAACCCATGGAATGTCTAGATTCACAGTTGCATGCTCTGGGGATTTGAACCAGCACTTCCTAAACCATCCACCCCCCAGTGTTGTACCACCAAACCCAGGAACACCACCGCTCATCTGCCCCATCCCCCAACATGCAACCACACTCTATCCCTTTACCATAGATTATGTCCATATGGGAGATGGCTCAAAGCCTGCTCTTCTCTTACTCTCCTTTGTTAACCTATCTTTCAAACAATGGTTCTCAGAGACTGCTCACTTTCCTCTGTTCAGATCAGTGAGGTCATATACTGTTCATCCTTCAGTGCCTGGCTTGCTTCACTCAACATAAGGTCTTCAAGATTCATCCACGTTATTCCATGTGTTAGCACTTTGTTCCTTCTTACCGCTGAGTAATATTCCATTGTATGTATGTGCCACATTTTGCTTATCCATTCGTCTGTTGATGGGCACCGGGGCTGATTCCAACTTTTGGCAATGGTGAACAATGCCGCTATAAACATTGGTGTGCATATATCTGTTTGTATTTTTGTTTTCAGTTCTTCTGGGTATATACCCAGTAGTGGAATTGCTGGATCATACGGAAGATCTATTGCAAGTTTTCTGAGGAACCGCCAAACTGTCCTCCACAGTGGCTGGACCATACCGCAGTCCCACCAGCAGTGGATGAGGGTTCCTATTCCTCCGCATCCTCTCCAACATTTAGTGTCTCCTGTTTTTTTAATAGCTGCCATTCTGATGGGTGTAAGATGGTATCTCATTGTAGTTTTGATTTGCATTCCCCTGATAGCAAGTGATGTTGAGCATTTTTTCATGTGCTTTTTAGCCATTTGTATTTCTTCCTTGGAGAAGTGTCTTTTCAGGTCACTTGCCCATTTTTTATATGGGTTGTTTGTCCTTTTATTTTCGAGATGAAGGATTTCTTTATATATGCAGGATATTAGGATCCTATCAGATACATGGTTGCCGAATATTTTTTCCCATTGGGTAGGTTGCCTTTTTATTTTCTTAATAACATCCTTAGAGGTGCAGAAGTTTTTAATTTTGAGGAGATCCCATTTATCAATTTTTTCTCTTGCTGCTCGTGCTTTGGGTGTGAAATTCATGAAACCATTTCCTATTACAAGGTCCTGTAGATGCTTCCCTACATTATCTTCCAAGGTTTTTATGGTTTTGGCTCTTATATTTAGATCTTTGATCCATCTTGAGTTGATTTTTGTATAAGGTGTGAGATGGTATTCTTCTCTCATTCTTTTGGATATGGATATCCAGTTCTCCAAGCACCACTTGTTAAAGAGGCCACTCTCTCCCAGCTGAGTGGGTTTCGTGGCCTTGTCAAATATCAGATGACTGTATATGCGAGGATCTATATCAGAACTCTCAATCCGGTTCCATTGGTCAGTAGGTCTATCCTTGTGCCAATACCATGCAGTTTTGATCACTGTAGCTTTGTAGTATGTTTTAAAGTCAGGTAATGTGATACCTCCAACTTCATTTTTCTTTTTCAATATATCTTTGGCAATTCGGGGCCTCTTGCCTCTCCAAATATATTTTGTGGTTAGTTTTTCCAGTTCCTTAAAAAATATAGTGTTGACTTTTATTGGGATTGCATTAAATCTGTAGATTAGTTTGGGTAGGATAGACATCTTGATGATGTTTAATCTTCCCATCCATGAACAGGGAATATTTTTCCATTTATTTAAGTCTTCTTTGATTTCCTTTAACAATGTTGTGTAGTTTTCTGTATATAAGTCCTTTACATCTTTAGTTAAATTTATTCCTAGGTATTTGATTCTTTTGTTTACTATTGTAAATGGTATTTTTTTCCTGATTTCCTCCTCAGTTTGCTGGTTATTGGTGTATAGAAATGCTACTGATTTTTGAGCATTGATCTTATAGCCTGCAACATTACTGAACTCCTTTATAAGTTCTAGAAGCCTTGTTGTCGATTTTTCAGGGCTTTCTATGTATAGGATCATGTCATCTGCAAACAATGAAATTTTTACTTCTTCTTTTCCAATCTGGATGCCTTTTATGTCTTTTTCTTGTCTCAGTGCTCGTGCAAGTACTTCTAAGACAATGTTAAATAGGAGTGGTGATAGTGGGCATCCTTGTCTTGTTCCCGATCTCAGAGGGAAGGCTTTTAGGATTTCACCGTTGAAAATGATGTTAGCTTTGGGTTTTTCATATATACCCTTTATCATTTTCAGAAAGTTTCCATCTATTCCTATCTTTTGTAGTGTTTTTATGAGGAAAGAGTGCTGTATTTTGTCGAATGCTTTTTCGGCATCTATAGAGATGATCATGTGATTTTTTTCTTTCAGTTTGTTTATGTGGTGTATTACATTGATTGATTTTCTTATATTGAACCATCCTTGCATACCTGGGATGAAACCCACTTGGTCATGATGTATAATCCTTTTGATATGTTGTTGAATGCGATTAGCAAGTATTTTGTTAAGGATTTTAGCATCTAGGTTCATTAGAGAAATTGGTCTGTAATTTTCCTTTCTTGTGGTATCTTTATTTGGTTTTGGTATTAGGGTAATGTTGGCATCATAGAATGAGTTAGGTAGTATTCCTTCTACTTCTATTTTTTGGAAGAGCTTAAGTAGAATTGGTGTTAGCTCTTTCCGGAATGTTTGGTAGAATTCAGCTGTGAAGCCATCTGGTCCTGGACTCTTCTTAGTTGGGAGGTTTTTAATGACTGAGTCTATCTCTTTACTTGTAATTGGGCTGTTGAGTTCATCTATTTCTTCTTTCATCAATGTCGGCTGTTTGTGGGTTTCTAGAAACTTGTCCATTTCCTCTAAATTGTCATTCTTGTTGGCATATAATTTTTCAAAGTATCCTCTTATGATACTCTTTATTTCTGTGGGGTCAGTAGTGATATCACCTTGCTCATTCCTTATTTTATGTATTTGCATCTGTTCTCTCTTTTTCTTTGTTAGTCTGGCTAAGGGTTTGTCAATTTTGTTGATATTCTCGAAGAACCAGCTTTTGGTTTTGTTTATTGTTTCCAGTGCTTTCTTATTCTCTATTTCATTTAGTTCTGCTCTAATCTTGGTTATTTCCTGTTTTCTACTTCCTTTAGGTTTAGTTTGTTGTTGTTTTTCCAATTCCTCCAAGTGTGCAGTTAGGTCTTCAATTTTAGCTCTTTCTTCTTTTTTAATATATGAATTTATGGCTATGAACTTCCCTCTCAGGACTGCTTTCGCTGCATCCCATAGGTTTTGATATGTTGTGTGGTTGTTTTCATTAGTTTCAAGGTAGTTACTGATTTCTTTTGAAATTTCCTCTTTGACCCACTGTTTGTCTAAGAGTGTGTTGTTTAACTTCCATATCCTTGTGCCTAACCTGTTTCTCTGGCCCTTATTGATTTCCAACTTCATTCCGTTGTGGTCAGAGAAATTACTTTGTATAATCTCAATCTTTCTGAATTCATTGAGTGTTGTTTTGGGGCCTAGCATGTGGTCTATTTTGGAGTATGTTCCATGTGCACTGGAGAAGAATGTAAATCCCGCTGTATTTGGGTGAAGTGTTCTGTATATGTCTATTAAGTCCAAATCTTCTAATGTATTGTTGAGTGCCTTCGTTTCTTTATTGATTCTCTGCCTAGATGTTCTGTCTAATGATGATAGTGGTGTGTTGAAGTCCCTTGCTATAATTGTAGAGGAATTTATTTCTCCTCTTAGTTTTTCCAGAGTTTGCCGCATGTATTTTGAGACACCTCGATTAGGTGCATAAATGTTGATGATTGTTCTCTCTTCTTGAGAGATTACTCCTTTTACTAATATGTAGTGTCCATCTTTGTCTCTTACAATAGTTTTGCATTTAAAGTCTATTTTGTCTGATATTAGAATAGCTACTCCTGCCCTTTTTTGGCTATTGTTAGCTTGTGAAATGGTTTTCCAGCCATTCACTTTCAGCCTCCTTGAATCCCTGGGCCGAAGGTGGGTTTCTTGTAGACAGCATATAGATGGATCATATTTTCTTATCCATTCTGCCAATCTGTGTCTTTTGATTGGTGAATTTAATCCATTAACATTCAGTGTTATTACTCGTAATGAATTTCTTACTTCAGTCATTTTTTCTTTGGGTTAATGTATGTCATATGTTGTTTTGTTTCTCTTTTTGACTTTTCAGTTGTTTTTAAACTCTCCTCCAACTCTCTCTCCTTTGTTTTTTCCTTTCAATTTGTAGAGATTCCTTTAGTATTTCTTGAAGTGCTGATTTCTTCTTGACATACTCTCTTAATTGCTGTTTATCTGTGAATATTTTGAACTCTCATCATTTTTGAATGCCAATTTTGCTGGGTAGAGAATTCGTGGCTGGAAGTTTTTTTCTTTTAGTGTTTTGACTATGTCATACCACTGTCTTCTTGCCTCCATGGTTTCAGCTGAGAAATCAGCACTTAATCTTATTGTGCTTCCCTTGTATGTGATGGTTCTCTTTTCTCTTGCTGCCTTGAGTATTTTCTCTTTGTCTTGAGCATTGGACAGTTTGACAAGTATATGTCTTGGAGTTGGCCTGTTGGGATTTATACTATTTGGGGTGCGCTGTGCTTCCTGGATCTGCACATCCATCTCTCTCAATAGAGTTGGGAAGTTTTCAGCCATAACTTCCTTCAACACTCCTTCTGTTCCCTTTCCCTTCTCTTCTCCTTCTGGGATGCCCATAATGCGTATGTGTGTGCGTCTTGCATTATCGGTTAATTCCCTGAGACCATACTGGATTTTTTCTATCTTTTTGTCTATGTTTTCTACAATCTCTTTGATTTCAACTGTATTGTCTTCCATATCACTAATTCTTTCCTCTGCCTGTTCAATTCTGCTGCCATGTGAGTCCAGCGTCTTTTTCATTTCTTGACTTGTGTCTTTGTTCGCCATCATATCCATTACGTTTTTAGGTGTGTTAGTTATTTTTTCAGTATGTTCTCCCAGTGTCTTCTTTATATCCTTAATCTCTTCCTTCAGTTCTTTAAGTTGGTCCATGATATTTGTTTGGATAGCTTTGATTAGTTGTTCGATGTACTGCATTACTTCCTGGTTTTTATTTTGTGCACTGGACTGGTCCATGTTTTCCAGTTTTTCAGAGTCATTTGTATTTTTCTGTTGCCCTCTGGTCATCATATTATCTTGATGGGTTTGTTCAGTTGATTAGCTTTTCTCTATGCTCTAGAATTTTATTTAGCTGTTGGTTCTGCGTGTGAGTTAAGTTTTCTCTTTGGCAGTTTTTCTTCTTATTTTATTTCCTTACTTCTTTCTATGTTCCCTTGAAGGCAAAAGGTTAGGGCCAGAGGAATCAAAAGATGTAAGGAAGGCAGAAGGATAATAGAAATGTTGATAAAAGTTAGAAGAGGGGCAAAATGAGATTCAATGAGATGAATATTTAACTTGTGTAGGCAGTGTAGAGTACTAGGAAAAAATATGGAGTTCCTATAATGGACTGGGAAAACAAATGGAGGAATATATATATATAGTGATTTAGAAGGCTAGAATTATGAGGAGGTAGAGAAATAGTAGAGAAAGGTCTGAAAGGAAAAAGTTAATACTAATAAAAAATAAAAAAAAATAAAAAAAAATAAAAAAAAAAAAAAGAAAGAAAAAAGAAGAAGGAAACAAGGGGGGTCAATGATACCCCTAGGGTCCAAGTGGATCCTTCCTGCCTACTTGTGTTTATCGATGAATTTCCCCACAGGGTTCTATATGCAGGTCCTGAAGCAGCTTTTAGCTATTAAACTAAATTAAAAAGAATTTATTTTTCAATTGTTGAGGTGACCTCACTTTTTTTTTTTTTTTTTTTAGCCAAATGCAGGACCCAAAATAATTCCTCTTCTAGACCTACACCCTTACGGAAGGGACCCTAGCTGGGCCCGTGGAAATTAATCAAGCACGTCCCACTTTCCGGACTGCCCAGGTTAGCTGAAACTCTGATGTTAGTCAGTGAGGAGTGCTAAAGACGGCGGATTCCGCCCCTTCCGGCGCCGAGCTCCAGCGTCACCGGGCTGCTCAGTAAATCAGTTTGAGTGCAGATTCGCGTCTGCTCTCAGCCTGGTGCTGCTTCAGTTCGGCTTATCTGCTCCCCAAAGCTATGGGGCGGTGCAGGCAGCCAGATCGATGTCTAAAAATATAAAATACCCTTCCCTGTCTTCCAACCGAACCCTCCCTTCTTTGGGAAGTGTCCCTTCCTCCTGGCTCCGCAGCGGCCCGGGTCTTATCCCTGGGTGGCTAGGGAGATCAGCTGCTTTGCCTGACCAAAATCCCCCCTCCGGTTCACCGGGTGCTGACTAGCTTGTTTGCTCTGCTCACACAAGGTCCAAGGGGCGCCAGGCAGCCAGCTCCCCAGAAAATAAAACTTTTTCGCCCCCACCCGCGGCTCCAAATGGCCGTTTTATTTTTTATTTCCGTAACCGCGGGGCTCAGCCGCCTGTGCCAACCTCCACCGGCAGCCTCAAAACTCACGAATCTCCACCGTTCGGTCCACGCCGCCGATCCGCGCATATAGACGTCCCAAGCTTCTCACTCCACGCGTGCACAGCACAGACCCCCGGGCAGGACCCCGTCCCCAATCCGCCTTGCTCTGGGAGCTTGCAGTGTGCGCCCTCCTACACCAACGCCATCTAGAGCTAGGTTTTTTGCAATTAATTTTTTATAATGGCCTTGTATACTGCAATCTTGCCAAACTCACCCATTAATTATTGAAGCTTTTCTAAAGATTCTTTGGGGTTTTCTACATAGAACATCATGGCATCTGCAAATACAAACCGTTCTATTTCTTCCTTTTCAATCTAAAGGTCTTTTTTTTTTTTTTTCCTTGCCTCATTGCACTGGCTGGGATTTCTTGTACAATATTGAATAGAAGTAGTGAGAGAGGACATCTTGCCTTGTTTTCTATCTTATGGGGAAAGCATTCAGTCTTTCACCATTAAGTATAATATTAACAGTGGGGATTATATAGATATCCTTTATGAAGTTATGGAAGTCCCCTTTTATATCTAGTTTTCTAGATATAAAATTGTAAATCATGAATGACTGTTGAAATTTGTCAAATGCTTTTTCCGCATCTATTGAGATGATCATGTGGTTTTTCTTATTTAGTCTATTAATATGATAAATAGTATAGATTAATTTTCAAATGTTGAACCAGTCTTATATTTCTGCAATAAACCCTACTTGGTTGTGGTATAATATCCTTTATACTGACTTGCTAATATTGTTTTGAGAATTTTTTGCAACTAAGTCATGAGAGATAGTGGTCTGTACTTTTCTGGAAATGACTTTGTCTGATTCTGATATTAAGATTATCCTAGCCTAATAAAATGAGAAATATTTCCTTCTCTTCTGTTTTCTGGATGAGAGTATGTAGCATTGGTATTCTTCCTTAAATATTTGGTAAAATTCACCAGTGAAACCATTTAGGCTTGGAGTTCTCTTTGTTAAAGGTTTTTAACTATGTATTGAATTTCTTTAATAGATATGGGACTAATCAGATTAACTATTTCTTCTTGAGACAATTGTGGTAGTTTGTGTCTTCAAGGCCTACTTCATTTAAGTTGCTGAATATATAAGCAGAATATTTCCTTATAAGCCTTTTTAGCATCTATGGGGTCTGTAATGATGTCCCTGGCTCTTCACCCAGAGGATCTATATAAAATAAATTATGAGTAAAAATCTAGTATTTATTTTTTTTTGCAAAAATGACTCACTTTAGAGCACACACTAAAATTGGAATGACACAGGGAAGATTACCATAGCACCTGTACAAGAATGACACACAAAAAAATACTGAATACTTCAAGAATCAGCAAGAGCTAAAACTATAAGCTTTCAGAAGAAAACAGATTTCTGTGACCTTGAATTAAGTAAATATTTCTTATATAAAACACCAAACACACAATCCATATAAGAAAAATGTGATGAACTTGAGTTCATCAAATTAAAAAAATATTTGCGCTTCAGAAGACACTATTAAGAACCTATAGGGGGGGCGGATGTGGCTCAAATGGTTGGGCGTCCGTCTGCCATATGGAGGGACCTGGGTTTGATCCCCGGGACCTCCCGGTAAAATTAAAAATATATATATATAGAAGGCACATGGGCTGCCAGGCTCTGTGTGCCGGTGAGCCGCCAGGCCCCGGGAGCCATGCAGCAGGATGATGACGTAACAGGGGAGAGACAAGACGAGATGCTCCGAAAGCTGCAGAAGCCAGGAGCCGTGGTGGCGCAGGCAGCAGAATAACTGTCTCCTGCATAGGAAGTCTCCAGGATCGAATCCTGGTGAAGACTGGAGGAGGAGGATGAGAAGAGATGGCAGGAAACAGACACAGAGAATTGCTCAGCGAATGGACACAAAACAGCAAATGGGGAAGGGGGGGATTAAAATGGATAAAGTAAATAAATAAATCTTAAAAAAAAAGAAAAAAGAACCTATAGGGGAGCAGATGTAGCTCAAGTGGTTGAGCACCTGCTTCCCATGAACAAGGTCTCGGGTTTGATCCCCAGTACCTCCTAAAAACAAACAAACAAATGAAAAAACCATCTCTCATTGGGGAGCAGATGTAGCTTAGGGTTGAGCGCGTCCTTCCCATGTACGAGCTCCTGGATTCATTCCCCAGTACCTCCTTAAAAAACAACAACAACAACAACAACAAAAACAGATAACATCCACCCAGAGACTGAACAAATATTTGCAAATCATGTATCTGAAAAAAGATATGTATCCAGGCTACATAAAGAACTCTTACAAATCAATAAGAGGACAAGTAACCCAATTTTTTAAAAATGGGCACAAGATGTGAATAGACATTTCACAAAGAAAATACAGGAATGGCCAATAAGCAAGTGAAAAGATGCTCAGCATCGTTAGTTATTAGGGAAATGCAAATTAAAACCACAAAGATACCACTTCACACACGAATGCTATGATAAAAAAAAAAAAAAGGGACAATAATCCATGTAGGTGAGGATGTAGAAAAACTGCAACTCTCATGTATTACTGGTGAGAACGTCAACTGGTAGAGCCATTCTGGAAAAGTTTTATATTTTCTTAAAAAGTTAAACATAAGTTTACCATAAAATCCAGCAATCCCCCTCCTAAAAATCTACCTAACATAAATTAAAACATATGTCCAAAGACAGACTTGTACACGAACATTCACATCAGCATGGAAACTACCCAAACTACCCAAATGCCCCTCCTAAAAATCTGCCTAACAGAAATTAAAACATAAATCCAAAGACAGACTTGTACACGAACATTCACATCAGCATGGAAACTACCCAAATGCCCATCAACTGGTAAACAGATAAACAAAATGTAGTATATCCATACAATGTAATACTACATGGCAATCAAAAGAAAACAAAGTATTGATACATGCTACAGCATGGATAAACCTCAAAAACATGCTCTGTCAAATGAGCCAGTTCTACTAACTACATATTGTATTATTCCATTTGTATGAAATATCCAGAAAAGGCAAATCTACAAAGACAGGAAATAGACTAGTGGTTGACTGTAGGTGGGGGTGGGAATGGGCATGAGAGATAGAAATGTGCTAAAATTAGATTGTGGTAATGGCTAAACAGCTCTATAAATTTACCAAAAGTAATTGAATTGTACACTTAAAATGGGTAAATTTTATGCTATATAAATTATACTGCATTAAAGGTATTTAATAAAAAGACATTGTGGCAATGGATGTAGGCCATTTTAAATCAGCACACACCACTCAGAACTGAGTGGGAGAGAGTGTGGTCTACAGTGTGAACTGTGGTCTATGGTTGGTGGCAAGGCTCCAGGAGGTGTAAGTTCATTGAGGTTGGTGGGCCACACTATGGGAGATGTTTGTGTTGGATGTGGTGGGAGGTATGGGAGGTGGGCAACATGGGAATCCGAGTGGGTTCCGTATAATATTTTAGGTAATCTAAGCACCTCTTAAAATATATGTATATATATATATAAAAAAATAACATTTTTGTAAGCAAATACACATATATGCATATATATTTATATATCATTTTACAAATGTTTGTATGTATTGTGAGAATTTTGATTTTTACCCATAATAAAAAAAAAAAAAAAAAAAAAAAAAGACATTATTAGCAGCAGATGAGACCCTGAAAATACACTATAACAAGCAGGACTGACTGATTAGATCTGTCCTGTTCAATATGGTACCTATTAGACACATATGGCTGTTGAGCACCTGAAATGTAGCTAGTTCAAATTAAGATGTGCTGTAAGTGTAAAACCCACACAATATTTTGAAGACTTAGTACGAAAAAACTGTGAAATATCTCATTAATAATATTTTAATGATAAAATGTTAAAATGATAATATTTTGGATATGGTGATTAAATAAAATATATTATTTAAATTATTTCACCTATTTATTTTTGCTTTTTTAATATGGCTACTAGAAGTTTTTAAATTATATATATGCTTCGCATTACATTTCTATTGGACTGTGTTGGATGACTGCCTTCTCTGATCCCAATTCCTGGAAGCATCAATCTTAGCTTTTGACTCTGCATTTCCTACTCTTGCTTTTGACTTGATATCAGTAGACTCCTTCAAAGATGTACTGTCTCTATGTCCATGTAAATTTTGATTCTAACAGGAATGTTTTAATACTTTTTTCCTTTTTTTTTTTTTTTTTTTCTGATTTCTCAACTAATTTTTCACAAGATTTGAAAAAACATACATTTCCACAGAAATGCCAGGAAGGAATTCCCACATGGAAACTCTATCCCCCACCCACCTTGCAACTAAGGCACAGGCAGTTACAACAAGCAGATTTACCCATACAAGACTTCCATTCAGAAATAAGTGACTTGAGAAAACAGGTGTATGTGAACTCCATTTACGTTATTTGGCAAACCAACTTGGGTACTTTATTTTATTTATTTATTTATTTTTTAAGATTTTATTTATTTATTCATTTATCCCCCCCTTGCTGCTTGTGCTCGCTGGGTCAGCTAACCACGCCGTGCGGGCTGGCTTGCCTTCACCAGGAGGCCCCGGGAACCGAACCCGGGGCCTCCCATATGGTAAACGGGAGCCCTACTGATTGAGCCACAGCCGCTTCCCAACTTGGGTACTTTAAAAATCATTTTTTCTTTCTGGGACACCTGAGGTAAATGCATTTTGAGTGTTGAATCAATACATCTCCTAGAATAAGGATGTATTACCCTGATAATCTAGGAGGAGCTCACTGACTGAATCCAATCCACTGCGAATAGGGACTACTGATTAACACCTTGCTTTCTCCTCCTAAAACCTACGGTCCAGATCTAGGCTCCAAACCCAGCAACTTGCTCAATAAAGGTTTCAGCTGTACTGAATTTCTTCTGAGAGAAAAGAACATCAACTCTACTCTAATCTTCGATTATAATGAGGGCAAGGATGAGCAATACTCCTGCCCATCTGCCCACTTTAAGGGCCAAAGCAACAACATGATGGAAAGAGGAAACTTATTACCCTTCTGAAAGTGAGTGGGGATGCTGTGTCTTCAGTTAAAGGGCTCCATCATATTTAAGGATGGTGCATGTCCTTTCAAGGATGGTCATTCTGGATCTGGGTGCAATCTGATATCAATAAGTGGAGCAATGCTTCCCAATCTTTTTTGACTAATAAACCTTTTTAAAAGTAATATTTAATTTTGCAAACCTCCTTAGAAATTTTTAAAATTATTGTTTTAAACTTTTGCATGGTACAGGATAAAACAATTTTAGGCAAAATACTAAAGCAGCATATTATTAAAAATTGTACTATAAAGTGCATGTGGCATGACGTTTAATAACATATTTCAGGAGAAGTTTTGACTTCTACTCACAGTAGATGGCATTGTTTACTGTGTAAATAAAATCATATGAGGTCAAATAAAATTGCCAAAAAATTTAAAGATGGACTTAGTACCAAATGTATATTAAGATATAGATTGAAATTTACCTCGTGTAACAGCATCCAAAAATAAACAAACTGCTTTTATAACCTGATTTTGGATTTCTTCTATTTTGTGCTTATAGAAAAACCAACTGCTTATTTTAATAATTTGGGGGTTTTGTTTTTAAATGTCATGATGCTCTTTGAGTGAACTTCTCAGCAAACAATACATTATAGATCTTTATTACCAGTAAATGGAAGAACTAAATTGGATAGAATTACCCTATTTTTTTTTTTTTTTTTACATTTTTAAGTGTTTCCTTTTTTTTTAGAATTTTAAATACCTAATCAGAGAACAACTAATTACAATAAAACAAACATCCAGCCATCTACACCATTTATATAGTTAAGGTGAAAATGAATTATTTTGATAACAAACCTCTTCCTTATTTAATAACACATGGAGTCTTTCTATTGACAATCTAATCTAGAAACAGAAGCATCTTAATTTGATTAAGTGTCTTTCATGAATCAATCTGAAATTATTTGCTCTAGAGAGGCCTTAAGAATAGGAAATTGCAAATGCCAATTACATGCATATATAAATACATGCGTAACTTTAAACATAAGAAATGCCTGGTTGATGTTTCTATCTTTTTAATAATTTTTTAAAACTCTCTATTTTGAAATAATTTCAGGTTTACAGAAGAGTTGCAAATATAGCACACAGAGTTCCATTATACACTTCACCCAGCTTCCTTTAATCATACTGTTTTTTCAGGTATTTGAGGCATCATGACGTTTTATAAGAATTTTCATCAGATGAAAGTGACTTATGTATTTCATAAAGAGCATCGTGAAATAATCTTGCAGAATTATCGTTTTACACTCTTAATTTATTGTATTTTAACATGTGTTTTACACATGTTCCAGTTTTAACCAACAGTCCATTATGGGTACAAATTAAACAATATACAACAAAAAACAACAATTAAAAATAGTGTATTGATCAAAAGCCAAAGTACACAATAAACTGACAATGACTACACGTCATGACCATATTCAACCACTATCTCCTAACCACTGTAGGTTCACACCATGTCACTCAAAATGTTGTTTTTAAATGGGAAAAACATTTAAATAACCATTTTATTAATTTCCTAAAGCAGCTACTGATACAGAAACTATTATTGCCTTCAATGTATGAATTGATTCTAAAATCAATTCACAAGCTAGTTCTAAAATTTCACTGGGAAAAAAAATGTGCAAGAATAGTCAAGACAATTTTGGGATTGGGAGACAAAGAAAAACTGAATGGCCATGTCTGTCCCTCAAACTGAGTGGTGGACAAACAAGTATTCATTGCATTGTTATGCTTTACACCTTATATATTGTTTACAACTATCTTGCTATAGCCACTTAATATTTCATTTTTTTTTAAAAGGACAAAGAGGACCTTGCCTTACCAAGAACATTATAAATCTATAGCAATTAAAAATGTATTAAGGGAAGCGGCTGTGGCTCAATCAGTAGGGCTCCCGTTTACCATATGGGAGGCCCCGGGTTCGGTTCCCGGGGCCTCCTGGTGAAGGCAGGCCCGCCCGCACGGCGTGGTTAGCTGACCCAGCGAGCACAAGCAGCAAGGGGGGGGATAAATGAATAAATAAATAAAATCTTAAAAAAAAAAAAAATGTATTAATGACACAGAAACAAAGATCAATGGAATTGAATCATCTTAGAACCAACCCATGCATATGACAATTTAGTAATAATTTCACCTATTATAAAAACCGTTATTCCAAATGGATGGCCAACTGACAAGATTCCTCCCTTAAACTAATCACAAAAATAAATCCAGTTTGTATTAAAGACCTAAACTTTACAAAAAAATATGTAAAGATAAAAGAAAATGTAAGATTCTATTCCTCCAGGGCAGGAAAGACATCTATTAAAATATCAGTAAAATCAAAAGCCAAAGATAGGCAAAGATAGGTAAGTTTGACATAAAAATAAAAAAACTATTATTTAACAAAAGATACCAGGAACAAAGGGAAAGGACTCCTGAGGCAACAAATTGGAGGAAAATGTGCCCTTTTTACAATAAAGAATGAGTATCCAGAATATAAAGAACTATAAATGGGAAAAAGACAAGCATTTGTTATGCTGTATATAACAGGAAAACCAAAAATAAGAGTCCTTAAACCAGGTTGAAGTTAATTTTTCTCTCATGCATAAGAAGTTAGGGCTGATGTGGCAGCTCCCCCAAGTCCTCAAAAAGACCCAGGCCTTCCAGCTCCCTGACCTGCCATCACAGTGGTCACGGTCTAGGATGGCTTTCAGAGCTCCAGTTGTTACATCTACATTCTACTATACAGGATGGGGAAAAGGATGAAGAAGGGTATGCCTTCTTCCTATAAGAAAAATTCTGAAAGTCACTCTCAATCCTTCTGCTTATATGTCATTAGCTAAAGCTTACTCACATGGTAACACGTGGCTCCAAGGAAGCCAAGGAATGTAGACTTTGGGTGTGCAGTAACGTGCCTGGCTAAAAGCTGGGTTCCTATTACTAAAGATGAAGGAAGAATGGATCATAGTCCATAATGAGCAGTCTCTGTTATGCAACCAATAGACAGAAATACAAATGGTCAAAAACCTGAGAAAAGGGGGTCGGATGTGGCTCAACTGGTTGGGCGTCCGTCTCCCATATGGAGGGACCCGGGTTCGATCCCCGGGACCTCCTGGTAAAAAAAAAAAAAAAAAAAACCTGAGAAAAGATATTCAACCTCAGGGAAATGAAAAAACAAGGAGACACCAGTTTTTAGAACTTTAATAAACTGGTGAGGGTGTGAGGATTTTTAGTCTTATTATATGTTAAATTTTTAAAGAAAATATATTTAACATTACTAACAATTAAAAAGTAATAAAATATATATATTTTTAAAAACAGACATTACTGCTTTTAATTATATTACATATTATATATATTTATAAACTATTAGTACAGATATTTTGGGAACCAATTTGGAAATATCTACTAAAATTACGCCTGACTATAAGACCCAGCAATTCCTTTTCCCAGAATCTAGGCAATATAAACATTCATGCATTTGAAAAAATATAAGGATGTTCACCATAGTAATGTTTAAAATAGGGAAAAACTGGAAACACAAGCATTCATCATTAGTAGAATAGCTCCAACTTATTTTCTTTGTAGCATTACTACCATGTGATGGTTAGGCTAATGTGTCAACTCGGCCAAGTAGTTGTGTCCAGGTGTTTGTTCCAGCAAGCACTGGGCTAATTGTAATACAAGAGCATTTATGGACTTCAATCACCAGTGAGTTTACTGCGTGGATGGCTGATTACATCTGCATCAATCAGGGAAATTACATTATCAATGGGTGGTGCTTTTACCCAATCAGTTGAATGACTTAAAAGTGGAAGTGATTTCAACATTCAGGGAGAATTTCCCTGAATTCTCATTGCTCGTCGTTGGACAGGCAACTTCTCCCAGAGACTCATCAACGACCTTTCATCGGGCTTTCATCGGAGCCCCTGGTTTGCAGCTTGCCTGAGGAACCTGGACTTGTGAGTCCCCACGGTCACGTGAGAGACTCTTTTAGAGTTCCATATTATTCACAGATATCTCCTGCTGATTCTGTTTCCCGAGAGAACCCTGACTAATACATACCACTATGTGATATTATATATGCATTTATCTACCTGTTTGTTATCTAAGAAATTTGCTCTAGAAAAAGCAGAGGCAAGAATATATTTGTATTGTATGTATAATTTGCATATAATGTATAACACTTGTCTGGTTAAAAATTCCTGAGAAATAATATATTGTCTTTTCAAACAACAAATCAATACACACCATTCCAGCCTTTAACAACATGAATCCACCAGAAGGCCATGATGTCCTGTTGGATTCAGCCACAGGTTGAGAAATGCTAATCCACATGAAGTGTCTGAACTTGCAATTCAGAGAACCTGCAACTGGATAGGATCTGCTTGCTCTTTTTTAGAGTCTAAGGTATTCTGCAGAAAAATCAATCACTCCACTCTCTCCATTATGCAGGCAGAGCCCTGCCTTTAGTACGTAGATCCCAATACTGTAGCCAGCATGGAGGACCCACCATGGGTCCCAAGCATATCTGCCAGAAGAACACCAAGACTGCTAAGATGTACCATGCTGAGAGAAGACAAAATGCAACACTTGAGCCACAGTGTTGAGGGGGGCTCAGCACTGGTAGGAGCAGTGTATTCAGCTGTACTCATAACAGCAGTATTCTAGGGCATCAGCCCCAAGATGTAAAGTAAGGATAAGCACATTCCTACTATGATTTCTAGACCTTTAAAGACATTTCCTTTCACAGCCACTAATCTCTGCTTTTAATTTCTAATCTCACAGACAAGCAGTTTCCAAACTGCTTTTTTAATGGGAAGGATTCAATTCAAATGAAAGCATAAAGATGGCTAAACAAATAAATAGCGGGAGAACCTCAGTGCTCAGTCTTGAGGGGGGAAAGGGGCACTAGAACCTATGCTAATTAGGCGTTTACCCCCACTGGGTACCTGAGAGCTTTGAAAAGCAGAATTTGAAAGGGAAGGGAAAGGAGAGGGAGTGCTGAAGAAAGTGACACTTGACGGAGGTGGGAGAGATTTGTCCCTATTAGGGGGAAGCAGAGGCCCTGCTTGTTGAAGGAAGAAGAAGGTAACCTTTCTGACAAGAACAAAGGAAGCATAGAGGAGAGTAGTAGGAGGTCAGAGAGGTGAAGAGGTAGAATCAGATCATGTAAGGCCTTGAAGTTAATTGTAAATTCTTGAAGCAGAGAACTTTTAAATAGGATCCCTCCATCAGCTATGTTGAGAACAGCCTGTAGGAGAGCAAGGACAGAAGCAGGAAAAAGAGTTAGGAGGCAATTGCAGTAATCCAAATGAGATATAAAGGTGGTCTGGACAAAGTGGAAGCAGAGGAGGCCATGGAATGTGACCAGATACTGGATACATTTTTAAGGTAGAGCCAAGAAGATGTGCTGGAAGACTGAATGTTGGATGAAAGAGAAAGAGGAGAATCAAAGATGACTCCAAGGTTTTTGTCCTGAGTCATTGGAAGAATGGAGGTATTATTCAGAGGAGAGGAAGATCAGGATGTCTGTTTGATATCCAAGTGGAGATGTCAAGTAGGCACATGATATCAGAGTATGGAATTCAGAGGTGAGGTCTAACTTGGAGATATACATTTGGTGGAGATATAAATTTTGGAGACATAAAGTTGGTGTTTAGATGGTAATTAAAGCCCTGAGATTGAATGAAATGCCAACGAAACAGGGTAGACAAGGAAGAATAGAGGTTTGAGGACAAAGTCCTATAGGACTGCAACTTTTAGGGGTCAGGAAGATAACAAAGAACCAGCAATAAAGACTGAGAAAAAATCTCCAGTGAGGTGGAAGGAAATTCAGAGAATGCAGTGTTATAGAAGCTAAGTGAAGAAAGCATTTCAAAGCAGGGAAAATCAACGGTGTGAAATGCTGCTGTAAGGTCAAGTAAGAGGAAGACTGAGGACTAAGTCACTAGATTTACCAAAGTCGAGGTCACTGGTGACCTTAACAAGAGTATTCCAGAGGGGGTGAAAAAGTAATTAGCACAGGTTCAGGAGAGATCACTGATTAAAGGAACTGGGGTCAGTGGAATAGAGGAATCAAGATTTTGAGGGGAAAGCAGGGTCAGGAGTTCAGTCTTATATCACAAGGCACTATAACTCCAGTACCTAGTACAGGGCCTGACACCTAGTGGCAACTCAATAAATATTAGTTGAACTAAGCGAAGGCACCCGCCCATGAGTCAGGTAGCAGTGTTAGTTCTAGAAGTTTAATAATTACTACAGTGAAATGTTAGGAAGATACTGCCTTTTATTCTACAGTGAAATGTGAGGAAGAGTGCCTTTTATTCTATTATCCCCTGAAATTCTTTAGTGCCCTTACACACCTAGAACAGATATCCCTAAATTTAAGAGGAATAACAACAGAATTTGGCAAATACATGCCCTACAAGAAAATATACTTTCCCTTTAATCGGTTCAGGATGGTACAATCTCTCCAATTACCTCTTGCACCTGGGGTCCTGCCATTTTGTACCCAGGGGTAC
Source organism: Tolypeutes matacus (assembly GCA_026826555.1). Classification (NCBI taxonomy): domain Eukaryota; kingdom Metazoa; phylum Chordata; class Mammalia; order Cingulata; family Chlamyphoridae; genus Tolypeutes; species Tolypeutes matacus. Next base: position 98,242,080 of record JAKSZT010053887.1, read on the forward strand.
AATATGGATCCCAGCCCTCTAGCTATGTCATATCATACTCACTATCCACTAGGATGGAAGACTTTTGGTAGTTCTTGAAGGATGCTAACCTACAGGGGCCTTGTACAAATTAAAGCTCTATGTGGCTAACCAATAATAGCCATTTCTATTTGTTTAGTCATTTATACTTTCCGAAGTGATTATACACATACTTTTCTTGTTTATTCTTAAAGCAACGTATGAGGCAAGTATTCTTATCACTTCCATTTCACAAACAGGAAAACTTAAGGTGCGAAACTTGCATAAAATCACATGGTTCTTTCAACAAATGGTGCTGGGACAAGTGATATTCACATGCAAAAGAATTATCTGGACCCCTACTTCACAACAAATATAAAAGTTAACTCAAAATGAATCAAAGACCTAAGAGCTAAAACTATAAATCTCTTAGAAGAAAACATGGAAGTAAATCTACACAACCTTGGATTTGGCAATGGTTTCTTAGATATAACACCAAAAGCACAAACAGAAGAAAAAAACAGAATAATTGTACTTCATTAGAATTAAAAGCTTTTGTGCAAAGGACACTACCAAGAAACTGAAAAGACAACTCAGAATGGGAGAAAATATTTGCAATGATACATCTAATAAGTGTCTAGTATCCAAAATATCTAAAAAAACTTTATAACTCAACAAGACAACAACCCAATTTAAAAATGGGCAAAGGACTTGAATAGACATTTCTTCAAAGATATACAAATGGCCAGCAATCACATGAAAAGATGCTCAATATCATGCATTATTAGGGAAATGCAAATCAAAACTACAACGACATACCACTTCACACCCACTAGGATGGCTTGAATTTAAAAAAAAGAAAACAGAAAGTAACAAGTGTTGGCAAGGATACGGAGAAATTGGAACCCTCCTGCATTGCTGGTGGGAATACAATTGGTGCAGCTGCTTTGGAGAACATTTTGGCAGTTCCTCAAAAAGTTAAATATAGAATTATCATATGACCCAGAAATTCCTAAGTATATACCTAAAAGAACTGAAAACAGGTATTCCAGCAAAAAGTTGTACACATATGTTCTTAGCAGCACTATACAATTATCAAAAGGGTGGAAACAACCCAAATGTTCGCAAACTGATGAGTGGATAAACAAAATGTGGTATATCCATAAAATGGAATACTATTCAATCATAAATAAATGCTACATCATGGACCTTGAAACATTATGCTGTGGAAGAAGACAGACACAAAAAGACATTGTATATAGGTCTATTTATAGGAAACATCCAGGATAGACAAATCCAGAGAGACAGAAAACAGAATAGTGGTTGCCAGGAACTAGGGGGAGAGGGAAATCAGGAGTGACTGCTTAATGGATACAGGATTTCCTTTTGAGGTGATGGAAATGTTCTGGAATTAGTCAGTGGGATGGTTGCAAAACACTGTGAATGTATTGGAAGTCAATGAATCATAGACTTTAAAAAGGTTAAAATGATTAATTTTGTTATGTGGATTTTACCTCAATTGTTTTAAAAAAAAATCACAGTTCACCCCTGACAGATCCAGGACTCGCACCTTAGTACTGATTCTAAATACTCTGCCCAAATACTCCTGTCTCCTCCACCAACCAAAGGAACTCTGGACTACCTTGGCAACGGACTTCTCCCCTCATCTATCACCACGTAGGCATAGTGCCTAGGTTTGTGATGGTGGAATTCCCATCACTGCCTAAGCACATTTCTAAACAAAATATTTTCTTATCATGGACTCCCAATACAAACCATCTGGACCAAGGTTGGTAATTCATGTCACAAAGTTATCCTCTATACAGAGGTTAATCATCATCTACCTAAACCTGATCAACCAATGGCAGCTATGAAGACTAATCCCTCCCAAGATGGAGGGATCTACCTGTTTGCAAGAGTATAGCAACTGGGTTTATACCTCCAACTAACAAGCACCATTCTTCACTAACAATCCGTGGCATTTTCAAACCCCTATATTCTCTGTTCTCCTGGTTGGCTACAACTCTCAGAAACATGAAGTGCAACCCTTTAAACCCTCTCCTACCAGGTTAAGGTTGCCAATGAGACAGTGATGGGTAAAAGACAGACTGATTGTGGCCACCTGCATGACAATCCATCCTAGACGTCACTCTAATCCAAGTCTTCAAGTTAACAGCATTCACGTGACCTTTTGGAAGCCAAAGTTTGCACAGTGCTCCACAGATCCCTTCTTCTCTCTGAGCTAAGTAAGAGTCTACACCTCCAACTTACATCCATACTCTTCAATCACCATCAATAATAAGATTTTAAGGTATGAGGAATTTTACATGCCTACAACTGGCAAACCAACCTATGGTATAAACTTAACTGGAAAAAAATACAGCTGCAAAAACTACTCCTGGGAATCTGACAGTTAGATGTGCATTCCCTGACACAGATAAGAGTTCCATTTTCAACATGCCAACAATCTAGTCTTTGTTCATCAGTTCAATGGGAGGATGATGTCAGGATGACTGCAGCCCATATCACTGCTGACCTTTAGGAGCTCTATGGCTTTCCAGATGAGAGAGCTAGGGCCTAATCACCATCCCCTGAGTCAGCCCTTCAGGGGTCTCAAGGGCCCTGGCAAAATATCTTCTAAGTGAAAAAGTCCCCAGAAAAAATACATACAAGACCCCTCTAAGATGAAGGGTAGGGAGATGTGGAGCAAGTGGGGAATGGGGCCATCAGGTACCAGTGAGCAACCTCCCTGAAAAGTAAGGAGAAGCCTTGAGTAATTAACACAGACTAAGCACTTGCCATATAGGCATTTAAGACTCCTGTCTCTCCCTCACCACTCCCCTTTTCGGCCAAACTTCCCAGAAGATTTTTTTTCCCAACATTCACTATTCCATTTCATTACTTCCTACTCAATTCAATTTGGCTTCTTTCAATCTAAAATGATTCTTGCTGAAGAAACCTCATCTTGCTAAATTTAAAGGATCATTTTCAGTCCACATCTTTACTTGACTAATCCTTTCTTTTTGAAACTCTTCTCCACTTGCCTTTTATGACACATCTTAAACTGGAATTAGATTATAAAGGAAGCACCTAAGGCAATAGTATAGTTAAAATTACCCTTGAAAATCTCTTCAATGGCCCATTAAGTATATCATACCTGTTTTTCATATATATAACTCTATATAACAATGAATGGCATATAATAAATGTACATGTAACTAAAACTCATCTAATTAAAATACTGGAAGGTACAGACAGTTAGGCTTGCATATCTTAACTGCAGACAGGGGCCACTCCACTATATCTCTCTGACCACTTTTCAGCCCCTTCCTGGAGGCAGGCTCCTTTACATAACTTTGAAATTCTGAGCCTGAGCCCTCTTCTCTTTTTACTCTCAGTGGTTCTCAGCTTCCACTGCTCGGTGGAATCTCCTGAGGTGGTTTTTAAAAAATCAGGGTGGGAGCGGATGTGGCTCAAGCAGTTGAGCACCTGTCTCCCACATGGGAGGTCCTGGGTTCAGTTCCCCATACCTCCTAAAAAAAAAAAACCAAACAAACAAGTAAACAAACGAAAAACTCAACTCAGGGGAGCTGATGTAGCTCAGTGGTTGAGACCCAGCTTCCCACATCCAAGATCCTGGGTTCAATCCCTGACACCTCAAAAAAAAAAAAAAAAATCCCAGGGTGCAATTCAGACTAGTAAATAGAAACAAATTTCTGGGTTGTAGTATTTTTCAATCATCCAATAATTCCAATGTGCAGCCAAGATGAGAATCTCTGTTGTATGCTCTCTTTCTAGATCAAGAGTCACACACTCAAATACCTACAAGGTCAGAGAATTATGAGCAAAGCAGGCCAGGTCTAAGTTAAGGAGTTGTGGGATCTGTGGTGAACTGGAAAGTAGCTGGGGTCAGCTAAGACTAAGCTCCAATCAATTATCACTTTATGGGAAAGCTAGCTCAGTAGCACTGAATCTTCAAATTTTTCAAGAGAAGCCCAAAATCTGGGTTTTCATGGGAAATCTTCAGATTTTAAAATATTGGCAACAAATCCAAAATTAAACAAAAAACCACTGTATGTATGAAACAAAACACATCTGTGGGCCAGATTCAGCTGCAGGCTGCTAGTGTGCAACCTCTGCCCTAGGTAATTTCATCCACACCCTTCAATTACTACCTAAAAATTTGTGTTTCCCTCTTCTCTGACCTCAGGATTCAAAAAGCCAAAGGCTTACGTGACATCTCCACTTGAAAGTCTCACCAATCTCAAAGGGAAATGTGACTTAAACCCACCTCAAAATTATTTATACTTCTAGAGTTCTCTAACTCAGGTAACAACTCCACCATCCACCTGGGTGGGCAAGCCAGAATGCTGGGAGTCATCCTAGGCATTTATTTCTCCCTCTCACCCCTTACAGCAAGGATTATTAACAAGGAGTCAGTGAGCTTGAATTTAAATTAAAAAAAACATTATTCTTGTGGGGACATGCTGGTGCAGGTGTGATATATTTATTAAATAATACACAGGATAGTGTGGACTTAGTAAGGGGTCCATGGTTTTCACCTGACTGGCAAAGGGGTCCATAGAATGAAAAAGGTTAAGTAACCCCTGCCTTACAGCATATCAATCACTAAATCCTATCAATTATGCCTCCTAAATATATCTGTTGCATCCATCTACTTCTCTCCATCTCTACCTTGGTCCTAGCTACCACCTTTTCTCTCCTTTCCACAAAATCTTAATTAGGATTAGTTGTCTGCCACATCCACTAATTTGTTTCCTTCCAAACCCATCCTCTCCAATATGGCTAGAATAATCTTTTACAAATACATATATTGTGACAGTTTTAAGCTTTTGTGAATCCCAGAAAAGATCATGTCTTGGAGTTAATCCATTCCTGTGGGTGTGGTACCCTTTAATTGGATTGAATTCCATTGGGGGCCTTTCATTGGAGTACTTCAATGAGGTGTAACCCAGGGTGGGTCTTTGCCCACTTGCTGGAGTCTTTTATAAACAAGAGAAACATTCACAGACACACAAAGAAAGCTGACATTTTTAACCTGCCATATGAGAGAGGATTCCAGGATCATCTACAGCCAGAGAAAGACAGAGAAAGCCCAAGAGGCTGAGAGAGAGACCAAAGGCTGGAATCAGCTCCCCAAGCTGAAGAGACAAGGCCCAGGGTGAGACAAGCCATATGCCTGATGGCGCACAGCTGAGCTTGTAGAGAAAGTGAACCTGGAGGAGAAGGCACAGACTTGCTACCATTTTGTCTTGCCACGTGGCAGGAGTCCGGGATCAATTGAGCAGCCAACCTTTGGTGAGACAGCATCTCTGATGATGCCTTGATTGGACATTTTCCCAGCCTCCAAACTTTAAGATTTTACCCTAATAAATTCCCATTATAAAAGCCAATCCATTTCTGGTATTTTTGCATGGGCAGCCTTTAGCAAACTAAAACAGAAACTGGCACGAGTATGGGGTGCTGCTGCTATGTGAATACCAAAAATGTTGGAATGGTTTTATAAATAGGTAGAGGGAAGATTCTGGAGGAACTATGAGAGGTGTGATAGAAAAGGCCTAGATTGTTTTGAAGAGATTATTAGTAGAAATATGGGTGCTAAAGGTACCTCCAATGAGGCTTTAGAAGGAAATCATGAATGTATTATTAGAAACTGGAGAAAAGACAATCCTTGTTTTAAAGATGCAGAGAACTTCGCAAAATTGACTCCTGATGTTCAATGGAAGGCAGAGTTTGAAAGTGATGAGCTTGGATATTTAGCTGAGGAACTTTCCAAACTTTAAATGCGGAAAATGTGGCCTGGCTTCTCCTTGCAGCTTATAGTAAAATGTGAGAGGAAAGAGATAAGCTGAGAACTGAACTCCTGGGCATAAAGAAACTAGGAATTGATAGTTTGGGAAATTCCGAGCTTCCAGAAAATGAGTCCCCAAGGATAGTGCCCCATGTGAGGACTTAACAAAACTTGGAACCAAGCAGCCATTTCCTTGCAAGTCAAGATTGGAAGGGGAATTATCCAGAAAGGATTTGTGGAAAGTCTTACTGTCTGACAACTTGGACCCCTGTTTCCTGCATATGAATCCAACAAGCTTTTTGCAAGATCTGTATGAAAGAAACCACAGCCAGTCTGGACTAAAATGGACAGTAAAGGAGATCGAAGGGAAAACAATTTCAAGGACAAAACCGTGGAAGCTGAGGTCTGGACTTAAGACATCTTCTGGGGCCAAGAGAGGGAACCACCATATGTGCAGAAAGAGTGAGTTTGCCATGGCATTTGAAGAGGTTGGGCCTTCTACCCATTGTTCAGGGAGAGTTCTGCCACACCAGACTTTAGAGAGGGTGGAGCACATTCCCCTGGAGTTGGGGAGAGTTAGGTCACCACCCTGCTGTTCAGAAGGGGTTGAACACATGCCCCAGAGACTGGGGAGACTCTGGCCATCACCCCAGTGTTCTTGGAGGGTGAGGCCTAGAGTTTGACTGCCACTCAGATGCTTGATGAGGGTGGAGCTGAGAAGATGGCTGCTGGGCAAGCCCTTGAAAGGTGTGGGAATCCCTCTCCAAGCCCGGAGAAGAAACCATCATTCTATAGATGACTATCAGATTTTGAAATCTAATGGAGTAGGCCCTGCAGGTTTTTGGAAGTGTTTGGGACCTGTGACCCTGTTTTCCTTCCAATTTCTCTCTATGGTATTGGAAATATTTATCCTATGATAATCCCTTCCTTTGTATATTGGGAGCAGATAACTTGTTTTGTTAGTTTCACAGGTCTACAGCGAGAGGAATTTTTCCCCAAGACAGACTGAAGGCCTATAACTTTTTTTTTTTTTTTTTTTTTGAGAATTTATACTTAGCATTGCTATTGAAATGATTTAAGGCTTTTGAAATATCGTGATGGAATTAATGTATTTTGCATAGGAAAGAACATGTCTTTTTGGGATCCAGAAGGTGAAGTGTGACAGTCTGAAGCTTTTGTGTATCCCAGAAAAGATCATGTTCTTGTAGTTAAGCCATTTCTTTGGGTGTGGGACACTTTGATGGGAGTACTTTAGTGAGGCATGACCCAGGGTGGGTCTTGGCCCACTTGCTGGAGTCTTTTACAAATAAGAGAAACATTCAGAGACACATAAAGAGAGCTGGCGTTTTTACTCTGCCATATGAGAGAGGATTTCAGGATCAACTACAGCCACAGAGAGAGAAACCCTGAGAGGCTGAGAGAGAGACTGGAGGCTGAAATCAGCTCCCCAAGCTGAAGAGACAAGGCCCAGGGTGAGACAAGCCATATGCCTGATAACCCACTGCTGAGCTTGGGAAGAAAATGAGCCTGGAGAAGACTGGCTGCCATTTTGCCTTGCTTCGTGGCAGGAGTCCAGGATCAGTGGTGAGACAGTAACTCTGATAATTCCTTGATTTGAACATTTTCACAGCCTCTGAACTCTAAGATTTTACCCTAATAAATTCCCATTATAAAAGCCAACCGATTTTTGGTACTTTTGCATGGGCAGCCTTTAGCAAAATAAAATGCATATTTACATATATATTTATATATGTGTCTATATATATGTGTGTGTGTGTGTGTGTGTGTGTATCCTTTGCCCCAACAATTCCACTTCTAGGAATTTATCCTGCAAATATAGTCACATATATGTGAACTGGCATATGCACAGCATACTACTAGAAACAATTGAAATGTCCATCAATAGGGGAATAATTAAAAATCTGTGGTATACAGTTGCTAAAAGATGGAAACAATCCAAGTGTCCATAAACCAATACATGGACAAAATGTGGTATATACATATGATGGGATATTATTCAGTTGCAAGAAGAAATGAAGTCAGCATGCATATGAAAACATGGATAAATCTTGAGGACATTATGTTGAGTGAAATAAGCCAAACACAGAAGGACAAATATTGTATGGTCTCACTAATATGAACTAAATATGATAAGTAAACTCATGAAGGTAAACTCTTTAGAGTATAGGTTCCTAGGAGATAGAATGTGAGTTGAAAAGGGGAAGCTGATGCTTAATGTATGTAGAATTTTTAATAAGGTAGATTGTAAACATGTGGAAATGGACAGAGTTGATGGTAACACATTACAGTGAGTATAACTAACACTGCTGATTTATAAATGTGATTGTGGCTGAAAGGTGTAGTCTAGGGACATAAATGCCAATAGAAAGTAAGCTAGAGGCTAATCCAGGAACTGTATAACACAGTGATTTTGGTGGTGAATGAGGATTGTGGTTAATGGTACAAATACAAGAATGTTCTTCTATTACAAGGTGTTAAGAATATGACAATATGGTGATACATGGGAAAAATACAACCAATGTAACTTATGGAGTATAGTTAACAGTAATATTCTAATATTTTCACAGCAATGGCAAAGATGACATATATCAATTCTAAAGATCAACAATACGGGAGTATAAAGGGATATGGGATTTTTCCTTTTGGAGCAATGAAAATGTTCTAAAGTTGACTGAAGTGATGACTACACAAGTCTGTGATGAAAGTGAGAGCCACTGAGCATACATTTTGAATGGACTGTACAAGGCACGGGACTGTATAACATGGTGAACCCTGCGGTGGATGATGGACTGTGGCTAACAGTACTAACATGAGAACGTTCTCTCATGAATTATAAAAATATAAAATACTAATACATGGTTTGTGCGAAAAATACACCAAATATAAGATATGGGCTATAGTTAATAGTAGAGAGACTTGATAAGCAAATGAGGAGTGTAGTGACACTGGCGTTAAGGCAGCAGCATTTAGAACAGCAGTTCTCAAATGAGGGTGATTTTGTCCCTCCCAGGGAATATCTGGCAATGTCTGGAGGCATTCCTGATTGTGACAACAAGGATGTGTGTATGTTACTGGCATCTAGTGAGTAGGGGCCAGGGATGGTGCTAAACATCCTGCAATACACAGGACAGCCTCCCTCCCCCCCATAAAAGAATTATCTAGTTCAAAATGTCAATAGTGCCATAGTTGAGAAACTCTGATTTAGAGAATGGTAATACCCAAAGAGAGGGGGTGAGCAATTCTACTTCAGGTGGCAGAGTTTTGTGGGGGGGAGTGAATATCAAGAAAAACTTCAGAAAGGAAATAAAGCTTTAGCTGTGTATTATTTTTCTTTGCAGGCTTTCAAAGTGTTCTTTATTCTCTCCCAGTGTCTTCTTAATATCCTTTATTTCTTTAGTCATATTTTCTTTAAATTCTTTGAAGTGATTTAGGAGAGTCATTTGATTATCACTTATTAATTGTATTAAATCCTGTATCTCTTCAGGATATTTGGTTGTTCTTTTTGCTGGGCCATCTCTTCCTGTTTCCTAGTATGGCTTGTAATTTTTTGCTGATGTCTAGGCTTCTGAATATGTTGGTGAATTTACTCTGATGGCCAACTTCCCTCTCTTGCCTACTGTGGGGATTTTTTTTTTTTCCCCACAGCGCTTCTTTGATATTTGCTTCAACTTAGTCTTAGTCTTTAAAATTACCCAGTTTAAGTTTTCAAAATTGGGCCAGGGAATCACTAGTGGGGCACAGATTTTCTCCCAGGGGTTGGATACAGAGCGCACGTAGTTTTTGTCCATGCAATTTCCAGACCAGCCTGCAGATGGCGCTAGTCAGCACACCTTTCCATAGAGGTGTTTTGGTCTCCCCTTGCCTGTGTTCAATCTCCAGATCAGAGATTCAAAGTGGGCTCTGCTGGCCCAATTCACTGAAGAAAAGCACCCTGACCTCCCCTCCCTTTTCCCTTGAAACAGCTGACAGGGAGGAAGATGTCTGTTCCCCTCTCAGTCAGCTACAGTAGGCCAGGTGTTCTACCCCACCTTAATATCTTGGGGGTGGTTGGTGAATAAAGCGATTTTTGAACTCAAAGGCCAACAGTCATCAGGTTGGTCCTGGTAAAGACTTTTCCAAAGCTTTCTATTTTTAAAAAACTTTTAACCTATTTCCAGTGTCCTCTTTTCTGAGCTCCCAGATTATAAAGGATCCATATCCAAGTTTTTTCCACAAGTATCTCATGTTATTTGTGCTTCTGCCAGAGAGGACAGGAGAGCCATTCAGATGCAATAAATGTGAACAAATTGTACATGTCAATTAAGAATGGTCTATAGATTTTTTAAAAGGCTTCAATTAAGTCATGGACACTACTGAAAGAAGTTGAGAAAAAATTTAATGGTGTCATGAAGAAAGAAATCCGTGTTTTACCACAACATAAGCTTGCTGCCCACTGAGCTGGATGTCCATGGCTCTGACCCAGTATGGCAATTCTTAGGGTCTCGGTGCTGGGTACTCCGTTTATAAGAAACTAAGGCCTGAGTCTAATGAAGAACAAAGTAAAAAGCCTGGCACCAAAGGTTGGGGGGGAGGTGAAGATGTCTTGCATATAAATGAAGATTTAAGGAGAAACACTTGTTCAGATTTTGGAACGCACTACAAATCACTCTTTTCTACTTACATGTTAAGAATTTGTTTATTTTTTATTTTCAGAAAATTTCCTAAGAAGAAAATACCTTATAATTTACAAACAGCAATTTATCTTCCCCTACATTTGCAGACCACTAAGAGTGGATAAAATTTCCTTAAGCTCTACCAGAGAGTCAGAGGACTGGGAATAATGTGAGCACAGCAGAGTGCAGATACATTAGCTCGATGCCCGGCCAGCTGGTTTCCATCGAGAGGTCCCCCAGGAAAAAGCCGCTCCTCGGCGTCGGGGCGGAGTGAGACCCACCGAGGCAGCCCGAGGGCGGCCGCGGAGCAGGGCCGCCCCGGCCTCCGTTTACCTTGTTCTCAGGTACTCCGGCCCCCGGCCGGGCCAGGGACCCCGCCCGCGGCCCCGAGCTGGTGACACATCCTTCTTTGGCCAAGTCGGGCCGAGGTAGGGCAAGGGGCGGGGAAGGAAAATAAAGCCTCAGCGCGTTACGACGCGACTCTCAATCCTACCAAACCGTTGGCATTTTTTCTCTGCCAAGCTTTCCTGTTAACAAGTTCCCGAGTACTGTGCGGGCGAACCGGCCTAGGAGCCCCGAAAGTGGGAGGAACCAGGCCGTCCCCAGCATTCTCTCCTCTGTGGGCGCCCCCGGGGCAGGCGGCTTCCACACCTCCCGGGCTATTATGTCCGGAGAGCGAGCTGGGCGTGCACCGACGCCAGAACCGCCTCGAACCCCTACTACCTTGGTTCTGCCCGCCGGGTCAGCCCGCGCGGCCCCTCAGGCCCGGCGGGTCCCCGCCCCAGACCCCGGCCCCGCCCGCCCCGGCCTCCGCGCGCCGCCCCCCGGCCTCGCCACCTCCTCAAGCCGGGCCGGGGGCGCCGAGTGCTCGAAGCCGCGCGGCGGGCGTCCCGGACCTACCTCGGCGCCTGCCGCTCCTCCAGCTGCTGTTGCCTCGGCTCCCGGCGGCGCGAGATCCCGAGCTGCGAACGCGGCGCGTGAGGAGCGGAGGCCCGAGCGCGCCCCGCCCAGCTGCCTGCCGGCCTGGGCCTCCTCCGGCTCCCGCCCTCCACCCTCCGCGGCGGGCTTGGCGCCCCGCCCCCTCGGCGGCGCCCGCCCCCGCCGCCCTCAGCCGGAGCCGGGTAGGGGCCCGCCAGGAACGCCGCGAGACCCGACGCGCCGGCCCGGCTGGCCCGGGTTTCATCAGGATTGCTATTTGGGGCGTGCAAGTCTCTTGCTCGGATTTCTTTTTATTGTTGTTGTTGTTATTGTAATCATCATTAGTTGTGTTTTGCACATCTCGATGAGGCCCGGCCGAATACAGAGGTCAGGCGGCTCGCGCCTCGGACCAACCCCTCCTGGCCTCTCAGACAATCCAGCTGCCAGCACCTGCGCTACCTTTTGCGCAATCCAGCAACTTGTGTGAATTTTGAAAGAAAAAATATAATTTACTTTTGACTGTTATTGTCAAATATAACTCAAATACAGAAAGCCATATAAAACCAATGTACGCCTTAATAAATTATTCCGAGACCTACCCTTAAAACCACCACCCAGGTTTAACCCCATATAAAATAGTCTGGCTCGAAATAAAACCTCGTCAAGAGCCAAGAGGACACAGCCTGGGAAGGGCCTCCCGAAATCTCGAAATCGCCACAGAAATTCAAAAGACCACCTGCCCATAATCCTGCCCTCTCCAGGCACACATTTGTAAAATGGATACAGAATGAGTAATCCCAAAGTATGAGTGTATTTGTACAATTCTTTAAAAGATTTTATTGTGATTATACTAAAAGCCATTGATTATACACTTTAGATAGATGGTATGGTATGTGAATATATCTCTATAGAACTGCTAAATAAATAAACCAATAAATAATTGTGCAAGAATAGACAGAAAGAGCAATTATATACAGCAGGGGAAACAGATTGAGAGGTGAAGAATTTTCTTGTTTGTCTGTTTTTTGTTTATTATTGAAATAATGAAAATGCTCTAAGAATGATTGAAGTGATGAATGCACAACTATGTGATTATACCAAATACCATTGATTGTACACTTTGGATGAATTGTATGCTTCATTAATATGTATCAATAAAATTGATTTGTTTAAAAAACATAATAAATATATAAGCATATAAATAATAAGCCAACCAATTAGGAAATTGAACAGCATGAGAAAGGAGCACTTCGGGGTGAGGGTTGGGAGGTATGGAAAGAGATTTAAATAGGCAAGGATTAGGTGGGCTGTGAAGACTGGTCTTGAGCACCTGGGTTGTGTCCCTCATTCTGTGACACCAGCACCTAGCACAGCACCAAGCTCATAGTCGGTATCGTGTGCGCATGCATAAAATTGCCCCAAACAATCAATTCTTCCAATAGCTAAAACTAAAATGAAGTGCTTTGTGAGATGCCTTGATGTCTTGGAAAGAGACCACTATATTTTAAACTGTACACTGTTTTTCAATTTTAAAAGCCCTTTCAGATGCATTACAGTATTTTATTTGGGACTTGGATCAATCATGTGAGAAAGGCAGGACAGTACAGGAGGTCTTTGCAAAAGGTCAAAGTACAATGCATACTGGTAAGAAGGAGAAGTACATAGTGGAACCATAAAACAATTTCAGTACTGCTAACCCTGCCATCCTGGATTCCTGGTTTGTCTTGACAGGTTTATTGGTATGAATTTTTACCTTAGGATTCCTTTCACTCCTTTGCCATACACTTATGCACAGTATGACTTAAATTTATAAAGGACACAACATCTGACTGGAAATTTGATTCGGTTTGATGGAGTCAGCCTCTCATCATGAGCACCTTAGAGAACTGGGGCTACAGAGTTGCCAATTTGTCACCATTTATTGAACACCCAGGGTCTGGGCTAGGTTATGGGAATACAAAGAATATAAAATAAGTGAGACACAAGCTTTGCCCTCAAAGAGTTTATATGGTTTAGTTAGGGCAAAAGATTTGGAAATAAATGACTATTTAATTTAATGATGGCAGGGGAACAGTCCTGAGCACAATTAATTCTAGGAAGAGTAGAGGGGAAGTAGGGCAAGTCTTCTCAGGGAAAAGAACATCTGAATTTTTTAAACTATGAAAAAATCTCAAATATTTCAAAAGTAGAGAGACTAGTATAATCAACCACTAAGCACTCATTACTCAGCATTAACAGTTACCATCTCATGGCAAATTTGTTACATCTGTATCCACACTTTCTCCATCCCTCCCTGGATTATTTTGAAGCAAATCATAAGCAGCATATTATTTTACCCAGAAATATCTCAGTAGGGGGCGGATGTGGCTCAAATGGTTGGGCGTCCGTCTGCCATACGGAGAGACCTGGGTTCAATCCCTGGGACCTCCCGAAGGCGCATAGGCTGCCAGGCTCTGTGTGCCGCTGAGCTGTCGGGCCCGAGAGCCATGCAGCAGGATGATGACGTAACAGGAGAGAGACAAGATGAGATGCTCCGAAAGCTCCAGAAGCTAGGAGCTGAGGTGGCACAGGCAGCAGAATACCTCTCTCCGACATTGGAGGTCTCCAGGATCGAATCCTGGTGAAGACTGGAGGAGGAGGAGGAGAAGAGATGGCAAGAAACAGACACAGAGAATTGCCCAGTGAATGGATACAAAAAAAAAAAAAACAGCAAAATGGGGAAGGGGGGATTTAAAATGGATAAAGTAAATAAATAAATCTTAAAAAAAAAAAAAAAAAGAAATATCTCAGTATACATCTCTAAAAGATAAGGTCTATTTTAAAAACTATAACCCCAATACCACAAAAATGTTGAAAAAAAATTTTTTTGCCACACATTCCTTCTTCCCATACCCTGGCAACCTCTAATCTTTCTATTTTTTATAATTTGCTCTTTCTAATCATCTCTTATAACTGATATCATAGAACATTTGTCCTTATTTGCCTTGCTTATTTCACTGAGCATGTTTTCGAGTTTCTTCCATGTTGCAGCATGTCTCATAACTCCATTTTTTCTTATGGCCAGATAATATTCCATTGTGTTATGTACCACATTATATTTTTCCATTCATCTCTTTATGACACTTGGGTTGTTTCTATCTTTTGTCTATTGTGAATAATGCTGTATAAACATTGGTGTGCAAATATCTGTTTGAGACCCTGTTTTTTCTTTCTTTGGGTATATACAGAGAAGTGAAATTGCTGAGTCATAGGGTATTTTAGTTTGTCAAACGAGTGCAGATGCAAAGCACCAGAAATGGATTGGCTTTTATAAAGGGGATTTATTTGGGGTAAATGCTTACAGTTTCAAGGCTGTGAAAAGTCCACATTGAGGCACCATAAGAGGTGCTTTCTCACCAAAGTCAGCTGCCACATGTTGAAGCAAGATGGCTGCCTATCTCTGCCCAGGTTTGACCTCAGCTGAGGGCAGCCATGCATTGGGCTTGTCTCATTCCTGCCTCCTCTATCAGTCTTGGCCGCTTTGCCTTTTTTTTTTTTTTTTTTTTTTAAGATTTATTTTATTTATTTCTCCCCACCCCCTTGTTTTTTTCACTTGCTGTGTCTGACTTGCTGAGTCTGTTCGTCTTCCTTGTTTTTCTGGGAGGCACCAGGAGCCCAACCCGGGACCTCTGATATGGGAGGGAGGTGCCCAATCTCAAGAGCCACCTCTGCTCTCTGCTTTTGTTGTGTCTCTCATTATGTCTTTTCTCCCTATATCTCTTGTTGCATCACCTTGTTGCATCAGCTCGCCGCGCCTGCCCATAGCATCAATTCACTGTCTTCTTTAGGAGGCACCAGAAACCTCTGCTCCCTGCTTTATTGTGTCTCTCATTATGTTTTTTCTTCTTGTGTTTCTTGTTGTGTCAGCTTGCCATGTCTGTCTGTCACACCAGATTGCTGTCTTCTTTAGGAGACACCAGGATCTGAACCAGTGACCTCCCATGTGGTAGGCAGGAGCCCAGTTGCCCGAGCCACATCCGCTTCCCTGTTCTGCATTCTTCCCAACTTCAGTTGCAAGCTATTGGACATATGGCTCATCTCTCCCTGAGCCTCAGTTCTTTGAGGCTCTCTCTTGGGGGTCTCTCCTCTTGAGCTGCTCTGGGGGCCCAGCCTCTTGTGGGCTTCGTGCTTAAGCCATACTCTAGTCCTCTCTCACATGGCAGGGGTAAAAATGGCAGCTTTCTTTTCCTGTGTCTATGTGTCTCTCTGTGTGTGTCTGTTTTTATCAGATCCAGCAAAAGGGTGGAGACTTAACATGAGTCATGGCCCACTGACATAGCCCAATCTAAAACCCAAAAGTGATCTTATCACATAATCTAATCAAAGCCCCCTTCACTGAATTTACTGCAATCAAAGGGTATCACACCCACAGGGACAGATTAGTTTAAAAACAAAATCTTTTTCTTTTTGGGATTCTTAAAATAATTTCAAACTGCCATGTAGGGTAATTCTATAGTTAACTTTTGCCATATTGCTTTCCATTGCAGCTGCACCATTTTACATTCCCAATGACAATGCACTAGAGTTCCAAATTCTCTGAATCTTCTTCAACACTTGTTATTTTCTGTTTTTCCTCCACATCCCAGTGGGTATGAAGTGGTATCTCATTGTGATTTTGATTTGCATTTCCCTAGTGACTAATGGTATTGAGCAGCTTTACATATGCGTATTGGCCATTTGTATATCTCCTTTGGAAAAATATCTACAGGCATACCTTGTTTTATTGTGCTTCCTTTATTGCACTTCACAGATTCTGCATTTTTTACAAATGGAAGGTTTGTAGCAACCATGGTCAAGTAAGTCTATCGGTGCCATTTTTCCAACAGCATGTGCTCACTTTGTGTCTCTGTGTCACATTGTTTTTTGATGTAATGCTATACACAGCACACTTAATAGACTATAGGATAGAATATAGTGTAAATATAACCTTTATATGCACCAGGAAACCAAAAACTTAGTGTGACCTATTTTATTGCAATATTCACTTCATTGCAGTGGTCTGGAACTGAACCCACAATATCTCTGAGATATACCTATATTCAAATATTTTGTCCATTTTTAAATTGGGTTGTTTGACTTTTTGTTGTAAAACATCTTTTAAAATTAGCAATTTCTTAATATCTAGTAACTGTCCAAAGTTTCCTAATTTTCGCATAAATGTTTGAAATCAGGATCCAGATAAGCTCCTCACATTGTATTTGGTTAACATCTCTTAATCCTCTTTTTATTCTCTTGCAGTATATATGTTGAAGAAATGGATTGTTTGTCCTGTGGAATTTCCTACATTCTGCATTTTGTTGATTGCATTTGTGGGGTGTTTAACACATTCTTCTATTGCCTATATTTCCCATGAACTGACAGTTAGATCTAGAGGCTTGATCAGATTTAGGGGAAAAAAAAAACATAATCAAGAGAAAAAATAACCAATGACAATGGAACCACAACTGTCAAAGATATTAGAATTAGCAGGCAAGAACATCAAAACCGTTACTAAAGCTGTATTCCAAATGTTAAAAAGGTTAAGTAGAAACATGGAAGAAATAAAAGACCCAAACTGAACTTTTAGAGATGAAAATTGTGACATCTGATATAAAAATACACTGGTTTGGATTAATGGCAAATTAGATATTGCTGAGGAAAATATTAGTGAACTTGAAGTCACACAAATTCTATTATTTTTCAAAATGAAGCATAGAAAAAAAGATTCAAAGATTAAAATAATCAGTGAGCTATGAGATTATGGAATCTCAAAAGAAGGGGGTAGGGGGAAAACAATATTTAAAGAAATAATGGCCAAAAGTTTCCCAAAATTAATGAAAACTATGCATCACAGATCTAAGAAGCTTAACCTACCCCAAGCCCAAGAAACACTTTTTTAAAAAAACACAGTAAGGCACAAATTGCTCAAAATCAGTGATAAAGAGAGAATCTTAAAAGCAGCCAGAGAAAAGAAGACATTATGTTTAGAGGAATAAAGAATGGATAGCATCAAATTTCTTGTCAAAAGCAATGTAAAGGGAAGCAGATGTGGCTCAAGTGGTTGGGCATCTGTTTACCATATGGAGGGACCCAGGTTCAATCCCTGAGACCTCCTGGTAAAATAAAAATAAAAATAAATAAAAATAAAAATAAATAATAAAAAAACAATGTAAAAAAAAAGATTTACCCTGCTAACACTAGGCAAAAGAAAAATAGATTTTAGAGCAAAGAATAGTACCAGGAATAAGGAACCTCATTTCATAATGGGATTTCATAAAGGGCTCAAGTCATCAAGAGGACATAACAACCCTAAATGTTTATTCACATAATAATAGAGCTTTGAAATACATGAAGCAAAAATTGATAGTACTGCAAGAAGAAATGACAAATCCACAGTTATAGTTGTAGATTTCAATTCCCTGCTCTCAATAATTGATACAGAAAGCAGACAGAAAATAAGTATAGATATCAAAGACTTGGATATCAAACAACTTCACCTAATTTACATTTGTAGGACACTCCACACAAGAACAGCAGAATTCACATACTTTACAAATGCACACAGAACATTTACCAAAATAGACCATTTAGGGGGACATAAAACAATTCTCAATAAATTTGAAAGTATTCAAGTCATACACAGTATGTTCTCTGCCCACAATGGAATTATATTTTAAATCAAGAACTGTCTAGTATATCTTTTCCTCCTTCCCTGAACTCCCAAACCTGCTCCTCCTTCTCATATTCCTTTCTCGTTTCAGGTCAAGGCTCCATTATCCACTCATTTGTTTAAGCCAGAAATTCTCAATACATCCTGCTCCCTCATCTTCTTACACAATAAATTCCCAACTTCTGCTGGCTTTTCTTTCAAATTGCTTTTCAAATCTGCTCACTCCTCTTTGCCTCTATTACTGCTGCCTCTGTTCTGGCCATCACTATGTCTTTCTGTTGACCTGCACCAGTTGCCTAAGTGGTCCCTCTGCCTCCCCTCTTGCCCACCTTAAAATTCACTTTCCACATACGTATGTTACATTCTTATAGCTACTCAGCATCTATTAAATAGCTTTCCTATATTTGGGGGAACCTCTCCAATAGGAGTCCTGACTCTCAAGGTGTAAGCCAGAATTCACCTTTACCTTCTCTGCAGCCATGAGAGGAGAGAACTACCTAAGTTCAGTCAGATAAATGAGACAAGACTTTAATTAAGAAGAGTGCAATGTGAAGAAAGAGAACTACAACGCAACAAAGTTGCTAGACAAGGTGCAAGAGATGCCCAGATACCTTGTTTTTTTTCTGTGTGTTCTGTTTTGTTTTGTTTTGGGGTTTTGTTTGTTTGTTTGTTTGTTTGTTTGTTTTTTGCAGAGGAATGTGGTTATTTTGGATTTTTTAAAAGTCTGAAATTTGTGTTCGATTTTCTTTTTTTTTCTTTCTGGTTTTTAAAAAATATAACAGCTTTATTGAGTTATAATTCATACAACATATAATTTGCCTATTTAAAATGGTTTTTAGTATATTCACAGAGTTGTGCAACTTTCACCACAACCAACTTTAAGACATATTCATCACCCCAAAAAGAAACTCCATAACCATTGGCAGTCACCCCCCATTTCCACCCCTCCACCCTTCACAGTCTTTGACAACCACTAATCTACTTTCTGTCTCTATAAATTTGCCTAGGCATTTCTTTTTTTTTTTTGGGGGGGGTAAGCATTTCTTATAAATGGAGTCAAACAATATGTAGTCTTTAGTGTCTGGCTTCTTTCACTTAGTATAATATTTTTAAGGTTCATTCATGTTGTAACATGTATTAGTACTTCATTCCTTTTTATTGCTAAATAATATTCCATAGTATGACTATGCCACAGTTCATTTATCCATTCATCTGCTAAAGGACTTTTGGGTTACAAATAAGGATACTGTGAACATTCATGTACAAGATTTTGTGCAGACATACACTTTCCTTTCTCTTGAGTATGTATCTAGAAGTGGAATTGCTGGCTCATATGGCAACTATGTTTAAAGTGTTTGATTTTCTTTGCTTGAAGTTTAAAGAGATGGTTATTGAGAGAATCTAAATATGGGAGAAATTGACCCTTTCATTATTTGAGTTTCTTTAACGGATGAGGTGAGCTTTTGTACATATAAACAAACAAACATAACAATACTTAGAGCCACTTTTGTTTAAGTAATGTCAAACTTATTAAAAGTATCCAGTTTTCAAATCTAGTTTTTCTCAGGCTTTTAAGCTAAACTTTAAATCTTGTAGTTTTACTATATTATTCTGTTTTAACTTAAAAGTAATTTAAAAATATGATAGATTAAATTCCCTAAAGTTTATTATTAACTTGATTAAATTCCTTAACAGTTCAAACAACAATTATAAATTAAGTATATCTGATTCTATAAAGCACTTCAAACATTCAACAAGCAAGCTTACAAATCTAATAAATTAATACTGCTAATCACTTAAACTCTATTTACAAAGCTAATAACTTTTTAAAATTATAGATTTAGTACCTTGGATTCTCTGAAAAATTAAAACACAGTTTACAAACATAATCAATTCAACGTTTGAACATCTCAAATTTAAATCTCCAAACTACCATCAATTAAATTCTTTTAAACATTTCTAATTAAAATCACCAGTGTAAATCCAAGCGTCAAACAAAATACACTCAAATTGAAAAGATAATTTTTAAAAAGTATTTCTAGACACAATACAAAAGTGTTAAATCTTAGGCTTGAGTTGCTTCTACACTCTTATTTGGAGATTATTTGAACTTGCATTAGATTATTTAGTAGGAAAAATCACCTATAGTGAGGAATCATAAGTAATACTTCATGCATAGTTTAGAACACATAAATATACATTCATGAGTCTATCCCTTTCTTTGAGTATAGGTCTGCTAATTGGAATTCCAAGGTATCTTTGTTGCATAAACCACTCTCTTGTATCCACTACGATTTCTGGTTTGAGTTATTTATTTATTTATTTTTAAAGATTTATTTATT
Organism: Tolypeutes matacus; assembly: GCA_026826555.1. Lineage (NCBI taxonomy): Eukaryota > Metazoa > Chordata > Mammalia > Cingulata > Chlamyphoridae > Tolypeutes > Tolypeutes matacus. Next base: position 98,262,510 of record JAKSZT010053887.1, read on the forward strand.
TACTTTATCCATTTTAAACCCCCCCTTCCCCATTTGCTGCTTTGTGTCCATTCGCTGGGCAATTCTCTGTATCTGTTTCCAGCCATCTCTTCTCATCCTCCTCCTCCAGTCTTCGATCCCGGAGACCTCCGATGTAGGAGAGAGGTTTTCTGCCACCTGCGCCACCTCGGTTCCTGGCTTTCAGAGCTTTCGGAGCATCTCGTCTTGTCTCTCCCCTGCGTCTCTCTCCTGTTACGTCATCATCTTGCTGCATGGCTCCCGGGGTCTGGCGGCTCACCGGCACACACAGCCTGGCAGCCCTGGCAGCCCATGCGCCTTCTATATATATATATATATATATTTTTTTTTTTTTTTTTTTTTTATTTTACCGGGAGGTCCCGGGGATCGAACCCAGGTCCCTCCATATGGCAGACGGACGCCCAACCGTTTGAGCCACATCCGCCCCCCTTGAGTTATTTTCAATTGGAGCAAAAACTTTAAGCCACTTGCAAAACAATTTAAGTATAGATTCATTTTAGATTCTTTACATTTCCTTGTAATCTTTCATAGCTCACCCACTTTTCATTTGATAGGAATTTTTGTTAGCAGGTTGCTTTTAGCTAGTCTTTCCAAAGCATCTATCCTAATTTCCACAGAATCTACAATGCTTCCTTTCCATACACATATTTAAAGGGCTGATGTCATATTGAGTTAAATCAGGTAATAATAACAACATGCACAGCTGATATTTGCAGGTTTGGAAACAAACACAACTGATTCGTGGTATGTGTTGGGCCTAACTGGTGGGTGCAAGTGCTAATAAGCTAGAGAGGGCCCACTGGCTGTAAGTGTTCCCTGTAAGTGGTATGTTGTACAGAAGGAATGGAGTTTAGTAATGGATGGAGCTAAGTGGAGGCTGGTTTTTAAAAATGCTTCTAGGGAAGCAGATGTGGCTCAAGCATTTGGGCATCCACCTACCACTTGGGAGGTCCTAGGTTCGGTTCCTGGTGCCTCCTGGAGAAGACCAGCAAGACAGCGAGCTGGCATAAACAGGCTGGCTCAGAGAGCTGACGCAACAAGATAATGCAACAAAGGAGACACAAAGAGGAAACACAATGAGAGACACAACAAAGTAGATAGCAGAGGTAGCTCAAGTGACTGAGTGCCTCTCTCCCACATGGAAGGTCCCAGGTTCAGTTCCCGGTACCTCCTAAAGAGAAGATGAGCAGTCACAGAGAGCACCCAACGAATGGACACAGAGAGCAGACAGCGAGTGCAGATGGGGGGGGGCGGGGATAAATAAAATAAATCTTTTTTTGAAAAGCTCCTATTTTTCATGTTTTTTAAAAATTGAGTTATAATTTACATACAGTAAAAATTACACTTTTGAGTGCACAGTTCCATGTTTTGACAAACCACCACCACCATGATCAAGATACAGAATCTGTCTATCACCCCACAAAACTCCCTTGTGCTACCCCTTTGTAGTCAATTCCTTCTCCAATCCTCTAGCTCCTGGTAACCACTGATCTGTTTTTATGTCTCTACAGTTTTTCATTTTCCAGAATGGCATATACATGGAATCATGCAGTATATAGCCTTTAAAGTCAGGCTTCTTTTACTCAGAATAACACAATTGAGATTTATGCATGTTGATGTGTGTATCAATAGTTTGTTCCTTTTAATGGATGAGTAGTATTCCATGGTATGGATTTGCCAGAGTTTTTTTTTTTTTTTTTTGTTATTCATTAGTTGAAGACATGTGGATTGCTTCCAGTTTTGGGCTATTATGAATAAAGCTGCATGATCATTTGTGTACAGGTTTTGTGTGAACATGTTTTCATTTCTCTGTGTAATGATATGTCATAGTGGTTTAAATTTGCATTTCCCTAATGGCTAATGATGTTGAACATCTTTTCACGTGCTTATTTGCCATCTGTATCTCTTTTTTGGTGAAATGTATATTTGTCTTTTGCTTGGTTTCTAGTTGGATTAGTTAGTTTTTTACAGTTGAGTTTTCAGGGTTCATTATATATTCTAGATATAGTCCTTTGTTCATGCTTTTGGTATTAAGTCTAAGAACTCTTTGCCTGTCTTTATCTTTTAATTTTTAAAAATTTTTATTATTTATTTCTCCCCACCCCCTTGTTATTTGCACTTGCTGTGCCTGTTCATCTCCCTTGTTTCTTTTTTAAGAGGCACCAGGAACCGAATCCTGGACCTCTGGTATGGGAGAGAGGCGCCTAATTGCTTGAGCCACCTCTGTTCCTTGCTTTGTTTTGTCTCTCATTGTGTTTTTAATTCGTGTCTCTTGTTGCATCATCTTGCTGTGCCTGCCCATAACGTCAGCTCACTGTCTTGCTCATCTTCTTTAGGAGGCAACGGGAACCTCTGCTCCCTGCTTTGATGTGTCTCTCATTATGTTTTTCTTCTTGGGTTCCTTGTTGTATCATCTTGTTGTGTCAGCTTGCCATGCCTGCCTGTCGTGCCAGCTCACTGTCTTCTTTAGGAGGCACCAGAACTGAACCCAGGACCTCCCTGTGGTAGGCAGGAACTCAGTCGCTTGAGCCATATCTGCTTCCCTTTGCTTGTCTTTAGATACTGAAGACTTTCTACTATGTTTCTTTCCTAAAAGTTTTATATTTTACATTACATCCATGATTCATTTTGAGTTAATTTTTGCATAATGTATGAGTTTTAGGTGAAGGTTTGTTTTATTTTTATTTTTATTTATTTATTTTTTTTGCCTTCGGATGTCCACTTGCTCCAGCACCATGGTTTAAAAGGTTATCTTTACTTTTCCTGGCTAGGAAATAAAACCTTTTCAACAAATGGTCAAAAATCATTTGAGTACCCCACTAGCAATGAGCACACCTAACCCAGGTCTTAGTTTATAATACCTTTCCCAATAAAAGGAATCAGGAGGAAACAGATGTGGCTCAAGTGATTGGGCTCCCGTCCACCATATAGGAGGCACAGGGTTCGATTCCTGGTGAGCTGGCCCAAGCGGAGAGCTGGCCCACACGGAATGCTGGCCAGTGCAGAGTGCTGGCCTGCGTGGAGAGCTGGCACAGCAAGATGATGCAACAAAAAGAGACACAGAGAAGAGACAATAAGAGTCACAGCAGACCAGGTTGCTGAGGTGGCACAAGAGATTGAGCGCCTTTCTCTACTCTGGAAGGTCCCAGGATTGGTTCCCAATGCCACCTAAAGAGAAGACGAGCAGACCCTAAAGAACACACAGAGAGCAGATAATGAGCACAAAGCAACGAGGCGTGGGGGGGGGGGAGAAATAAATAAATAAATATTTTTTTTTTAAAAAGGACCAGGGCTTCTTGAAAAAATGGCAGATTTTAGGACTGAGGCAGGAAATATGCAAGACATGGAGCATCTTGTTGAGTCATAAAATAAGGAAGTGCTTAAAAATCATCCTGTATTAATGGGGAGTATGTCAAAAGAACACAGGAGCCAACTGAAAGAACTCCGAACGGCCATAAGGAACAATTTAAGCAACAAAATAAACAAAGTAGTATTGCATTATAGCCCAAAGTATGAAAATAAATAGCCACGAGTCCATACTGGTATAAATAAATGATTGAATACATAGATAAATGAGGGAGAATAGACAAATCTCCCATGCAGAAGAATTGCAAATAATTTATGTAGACACTCCATTTTCACAGAGGAGAGTATAACTCCCCACTCCTTAGGTGTGAGCTATACATAGTGATTTCCTTCCAAAAAGTAAAGCATGGAAAGGGGGGAAAGAGAGTAACCTGATAGTGGAGAAACCTGCCAAACACTATCTCAGCCAGGTGATCAGAGTCAGGATCAGCAGTCCTAACTCAGCTTGATATGATGTGATGAAAATGGCACTTTACCTATGTGGTCTTACTCCTAGTAACCTGTGACCCCAGAATTATGTTGAGAAAAACATCAGACAAATTCCAACGGTAGGGAATCCTATGAAACACTTGACCAATACTCCTCAAAGCTGTCAACGTCATCAAAAAAAAAAAAAAAAAAAAAGAGGAAAGTCTGAGAAACTGTCATAACCAAGAGTAGCCTAAGGAGATGTGACAATTAAGAACTAAGGAAATCTGGATAAATTCTGGACTTTAGTTAATTATAATGTGTCAGTATTGGTTTGTTAACTGTAACAAATGTACCATTCTAATGTAAGTTGTTAATGATAAGGGAAACTGGGTGCAGTGTATCTGGGAACTCTGTACTATCTGCTCAATTTTTCTATAAATCTAAAACTGTTCTAAAAAATTAAGTTTATTAAGAAAACTAGTAGGGCATATTTTTGTGGGTATCTTTCTGGTTCTTTATTTTGTTCCATTGATCTATCCCTCTGCCAAAACCACACTGTTTTGATTACTGTAGCTTATAGTATGCCTTAATATTGGGTAGTTTTTGCCTATATTTGAGTTGTTGATTTTCTTATTATTGAGTTTTGAGAAAGTGCCAGTATACTAGAGAGAAGCCCCCTGGCTTCAAGTATTCACCATGCCCTGGCACCAACTGGTAGGTTTTTTAGAAGGAAGGAGAATGTTATTAATTTAATACTTTGATTAAATGAAGGTTAGCTATAAAAGCTTCTATTGTATTTATTTTGGGGTTCCTTCCCAGCGTTAAAAGGATGCTTACCCAACTGAATTAACATTGATTACTTGGCGAAGATGTGAGTGCCATATATTTACAGATTTGAGGTTGGGGAACTAGATACTGGATCTAGTTTCACCTTCCAGAATGAGTCCTCCTGAGCCACCATTTGGCAAGTTAGATCTCTTATGTAGTTGTGCTCTGTGCCTAAAGAACTCCCAAGCCTATACCTTTCAGCTGGAATTTAACTTAAGTTTCAGGACATGGTGAATTGCATGGTCCCAAGGCATACCTGAAGTTATGCCTTTATCCCCACACTCTTTTCTTTGTTCTGAAATCTCTTACACAGCATTTTGGATTTGGACTGATGGGATTCTGCAAGCCCCAGTAAGTCTGTAGCTGCCTAATAAAAGGGCTCTTAACCTTTTCTCCCCCATAGACCCCTTTGACAGTCTGATGAAGCCTGTGGACCTCCTCTTAGAAAACAAATTACATAGAATACATAGGATCACAAAGGAAACCAATTACTGAAATGCAGTTATCAGAATATTAAAACTAATTTATAGTATATTAATATATATGCTTCTTTATTAATAAATTCAATAGCAAGATCTAGTAGCAGATTTAATAATTCTTATAATTTCAGTCATGATGATAAAAAATTATATTTCAAGATATTTGAAGCAATGATAAAGTTAATTGAAAAGATATGTGAATTCCATTGGTGACAAAATTCACAAAATGACTGATACTGCTGCAGTTTATTGCCTACATTCATAATTGAATGTTACAAGTTAGTGAAAATTTCAGTTACAGATTAGTGAAAATCAAGATGCAATTTATTTCCCTATCTGCATTCATGGACTCCTGTCTTAATGGCATGAAATTCTGTACTTCTTTTCATATCTTATATTTTTATTAGTCTCATCTACCACTGTTCACTGGTTATTTTATTAAACTCCCCTGTACAGGCTTCAGAAGGATTTTGACGGGAGTAAAGCACATCAGCCAGTGAGAACTGGACTCTTGGAACCTTTGCCTGTTACCCTACCCTCAGTCCTTCTCTCACCCCTGCTCTTTATGCTCTGCCCCCCACCCGCACCCCCAGGCTCAGCCTGGCTCTTGTGGGCAACTCCCTAACCATGAAAAACAGTCACTGAGGGCTTGGACTCTGTTGATTTCCTTCTGTGCTTGTAGATTTATCTATAAAATCCACCCACAAGTAGTTGTTTTCTCCTCCTTATGATCCTGAAACTTGTCATGCTGGAAAAATATTTTGGTTCAGGCATCTTGAATCTGGGCAGGTGCTTTAGAATGTCTGAGAATTCACATTATTTTCCAGTTAATCCCAACCTCTATCAATCCTAGAACACAAAATAGAACCACACATTTAAATACACCGATAAAGCAAAATGTTGAAGATATTCCTGTGGGAAAGGAGCGTTCAAGCATATAAGCAATATCTTGGTACTGTGAAGCTAAACAGGGAAGGTAATCTTCAAGTGGACACAATTATTTAGCCTCTGCTACATTCTTCTCTCTCTTCCATTCCAAAGCCTGGAAACAGTATAATGTAACTCTCCATAGTGAAAAGAAAATGTGTTTCCCGCGGTCAGGTGAGGCTGCTGTTTTTCCAGTGTAGTGTTTTTCTTGCTGTGCGACTCTTGTTGATTTCTGTCCTGGAGGTTGAGGGCAGAGAAGTTTCAGTTCTCTTGACAAAGTCCCAGGAGGCTGGGAGTGGACTGGACTCTGGCCAAGGCCATTTATTCTCGAAGAAATTAGAAACCAGCAGGGTATTGCTCTGCTTATTCAGAAGGAGTAAGAAATAAACTAGTATGTAACAGGGCAAGGAAGTTTATCTCAATCTAGACAAACTTTTATACTTATAGGTCTATGAAGGTGATAAAAATGAACACCAGGAAAAACAGAAGTGGCTGACAGCAAAATAGAGAGAGCAAATTTTCATCCAGCAAAAGTTGTTTTCATGTTGTTAGGATTCCCACCCCACCCCCGTTGTTTTCTATCATAGTTCTTTTAAAAAATTCAGAAATTTTAGAGTATATGAGGCATATAGAAAAGTACAGTTAATTGTGTAATAAACACCCATGTACCCACCACCCAGTTGGGGCAAACATTACAGCCATTTGTAGGGGAGAGGGCCTTGCAGGGAAGCTCTGACGAGCCAATGAAGATGCCCATGAGAGAATGAAGCACCTTTAACCATCTTTTCTGCCCAGGGAACGTGAAGACACTACACCATGTAAGAACTGGTCTATCCCCATCCTCCATGCAAAGCCCATATTATTTTGGGAGAAAACAAACAGCAGGTATCAAGTAGGAGAGCAAGATGGCTTGGGAGAATAGAGAACAGAAAGACCCACCTCCCTTTTCCCTGGCAGGTTTCCAGGCTGGAGCTGAGGAAGGGGAGAGTTACCACTAAGTGAAAGGGTGAGTTTTGATTATTACAGGGGATTATGCATTCTAATTGCTAAACTGAGCCTATATCTGTGAGCTTGTGAGACTTCTCCATTATTTAAGAGTGAGCAGAAAAGCAATGGGACTCAGAATTTTCATTCAGGAGCAGGAAAGGTGATTTCCACTGAATAAATGATTAAAGAAACAATGGGAGACAAAGTCAAGTTGGGTTTTGATGGCCAGGAGTTTTGCTTGTTTAACACACCACACAGAAAGCATTTAATCAAGTCTAAGTCGTCATCAATAGTAAAGCAAACTATAATTTTAGGCGCCACTAAGAAAGAAAAAAATTGTTACCTAGATGATACATGAAAATTAATGCAAAAATCCATGGTAAACAAAATACCAAAATATTGAAGAGATGATCAGTATTACTGATTTTTCCTTTTGCTCAGGGTTCAATATATCTCGGCATGGCACTGTTACTGATCTTTATTTAAATTTTTGATATTTTGCTCACCATGGTTTCTTGGCATTCTTTTTTTTTTTTAAATTACATTAAAATATTATTGATCTTTATTAATCAATTTTTTGATACGCCCTTAAATTTTGCACTTGAGGCAAGTGCCTCACTCATCTCACTGCCCCTCCCCCACCTGACTAGCCCTGGTCTCTCTGGGAAATAGAGCTGGGGATAGGAAAAAAAAAAGAGGAAGAAATTAAAAAAAAAAAAAAGAAAGAAAGAAAAAAAAAGACCCTCTTGCTTATTTTCTTGCAGATGGGAGAAATAGTTGCATAAATTTCCCAAACAGGGTCTCTTTAAAACTTTCTATGGAAAATATCGGAGATGGTCTAATTGATAGCCCCAGGTAACACAGAAGAGTGAAGCTCTAATCTTTTTCTTGAAAAGACTCCAACATAATGCATGGGCTGACAAAAGTCCATAATAACTGCCTAAATTGGTTCTTTCAATGATGTTGATATTAAAGTATGAGAAGCAAAATTCTTGGGTTAATTTCCTCATTCCTGCCATTTAAAGAAATTCCCTCCAGTACCAATGAAACTCTAAAAGGAATTTTACAATACTTGTGTGTAATGATAATACCGGGTATATAGATTTCTATCATTTGCATCATTTCACTTAATTTTCATACTTCTCTTCTGATTCCCCAAAACTACCACAGGGGTAGGCAAGGAAGGTATTGTCCTATTTTATGACTGAGGCATTAGCCTCATTTTTCAGACAAGACTTACTCAAATCACATGGCAAACTGCTACAGAGTGGTAATCTGTAGAAGATCTTTTGACTTCAAGGGCAAAATCTTTTGACTTCCTGAACACAATATTGTGTGTCACTGAAGACATGGGCAGAGACGCTTTAAGTGGCTGCATGTGAGGTATTCCAGCTATAATCTGAGCTGGTTTGCAGCTGATCTCCCTGAGGCTATATCCAGTCTCCTAATGCTGTTTCATATTAAACAGGTTTGGGAGTGAGTCATTTGGCTGGCACATGCCAGCACAGTGACTGCTTCAGCCCTGCTTGGAAAGTCTATGTCCTCCCTTTGCCTAGGGGTAGCAAACTCAACGCAAACCTCAGCTATAATATTGCGGATGCTCTCAGGCTGACTTTGTTTCACTTATATTATTTCAGGCTTCATTTACCATGTGCCCGTTTTCCCCTTCCTTGCTTACATGATATGGTACAGAGTTCTCTCGGTCTACACACGTTTTCCTTTGTTTAGGTGATGCTGGAGTTAGAAAAGAAGGCATACCCTGCTCAGGAAACTCTTAGTTGAAAAAGGAAATGGAGCTCTTAATCAGCTCAAGTGGGCTGTTGCCTCACACCCAGGTGAGTCTTACAGATGACAGGATTTTGACCAATTTGAGGAGGGAATTTGGATTTTCTACTTCTTCCTGTCCTGGATGGAGGCACTGGTTGCTTTTGATAATCGGTTTGGAAGCTAAGAAGCCCTGCTTCTGAATTCTATTGGGCTTAATGCTGACAGAACGTCTAGCTATCCTTGATTTAGAGATAGATTAGGTGACAGCTCCCTCATTTGCCAACCCCATGCTCCACACGGATTCCTGTCAAAGCACTTGCAATGCTTTATTGTATTATTATATGTTAAATGTCTGTTTTTCCCATTTGACCCTGAGAGCCTAGAGGGCAGGGGTCATGTCTTCTTCTGTAATCCCCAAAAAGTTGGGCTACCTTGTGGCCAGTTTTTATCATTGTGTGGGCATCCAAAAGTAAAATACAATTCCAAATGCAAAGAAGACCAACGGTCTCCCAAGTGATGCTGGGCGGGAATCACACTGCAGCCACACACAACCAGTGCTGTTCTGGCTGCCTTCACTGATCTGGCTCCCCAAGTCCACTTGTTGAAACACCTGCTTCCAGTTTCTCATAGCCTGAAGTCGTGGTCTCACTCAACTATTCTCATTTTCTCTCATTTTCTTCCTCCTCAGTTTCCTCCCCATTCTCCTCCTCCCCCTTCTTCCTTTCTCTCTCTTTTTCTTCATCTCCACACCTTCTTATCTTCCCCTTTCCTCCTGATCTTGGTTTTCCACTCCTCCTCCTACCTCTGGCTCAATTTTTTGTTACATGGTCTCACTAGACATCTGTATTAGGCAGCCAAAGGGGTGCTGATGCAAAATACCAGAAATCTGTTGGCTTTTATAAAGGGTATTTATTTGGGGTAAAAGCTTACAGTTACAAGGCCCTAAAGAGTCCAACTCAAGGTACCATAAGAGATACTTTCTCACCAAAGTCAGCTGCCATGTGTTGAAGCAAGATGGTGGGCAATCTCTGCCTGGTCTTTCCTTCCTTCTTCCTCTTAAGGCTCCGTGGGCTCAGCTTCTTCTGATCTCTGCTGTAGGCTGGCATAGGGCTGGTCTCTCAGGACTTTTCAGCTGCTCTGGTCTCTTCACAAGGCCAGCTGTAGACTATCAGGAGAATGGCTGACAAAGTTCTCTCTCCTTCTTCTGTATCTTCTTCCATGTGTCTTCTTGAGTAGTGTCTCTTTCTATCAGCCCACCAAGGGTGTGGGGACTCAACCCTGAGTCACACTCTACTGACATGGCCAAATCAAAGCCCTAATCTTGATTTAATCAAGTAAACATAAAACCTTGGAATTTAATACAATCAAAGGGTATCACACCCAGAGGAACAGACCAGTTTACAAATATAGTATCCTTTTTTTTTTTTTGAATTTGTAAATAATATCAAACTGCTACAACATCTTTCAATATTCTTTTTCACCTGTTCTCCTGATCAGCACAACCAAGCCCCAGAAGTGTAGTATGCAAACAGAAACCTCCTTAAAAGGGTACTGAGGAAATAAGGGGAGGGGATGAGGCTGTGATATGTACATATTGTTATTTTTGTCCTTGTCACATTTATCTTTGTGTATCTTTATTTTCTCAGCATCTAGCTCTGCATTTAGCACTTACTAGATTTTCAGAAAATGATTACAAAGGCATGAATGAATTATTCTTAGCCCTTACCCCAACCGTGACATCAAAGCTGTTCCTATGAATGCTCAGTTACCTGTACTTTATTCTGTCCCTTTCAAGGACAGACTATTGAATCAAGAGTTTTTGTCCTACAAATCAGTGGCACTTGGAAATAAATTTTTTTGCCACCTTTTAAGGCTGTGTATGTGGCGGCGGGGGGGGGGCATGTTCCAGGCTCCATCAGGGAGGATGTACATCCCTCCAGACCCTCTTGTATCTGGGTGCCCAGGCCACTGGCATCCCAGATAATGTATAGGGGTGAAAAGTCTTGCCCAATGGATTGGGCCTGCCTTGTGTCTTGATCCTGCCAGTTCTGCTTCCTGAGGCTGGGCCCATGCTTCTATTCCCCTTTGCCTCAATGAACTCCTTACTCTGTTTACCCCAGTTCTCAGAGTAGCTCTTCCTGTGGCCACTCAACCCCTGGTCTGTAACTGGACAGAGTCTGTTGCACATGGCTCAAATTTTTGGCCCTTAATGTTGATTCTGTTCTGTGTCCACCTTTCCCCTCATCTCTGGCCTTTTTGAGCTACGCTCCTATTTCCTTTTCCTTATCTCCAAATAATCATTTTCCTAAACCTTTGCTGGACACAAACTTTGATAGTTTTCTTCTTATGAGATCCTGGGCCTCAACTCTAGAGAGCCATAGCTCAAATGGGAAAAGAAAGAGGAAGATGGCACCTGCTATCCTATATGTGATGGCCAGGGCTTCCTGCAGAGATTTGATTTGAAGGTTAGTATTAAAATACTTTGGCAAGAATACTAGATATTGAATATCGGACTTTTTATAGTTTGACATTAAGATATTGTAGCAGTTTGATATTGTTTATGAATTCCAAAAATAGATATTGGATTATGTTTGTAAACTGGTCTGTTCCTCTGGTCATATTAGATTGGATTGGATTCAGAGGTTTCACTTTTGCTTGATTAAATTATGATTAAGGCTTTGATTGGACCATGTCAGGACATTGAGTCACAGGCTCACAGAGAAAATGACACAGCAGAGGAAAGAGTTGGAGTTTTGTGATGCTGGAGTCACGGGAAGTAAACACACAGGAGAAGAACACAGAGGAGTAGAGATGGCTCCATAGCTATGGCAGAGGCCCTGAGAAGAGAGAGAGCCTGATAGTCTACAGCTGACCTTGTGGAGAGACAAGAGCAGCTGAGCCCAGAGAGAAATGAGCCCCGGGAGAGAGACGAGACTTATCCCAGCCTACAGCTGTTATTGGAAGAAGCTGGGACCATGAAGCCTCAAGAGGAAGACTGAACCCTTGCAGACATCACCCGCCATCTTGTGTCAACACACATGGCAACAGACTCTGGGTGAGAAAGTACCTCTTATAGTACCTTGAGTTGGACTCTTTAGGGCCTTGTGACTGTAAGCTTCTACCCCAACTAAATACCCTTTATAAAAGCCAACAGATTTCTGGTATTTTGCATCAGCACCCCTTTGGCTGCCTAATACAAATATATTTCTACATTATGATAAAAATGAAAAGTGATATAAGATAGAAAGTTAAATTGAAATGGATGTAAGATAATTTTCTGAAGACATCATGATGACTCCTCAAAAACGACAAGGCATCAGGACAGTGCTGAGAGAAGAAACATTTGCTGGATAATAAAGTTTTGAATTATTCCTGGAAAGGATCCTCTAATTTCCAATGCTCCAATAACTTGGAGGTCATGTTAGCATCTTTGGGTCTGTCTAAATCCAAGCAGAATTCAACTGTGGGCATCTGATATGCTTTTGTTCAGACTGATAGATTCATTAACATTAGCCAGGACCTAGAGGAACATCTTAAGATTATCTGGATAATGCCAGCACTAGAAGGAGAGTTATTTTATTAATGCTTCTTTTATATAGAGCGCTGGTAATAGTTTTAGTGTTTTGCTTATAGATATACTTGCCAATGCTTAGATGTTTCTAACTCCAAATGGATCAATAAATGACAAAATAATAGTTTAATGGGTAGCACACAGGACTTAAGTATGTGAGATAGCGAAGGCAGATGGGAGATGGATTAGAGAAAAATGGTCTTCCATGGATTAGTGCTCTCAGTGTGGTGAAAGAGTAGTTATTTTTGTTTGTTTTCTTTGAAAGAGAGAACTGGGAAAATGATTGGTCTTGGTTTTGGTTGGGATATTAAAGTTTAAGTTTGCAGAGTTGAAATAGTTCTGGGTAACGATCAGGTCCAGAGCAAAACCACAGGAATGGCTGGTGAAGTGGGGAGGAGGCTGAGGTTGCCCATAACCTTGGAAGGACTTGGGGAAGAGAATTAGACTGACACCTAGTGCATGTAGAGCGAGCCGCCAAAGGAGAGACAAGACAGTGGCCACAAAAAAAAAAGAGTAGAGGTTTTTCATAAGAGAAGGAAGAATACGAGTTTAGATGTGGTAATGTGGAGCGGGAAAAATAAATATGTTCCTTTTCCCAAATAGCCCTGGGGTATGTGAAGTGTCAAAGAAGAATAAACGTCCTCACTCCCAGGGGGCTGCAGGAAAGCCTTGTCCTCCAGCAAGGGCCATGCTTCAGTGAAGGCAAGAGGGGAAAGGAGCCCAAGTGGAAGAGTCTTATGATGTAGGGAAAGGACTTTATTGAGGGAAGAAGGCTCTAGAGGGTCAGCAGAGAGGGATGGAGGAGGGGGAGGGAAGAAGTAGGAGGGTGAGCCAGGGTGAATATGGAGGTGATGGGAACAGAAGAGAGAAGCCAGTAGAGCAACTAGCATTTAGGGTGGATGCAAACATGTCAGTAGTGGAGAGGTAGATAAAGTGGTATTAACTAGTGTGGAATCTGTCTGGGCCTCTGGTGTAAAGGTTCATAAGCCCATGCAGAGAGGATCCCAGGTGGTGTCTGAGGGCAGGTGCAGCAGCCCATTTCGGTCTTGTCAACAATGAGAGACCTCTGCCCAGGGCTCCAAATGGATGCCACATGGTTGTAAGGTTGTTTTGTGCTTCTGCATGAACCAGCCTCAGGTAGAGAGGGAAGAGCTGTTACACCTCAATCAAAAGGAAGAGACTTACACATGTTCCCAGGTGGTCTTCCAGAGAAGTGCATCTAAATCTGGGTCCTGATAAACTGGCCAAACTTTTCCTCATGTTGGTGAAATGTCCTCGTCCCTCAGTGTCCCCCTGGAAGCATTAGGCCTCAGCCACAGAGTCCTCAGGTCCAAGAGAGATGAGAATTAAGTAGCTAAACTCCTTGTCCCAACCAGCCTAACCCAGTGACCATAAAATAAAGCTGTTCTCAGAAGTCTTCATCATCAGAGCAACCGATCTTCCCAGACTTGCTTTCCATCACAAGGGGGTGACCACACCCCAACCCTGTACTGGGCAGGAGGCCAGTCACTGGGGATTTAGATAGGAAGCTGGGGACATGGCCCAAAAGGAAAAAAGTATAAACTCCAGGTTTTGGGAAAACCGGGATCTTAAATCAAAACAAGGTAAATGCAATGCTGAACCCGTGAATGGCTGATCGAATCTTTATGTAACTTAGATGTTAGATGTGGTCACCCTGTCCCTTAATATCTGCTAAGGTTGGCTCAGGCCCCATCCTGGAGGAAGTACAGTGCTCTGCCCAGGTTTATGGAAAACTCCATGGATTGACAATTTTCCTAGTCATCCTTGCTCTGATTCCCAACTTTGACTGAGTCCTACTCCACCCCAAGTGGACCTAATCACAGAACCCAGTTTCTTCTTCTGGGTTCCTTCCTAAAGCAGTACTCACAGGAGACCACAGCATATTGTAGAACTTTTACTGCTGGCGGGGAGGGGCGGCTACAAAACAGTACCAGACAGATAAAAGTTAATATCACATGGCCCTGTTCTTTTTAAAAATACATATATATTTTATTAGAGCTTACAAAACAATTATGCATAATGTGCAGAATTCCCATACATCACCCCTCCACCAACACCTTGACATGACCCTATTCTTAAAATTCCCCTTTGCTATTTCTACTGACTCCTACCATGTTATCTAACTCTCTTTCCTTCTCTCTTCTTGCCTTCCTCTTCCCTTCACTCTCCCCCACTCCATGTCCCCTGGCAATTTTTTAAGCAGAGAAGTTTAGCTGCTTCTTTGTTAACCCCTGCCAACCCTGGTCCCAGGGCTCAGTTTCTATTCCCACCTGGTTTATCAAGGAATTTTCCCAAACAAGATGGTTCCTTCTCTAAGAGAAGGTCCAGAGCCAGCTGGGTAAAAGACTTTCCTTACCTCTCCACATTTTTTATTGCCCCTGTCAAAAGACAGCTGGGGGTGGGGGAGAGAAGGAAAAAAAGACAGCTGGAGGAAGCAGATGTGGCTCAAGCACACCTACCACATGGGAGGTCCTGGGTTCGGTTCCCGGTGCCTCCTAAAGAAGAACAAGACAGTGAGCTGACCCGACGGGCTGGCACAATGAGATGATGCAACAAGATGATGTAAAAAGATGACGCCAAGAGATGATGCAGCGAGGAGATGCAACGAGGAAATACGAGAGACACAACAAGCAGGGAGCAAAGGTGGCTCAAGCGATTGGGAGACTCCCTCCCACCTGGGAGGTCCTGGGTTCCATTCCCAGTGCCTCCTAAAGAGAAGATGAGCAGACACAGAGCGCACACAATGAATAGACAGAGAGAGCAGACAGCGAGCGCAAACAATGAGGGGGGAGGGAAGAAATAAAGACGTCTTTAAAAAAAAAAAAAAAAAAAAGACAGCTGGGTCCCAGAGCCTGGGATGTGGCTTAACTGACAGGTGCATTTTAAGTGGTTCCTGATACAATGCACAGAGGAAGGGAAGGGAACCAAAGAGACAGCCACAGGCAGCCCCGGAGATGTAGGGTAACCTTCCCAACCTAGTTGTTGGTTCTTACAGGTCCTCAACATTGTGGCTCTCTGAGCTGACTTCTCTCAGGACACCTTCCCAGACCACTTATTTGTATGTTTTTTCTTGGAAAATGCATCATCTTCCCCTTTATTCACTTTCTTTCAGGTGAAAATAACCTAGTCTTCCCTCAGCTCTTTCACTCAGAACCCATTTCTTCAAAAGATCTCTTCCTTTCAAGAGGAGGACAGACACAAAACAGCTCTTTGTTCAGGACTTGAAAACTCAAGTTTCTTTTTTCCACCTAATTAGAAGGAAGTATTTTTCCATTCACTTCATTTTCTTGTTGGAATTTGCCAACTGGAGTGGCTTAGTTTGCTTACAAGGTTGTTCATAAATTAACAGTCTCTGGGCCAGGTTGTCCTTATCAGGACTTAATATCTAACTCAGCCCTGGCTAAACCAGAAGGAGTGCTCAAAATTGTTGGTAGGTTCCCCTAAGATGGGCAGGGATTTCCAAAACAGTAAGCAAGCTGCTTTTTCTGTGTTGGAGCTACCCTGAAGGCTAAGACCTTCTGGGGAGTATAAACTGAAAAGTTTGGGGATCCTGACCCATTTCAGGGATGGCTACCACTCTGCCTGTTTCTTGTAATGATGAAGTGAAACAAAGGACTTGGGACTTGAAGAGACAGAAAGTAGTCAAAATATTTTTTTCTAAAATAAATTAAAATTTTCAACAAGCTCTTTTTATTTTCTACTAGAAAACACTAAATTGCCAGCTATTGCCTCACTGATTTCTCCCACACAATGGGTTGGCTTAAACAATGGGAATTTATTGGATCACGGTTCTGAGGCTAGAAGAAGTCCAAAATCAAGGTTTTGAAATCAAGCAAGATTTGCTTTCTCCCCAAAGACTGTAGTATTTTGATGTTGGCTGCTGGCAATCCTTGGGCTTCATTGACTTGCATCTCTGCCTTCCATCACATGGCAATGTCCTCTCCTGTGACATCCAGGTCCTCTTGATAATGTGGATTATAAAGGGAATGGATTAAGGCCCACCCTGATTCAGTTGGTCATACCTTAACTAAAAATAACACTTCACAAGGTCCTATTTATAAATGGGACACACTCAAAAGAACGTGGGTTAAGAACATGTTTTTGCTGAGTTGTATAACTCAATCTGCAGGGTGTGATAGGTAGAATTTTGGTCCCCATGACTTCCGCCCCCAGTGTTACTGCTGTGATTATGTTATGTTACATGGCAAAAGGGACTCTGCAGATGCAATTAAGGTTACTGATGGACTGGCCTTAAAATAGGGAGATTATCTGAGCCCTTAAAAGGAGAGCTTTCTCCTGGCTGAGGGCAGAAGTGGAAGTCCATGCATGAGAAGGATTCCATGTGCTGTTGCTCTGAGATAGATAGGCCATGTGCAAGGATGGGATGGAGGCCTCTAGGAGCTAAAGGTGGCCCCAGCCAACAGTCAGCAAGGAAATAGAGACCGCGGTCCTGCAACGGCAAGGAACTGGACTCTGCCAACAACCTGAATACCTTTGAAAGCAGGTTCTTCACTGGAAACCCTAGAATGGAATGCAGTCTCCCGACACCTTGATTTGGACCTTACAGCTGCATAATATTCCATCGTGTTTATCTGTTCATTGGTTGATGGATAGGTGGGTTGCAGAGAACTCAGGTGAGCTACTCTATACCCAGGCTTCTGACTACAGAAACTGTGAGATAATAAATTTATGTTAGTTTAAGCTTCCAAGTTTGTGGTAATTTGTGGCAACAATAGAAAATGAGGGAAGCGGATGTGGCTCAAGCAATTGGGCTCCTGCCTACCATATAGGAGGTCCAAGGTTAGATTCCCGGACCTCGTGGTGAAGGGAAGCTGGCCCGCGCGGAGTGCTGGCCTGAGCGGAGAGCTGGCGCAGCAAGATGACGCAACAGAAAGAGACACAGAGGAGAGACAATAAGAGATGTAGCAGACCTGGAAGCTGAGGTGTTGCAAGAGATCAATTGCCTCTCTCTCACTCTGGAAGGTCCTGGGATTGGTTCCTGGTGCTGCCTAAAGAGAAGACAAACACACAGAAGAATACACAGTGAATGGACACAGAAAGTAGACAGCGAGCGCAAAAACAACAGGGGGGTGGGAAATAAATAAATAAGTCTTTTTTTTTTTTTTTTTAAGATTTTTTATTTATTTATTCATTTATCCCCCCCTTGCTGCTTGTGCTCGCTGGGTCAGCTAACCACGCCGTGCGGGCGGGCTTGCCTTCACCAGGAGGTGCCGGGAACCGAACCCGGGGCCTCCCATATGGTAAACGGGAGCCCTACTGATTGAGCCACAGCCGCTTCCCAATAAATAAGTCTTTAAAAAACAAAAAAAAGAAAATGTATACAGTGTTTTTCTGTCTTTTGTTTGAACATCAGGCAGGAGCAGTGGAGATCCTGTTTCCTTAGGAGGAGATAACCAGGAAAGGGTCTTCACGGCAGGGTTCTGTGGACAAAGTTGGCCACTGTGTCCAAAGGGGTGAGGTGTCCTGGCCTCCTATTTTATAATGTAGAGCTACGATGCCCAATATGGTAGCTGCTAGTCCCATATGGCTTAAGGACTTTAAGTGTTCAATAGCCCTATGTAGCTAATGACTACTGTATTGGAAGACATAGAACATTTCCTTCTCTGTACAAAGTTCTAATGGACAGCCCTAGTCTAGATAATTAACAGTGATGATATCTACCAATGGCAGCTGTTCTTCTCATTTGGGCTACTGAGAGGTGGGATTCCTCTATCTCTAACAGAAATATTTCAAAGCAGAAGGCATGTAGATTTCTCCACCCTGTAACAAGTGATACATGAATTTTATAGAAATTTTCTTTTTTCCCCCATTATCTTTATTTTGTATATTTAATAATTGAAAATATAAACAATCATTAAAATAAAAAGAAAATACAGTTGAATAAAAACATATTTCTCAATTAAATGTACTGGATACATACACATTTTTTTTTGAATCATACAATAGGTTACACAATATATTTGGCTCATAGTAACACAATCATACAGTATTTGTCCTTTTGAGTCTGGCTTGCTTTGCTCAACATAATGTCCTCCAGGTTCATCCATGTTGTCATATGCTTCATGACCTCATTTCTTCTTACAGCTGCATAATATTCCATTGTGTGATTACACCACAGTTTGTTTATCTGTTCATTGGTTAATGGACACCTGGGTTGTTTCCAACCTTTGGCAATTGTGGATTCCACCGCTATGAACATAGGTGTGCAGATGTCTGTTTGTGTCACTGCTCTCAGTTCTTCTGGGTAGATACCCAGTAGTGGTATTACAGCATCACATGGCAAATCTATATCTAACTTCCCTAGGACCTGCCAAACAGTCCTCCACAGTGGCTGTACCATTCTGCACACCCACCAACAGTGAATGAGTGTTTCTCTCTCTCCACATCCTCTCCAACACTTGTAGTTCTCTGTCTTTTTAATAGTGGTCATTCTCATAGTTTGAAATGATATCTCATTGTAGCTTTGCTTTGCATTTCCCTAATCCTTAGTGATGTTGAGCATTTCTTTCATGTGCTTTTTTGCCATTTGTATTTATAGACACTTTCTTATCTACACTTTTCTTCCCTTATAACTTGTATAAATTATCTTCGGGGGATAGAAAGTCCAGACATTGAAGTGCAACAATCTAGGAACTCCCATCACAGGGTATCAGGTCTCACTTTTTCCCCCTAGATGAAGGAAGGGCTACCACATGGTGAATGGCCAAAAGATCCCTGGCCTGACCTGCAGGACTTTGCAAGGGTCTTCTGCTGCCCTCCTGTGGTGATAGGTCAAGGTCACTCCTAGAAGCAAACCCAAACAGGCTGTGGCTATTAGACTTGTCTCATCATGGTTTTCAATGCCCAAAGGTAATACTAACCTAGAAGCGGAAATGGAGGCTTATTCTCGCAGAAGGTTGAAGCATCCAGCCTCAGAATCAGACTTCTATCTTGGACTCAGTGTTGAAGCATAAGACTTCCTGACCAAACTTGCTTATAGCTGGTGGCCATGCTCTAAAGCTTGCAGGTAATACGGTTGAAGACTTAGGTTCTCCAAAGAAACAGGACCAACAGGCTATATGTATATGTATATGTATATGTATATGTATATGTATATGTATATGTATATGTATATGTATA
>JAKSZT010053887.1:98282034-98329651 GCA_026826555.1 Tolypeutes matacus
GTATATGTATATGTATATGTATATGTATATGTATATGTATATGTATAAAGAGATTTATCTTAAGGAATTGGCTCATGTGATTGTGGGAGCTGGCAAGTCTGAATTCCATATGTCAGGTTGGAGGCTGGATATTCCTAGAGGGGTGATGTTGAAGTCTTTTGAGTCTGTTGGGGAGGCCAGGAAGAAAAGAAGGGTATAGTCTCGAGGCAGAATTCATTCTCATTCTTGAAACACTCAGTTCTAGCTTTGAAGACTTACAACTGGGGAGAGGGTATAGTTCAGTGGTTGAGCGCCTGCTTCCCATGTACAAAGGTCCTAGGTTTAATCCCTGCTATCTCCTAAAAAAAAAAAGATTGACAACTGAATGGATGAGGCCCATGCACATTATGGAGAGTAATCACCCTTACTTAAGGCCAACTGATTGTAGATGCTGATCCTGTCTAAGCAATCCCTTGACTGTAACAATTATGCCAGTATTTGACCAAACAACTGGATACCATAACCTATCCAAGTTGACAAATAAAATTAACTATAAGGGGGACGGATGTGGCTCAAACGGTTGGGCGTCCGTCACCCATATGGAGGGACCTAGGTTCAATCCCCGGGACCTCCCGGTAAAAAAAAAAAAAAAAAAAAATTAACCAAAAGAGAGCATTATGGTATAAGCCAAGGGAAAAAGCCCAGCTTTGGGGTTCAGAAGACCTAAGTTTGAATCTTGCATCTATATTGCTGTGCTATCCTGGGAGAGTTGTGAGTTGTGAGTTGTTGCAATGCAGATGAAACAATTGGAGGGTGACAACCTTCAGTTCTTGGTATAGGGTTGTTGTGAGAATTAAAGGAAAGAATTGCACAGATTGTCTAGCATATGAGGGACACTCAGGGAACAGTAACTGTTATATACTAATATAGTAACTATTATAATGTTATTCACACAGGTGTCAGCCCCAGGTTACATTAGGAAAGACCATACATTCAGCATCCTGTGTGGACTCGTCTCCATTCCCATTTTAATCACCACTCTCATGGCCATGCCATCCTCCCAGTCATTTCAATAAAATTGCTCCTCCCCCCAAATATCCTACCATTTTAAACATCATGCTCTCTTACCTTTGTCCATTATATTTCTTTGGCCACCTCCCCAGTGATTCTCCCACCCCATTTACACCTCTGATCCATTATCAGAGAATAGCAGCAACCAGAAAAGACCTTCTACAAGTTCCTACCACCACATCTGCCCACCCTCTGGCATCTGTGCCCAGAGATTCTGCTTTTTCTCCTGTTGCAATGGGTGAACTGTTTGTGCTTCTATCTAATGTCAGGTACCCCACCTTTGTACTGGATCCAGCCCCTCTTACTTTCTCAAGTACTTCACTCCTGCCCCTGTCCTCTCTTACATCATTAATGTTTTCCTTTCTACGGAATCATTTCTTTTGTATCAAATATTCTACAATATCCTAAAAAAAAGAAAAAATTCTCCCTAGAGTCCTATCCCCCTTTGACCACTTCCCCCTTTCTCTGATCCTCTAATAGCATCCTTCTCCCTGAGTGTTTTCTCATCTCCCTGAATTCTAATTGCTGGAGTTTCCCAGGGCTTAGTTCTCAGATCTCTACTCTTCTCTGTCACACTCACCCTCAGGTGAGTTCATATAGTTCCATGAGTTTAAGTATGTTCTATATGCTGCCAAATTATATACTCTTCCTGGACTTCTCCCCTGAACTATAGACTCCTATATCCAACTGCCTACTCAACATCTCCACCTATCTAATAAGCATCTTAGACTTAATTCGACCAAAAAATGGACTGGCGATTTCCAACTCCCAGTCCCCATTCTCCTCCCATAGTTTTGCCTGTTTCAATAAATGGAACTCTGTTTTTTCATTTGATCATGCCCCAAACTGGTTTCACCTCAGTCCCTCTATTTCTTTCACACACTTCATCTAGTCCATCAGAAAGCAAAGGGAGATCAACAGCCTTGCAAGGCTATATCATTCAGGACAGGGAAAAGCCTTGAGTCACCAAAGAATACTCCCTTCTATTGACCAGAATTATTACATAACCTAGACATATTCACAAACAAACAAACATGAAGCATTTCAAGCAATTCAACAAACATACATGAAGCATTTACTATGTTCCAGGCAATGTTCTAGGTGCTGGAGATAAAGCAGTAGACAAAAATAGGTAAAATTTTATGGAGCTTACCTTTTATTGGGGAAACAGAAAATAGGTCAGATGGTTAAAGGAAAATGCATCTGGCTGAGGGGATCGAAAGTGATGGAAGACTTGAGACAGGGAGGTCACAGAAGCCTCCCCAGTAAGATGACATTTAAGCACAGCCCTGAAGTTGGTAAGGGAGTGAGCCATATGCATATCAGGGAATAAATCATTCAAGCAGGAGGGGCATCTGCTTGGGGTGTCCTGAGACAAAAGCATGCTTGGGGGTGTCCCAGGAGCAGGAGGAAAACCTCTGTGGCTAGAGTGGAGTGAGTGAAGTGCATAGTGGTGGGAAGTGAGATCACAGGGATAGCTGGGGTGATATCACATAGGCTTTGCAACCCAAGAGAGGAACTTGAGATTTTATTCTATTAGCAAAGAAGCCAATGGAGGGTTTTGAGCAGAGGTACAAAATGATCTGACATGTTTAAAAACGATCAGTCGGGCTACTAGGTGAAGACTGGGCTGTAGGTGGGGTAAGAGTGGAAGCAGGGAGAGCAGTTAAGGGCCTGTTCCATTGATCTATGCACAAGAGAATGGTGGCTTGAACTAGATGGTTACTGTGAAGTGGCCTGAAGTACGGGATTTAGAATTCATTTGAAGGGAGCACTGATAGGGTTTGCTGCACAATGCATAATTTATATTTGTCAATGCATAATTTATATTTGTTGAGTGAATAGATACACAGAGAGGTGTATTCTGGGGTGAAATATCCCTGCTATTGACCCCTGCCCCAGCCTTTGCTTTCTTTCCTTGTTCACCTACAGCCACCTGATGACTCTGGGGCTGGATATCCTGGAGATTGAACAGTGGGATACTGCCACTGGAAAATATCTACAACTGTCAATTAATAAATGGTGATTCTGGATTATTTGTAATTATCTTGTCCATTTCTCCTGAACCTGACTATCTCTTCCTTCCTCCCTTCCTCCCTCCCTGCCTCTCTCCTTCATTATTTTTTGATGCTCTCTTTGTACTGATAAAATTGGGCTTCTGAAAATTTAAGGAACATGGTGGTCCCACATGGTCCTTTCATACTGTTGGGCCTATTCTGAACCATTAATTGGGCCTCTTATTTTTTAGGCCAGGAATTGAACCCCAGACCTTGTTACGTGGGAAGCCGGCGCTCAACCACTGAGCCACATTGGCTCCCCAGAGTTGGTTTTTATGTTTGTTTGCTTGTTGTTTTTTCCATTTTTATGTTTTTTAGGAGGCACCAGGACCAAACCTGAGTCCTGTCATGGGGGAAGCAGGTGCTCAACCGCTTGAGCCACATTTGCTCCCCAGTTGGGCCTCTTTTTGAGGAGTTTCTCTCATCTCAGCAATATATGCTCCTTATTACTCTTTTTTTTTCTTCCTTATTACTCTTTATATTCATGTTGTAGACTTTCTAATATGTGGAATTAATATAATTGGATAGGGAACCAGTTATCATTGCCAGAAGAAACAGACTCAGACTTCTTCTTGACTGTCAAGTCCTTTTCTTCAGTACCAGGGGCAGCAATAATATCTATGTAGGCTGGGACCAGGGGCACTGGGGCACAGTATTTAAAGAGGCCCTCACTCTGGGGCACGTGCACGTGCAGGGTCAGTGGGTACCCGAGAGCCAGTGCCTCCTTAATGTTTGTTCCAGGTGCCTCCCTTCTCCTCTCCCTCCTCTGGCCCTGATGCCTACAGAGAAGCATTTTTGGTTTATTAACCAGGCAAGTTGTAGCTACAAGTGTAGGACCAGTTCCCCACTGTTCGGCCATGGCTGTGCAACAGAAAGCTGCTTTCAGAGAAAGCAAATGCATGGAGATGAGCCATGTTCTGGGAAAGTCTGCCAATTTAGAAATTAAAACCAGTGAGAAAATGGGGAAAGCATAATAGAGTTTTGTTTCACAATCAACTCAACAAGCCACTGGCATTCATTTGTTGAGGGCTACCTGGGCCTCGTAATATCTATAGCATTTCTATCTTGTTTGCAATTCCTTGGATACAAGCATTTTGTTTTCTTGATGTTGATTCTCTACTATCTTCTGTGCCTTCATTATACATGTTACAAAAGTTAACAGAACAAGTAATGGCTGCTGTGTAAATGCTTTGGAAAATCAGGTTTATTTAAAAAAATTTTTTTTAAATTTTGGAGGTACATGGGGATTGAACGCGGGAACTTGAACATGCAAAATAGGCACTCAACCACTGAGCTACATCTGCTGTGCAATCAGGCTTATTTTTAAGGTTCAGTTAACCATTCCCACTTTTAAAATGAGCTGAAATTGACTGAGTGATTCTAAATTAGCTCTTTAGTTTTCCCCCTTAACAACTGATAATGCCGCTATTAATTTCAATTATTTAGAGGCACCATTAATACAGAAACAAGCACAGCGATAAAGACAGAAAGGAATAAATTACTTGCTGCAAGACACTGTGACATTTTGACTGGCACAGAGATTTTTTTCTTTCACACACTTTGTGCTTTGACATTTCACTTGGCACAAACATTTCACAAATTCTTGACCTAATCTGCTGTATTGTTGTTTAGCAATTGCTGACATGACATGTTTTAACCTCAAACTCGCTGGATTCCGAATGCAACTTTTTCCTTCAAGCAGGGTTGGATGACCTCCAAAAAACAGTCCAGGCAGAAGTCTGTGTATCCAGGAGGTAAAGTGTATTTACCCAGGATGAAATACCCAAAAACTTGTTTGATGTAGGAGGTGGGGATGGGGAGGGGTGCTCAGGGAAATACGTGGGGTGGGAAGAGAGCAGGTAGCAGATCTCTAGGGATCCCTGGACATTTTAAGAAGGACAACAGCTCTAAACATAAAATACCTAGGAATAAACCTAACAAGAAAGGGAGGGGGGGATTTGACAAAAAATATCAAATTTAGGGATACAAAAGCTTTGAACAATGGAGAAATACACTATCTTCCTGAAAAGGAAGGCTGTATTGAATAAAAATGTCACTTTTTAAAAAAAGATTCATTTATTTATTTTTTATTTATCCCCACCTCCCCCAGATGGTTCCACTATCTGCTTACCTTCTCCAGGAGGCACCAAAAACTGAACCTGGGACCTACCATGTGGTAGGTGGGCGCTTAACTGCTAGAGCCACATCCGCTTCCCCACTTCTTTTTTTTCCTTTTTTTTTTTTTTAAAGGTTTATTTATTTACTGTATCCATTTAAAAACCCCCCTTCCCCATTTGCTGTTTTTGTGTGTGTGTTCATTCGCTGGGCAATTCCCAGTGTCTGTTTCCTGCCATCTCTTCTCCTCCTCCTCCTCCAGTCTTCAACAGGATTTGATCCTGGAGACCTCCAATGTAGGAGAGAGGTATTCTGCCGCCTGCACCACCTCAGTTCCTGGCTTCTGGAGCTTTCAGAACATCTTGTCTTGTCTCTCTCCTGTTAGGTCATCATCCTGCTGCATGGCTCCCTTGGGCCCGACAGCCCATGCGCCTTCTATATATTTATTTTTTATTTTACCGGGAGGTCCCGGGAATCGAACCCAGGTCCCTCCATATGGCAGACGGACGCCCAACCATTTGAGCCACATCCGCCCCCTTCCCCACTTCTTAAATTAAATTTATAGGTATCACTTGACTGTCTTCAGGCCTCACTGCAATATCTAGATTTTGCCAGCTCATTAGATTCTATTGCTATCTTCTTCCTCCCACGTCTTTACTCAAGAATAAGCCAACTCTGCTTTAATTTCCTTTTGCAAGACTGTATCAGTTAGAAGTACTTTCAGATGCAAATAATAATAATAATTCCACTAGCAGTGGCTTATAAAACAAATCATCATTGGTCCAGAGGTAGGCAGTTTGAGGTAAGACGCGTGGACTTAATAAAACCTAGGCTCTTTCTATGTTTCCATTCCGCCCACCTGAGAAAACAGGCTTTTTGTCCTTAGGCTTGTTGCCTCATGGAATGCAAGTTAAGAACCACAGCTCCAAGCATAATATCCTCACACAACTGTGTTGAGGCAGGAAGATTGGCAGGGGCAAAAACGCTTTCTTCTCATCAGGTCCCATCTTTTCAGCATAGAATACCCTTTTTTCCTAGAGCCACACCCACATACTTCCTCTTACATCTCATTGGCCAAAGCTGGGTCATGTGCCCACCTGTAGTCCAATCACTGGCTAAGGGGAACGGCAACTGCTGTGTTGGTCTTAGACCAAATGTGATGCATCCTTCTGCTCTGGAAGGGGACTGCCAAGGTAGAGCTGTGGGCTTGTTAGCTGTGATTGAGAAAACATGGCTGTTGGGTAGGCAGGCAACAGCATTTGCCCAAAGATCCAACACCCATAGTCGTTTGAGAGCGGCACTTCCCTCGTTAAGGTGCCCTCCACAAAACATCTTTCATCTGCAAGGCACATTCTCCCTAATGGTTGTTCCAAGTCCTCAGAATGTCAAAGCTGCTTGGTGGCCTGCAGCAAAGAGCGGCAGAGCAATATGTACTGTGTTGCCTGGCTCCTACGCCAAAACTGCTCACAACCAGTCTTGCGAAGGCGCTCAGGGAAACAGCTCCTGAAACTCCTGCCTCTGACCCCTCTTCCAGGAGATCTTTGTGGCAGACCCTGTATATGGGCTTACTCAGCATCCAACGTTCCCTTCTCCGTTTCCCATCTCCATTATAAAGGCTGGAAGCTAACCAACATTTTTTTGTAGCTTCCTTTGCAGGAAAGCGTAGTCATGTGATATTTTTAGGCAATGAGATTTACTAGAGACTTCTGAAAAACCTTGTCTTTTGTTGATAAAGGCCTCAGCTTCACCGTGGACCACCACCTTGCTCTGTAAATTTAACACAAAATTGTAGCCAAAGAATTTTTTTAGGGTGTGGATTTCTAGGGTGGGAGTGGAACAGCAAAATTATTTGTAAGTTTATCAGAAAGAAAAGACAAATGAGAATAGCTAGAATATAAGCTTTATTAGGGCAGTTTATAAAAGTAATTTCCTTTTTGTTTCTTCCATTGCTTTTATGCTTTGATACCATGAAACCCATGATATGTTTATCTTAATTTTTCTGGTTTCATTTTTTCATATGAAAAGAAATCTATATATCAAAACCAGCATAAACAAAATTAAGAGGGAAGCACCAAACTGGGAAAAGTCTCCCTGTTTAAACATGGTGACGCAGGAGCATGATGTCAGGGGTAAGGGTGAGAGCCATTGTTACTTGAGCATCACAGGCTGGTGATATATTATTATTATTCCCATTTTGTCAATGAGGAAACTAAGAAGTTAGGTGGCTTGCCCAAGGTCAAGTGGGATGAACTGGAATCCAAAACCAGGTGTTAACGAAAATAAAGAGCCAATGTCTGTGCTTGTCCTATTAAACCTCACTTCCAACCCAATCATGAGAGAAGTGAACTTTCCGACTGAGTTAGAAATAATGGTAGGACTGGGATAGAAGAGAGCAATTCAGAGATGTTGTGTAGGACAGGAGGAATATATATTAAAGGGGAAAGATGGAAATTAAAATCATCTACACACATAGTCCAAATTGGGTCCAGGGTCCTTGGGAGTCGGCAAGTAGGAAGCATGGCCCCCAATCCGTATAGCCTGTGATCTGGCCTGGATTCTTTGTCATACCTAACTGAGTGCACAGAACTTTTCTGTACAACAGATCTTCGTTGATCTCCTTTCATCGCTTACTAGCCACATGTCAAAATGAGCATAAGAGTGAATCCTTATGTGCTCCAAGCACCGGCTCCTCTCCTCTACAGTGTCCTCTCCTAAAAGGGGCTCTTCCTCCAGGGTGGGCTGATTTGTGACAGATTGCACCCCTAGACACCAATGACAGAGTCCCAGAGTTACATTTAAAGACGTAGATAAAGCAGTGAAACTTGTTTGTTGGCAACAAATACCCAATAAGCACAATTTTATTCTGGTTGCAAGTAGCCACCCAAACTCCACAGATTAAATATTCCAGTTGTTTTTCCTGGCTTGACATTGCATAAAGTTTGCAGTATACCCATAGCCATTCAGAGAATAGTATTTTGTCTAGGTATATTATCTTTAAACAGGAGTGGCCATTGTGTATTGACAAAGATAAAATATAATTAAATAAAAATGATTGTGTTCACTACTCATTTCTATCAGTACCATTCATATGGCTAAACAATGAAATGCACAATGGAATAGTTCCATTTAAAACTAATGTTGTGGGAAGCGGCTGTGGCTCAATCAGTAGGGCTCCCGTTTACCATATGGGAGGCCCTGGGTTCGGTTCCCGGGGCCTCCTGGTGAGGGCAGGCCTGCCTGCATGGCGTGGTTGGCTGACCCGGTGAGCACAAGCAGCAAGGGGGGCATAAATGAATAAATAAATAAAATCTTAAAAATAAATAAATAAATAAAACTAATGTTGCTGAATTTATGGTCAGCTTTTCAAAAATCTTAACTGCAATCACTTTCTTACTCAACACAATTATAGCCATAAAGAATTCAAATTGATTAAACTTGAAAATGAAAAATCCAATTTATGAAAGGTTATAAAGCACAGTGAACTCTGGCAAACTTCTCTTTATAAATACAGATCAAATAGCATATGAAAATAGGGTAACATTGTTTGCGAAGAAATTCTTAAAAGTAATCTGATAATAAAACACCAGTTTACCAAACTGATCAATAGAAGTAATGATTAACCCAATCATTTTTTTTCCATAAGTAAAAATGACTGATAGAATTTACATTTTTTATCCTCATTTTATATTTAATAACAAACAAGAACTCTCAATTAAAAATGGCCATATTGTTTTTCCAGTTTAGTCTGTTTGCTTATTATTTTACAATCACTCTGATCTATTGCTTTGAAGTCTGTAAAAGCTAAACTTTTGCTACAAACCTTGAAATTAATTTAGGAGCAATTTGATGTCCTATTTTTTGGTAAACAATTAAAGAAACAAGCAGGTAAAATGAACCACAATGTATTGGTATGAACATACTTAAAGGGTGGGTGGGAAAAGATGGTTCTTAAATATTTATAATACCATAATTATATATGAGACATACACACATATAAAGGCAATTCCTAGTACATAGTTAAGTACTTAGGAAGTATGTGTTGATAAATGGTTAACATACTCTTCTAAATACAGAGATGTGTAGCACATCATGATGTCAGAAACAGACTCTCTAAAAATTCTGGAATTTCGAACATTAAAAAAGTCTATTTAAATGATATATGGTATATTTGCTGGAAGAGGTAGGGCACAAAGTCCCTCAGACAAATGTAACCTCACATCAGTTTTGTTTGCTGCACAGCATGGCAATTTTAACTACCTTTTTCAGATCCCCTTCAATTTCTGCACCTGTGAACTTAAACTCAAATATTATTAGAAAGGTTCCATCCTTCCCCTGGGGAAGCCACGTTTTCTCCTCCTTATTTTAGAAAGAATCTCTGTTGGATTAGAGGCACTTGTGCAATTTTCTCTGGCTTTTCAAAACTTCTTACAAAAACTCTTTTCTTGTGTGCCCCTAGACTTGAAAGAATACTATATATCAAATTCTACTTTCATCATCCACCTTATTCTGCTATTTCTAAGCATATTAGTTTCCTATATACATGTCTTTCCCAAATCCATGTAGTTTTGTCTGATGCCTCATTCTAAGTGTTTAGCATATATCCAATCAATCCAATGGCAAGATTAGATTTAAAAGGGTGCCCTTGACCAGCCTTATTAGCCTGACAGGTGTTCTGATTTGAAGACATGGAGGGCCTTTTTCCTTCAGGGAGTGTCATCAGGATCACCAGGGGTCCTTGAACAAAACAGGCTCCATGGTGGCTGGAGTAGGAAAGGAGTACAATGAGCAGGGCCCAGAGCATCTGAGGATTCAGCTATAAACAGCTTACACCAATTGGCTGAGTTAAAATTTATTCAAGACTTTCTTTGATTGGAGGTGGGAGTGGTGGTGGTCACAGGAGGCGGCACCTATGGAGTACTTGGATTTGGCCTCCCAGCTTCTCTCCATCCCCTTTTCTTTCTTCTCTCCCTTCTGAGGGTCTTGGGAACACCAAAGTAAGCTCTAGGCGGTGCAATTCTGCTCTACCTGGCTCGCCATGCACTGGATACTGACAGTGTCCACCCACTCCTGCGTCCATTTCCCCTTTCCAACAGAACTCAAGCCATCTCTCCTTCACCTCTCTGGCAAGACCCGCCACTTCAAGGGAAGTGACCCTCCTTCCTTAGCAGGGCCTGATTGGCTCCCTGATCTCTCACCCCTTTATCAGGGATTGGGCAATGAATGGCCATGTGACCCAATTTGAGCCAATAATGTGTGAGGACAGGTTTGCTGAATAAGGACTTCAATTTCTAGGAGAGCTCCAGGTAGCAGCTGGCTCTTTCTTCCTATACTGTTGTTATGCTAAGTTGGGAGACCAGAACAGCTGCAGTCCTCTTGCCTCCAGGATGAGGACGAAGCCAAAGCACCGAGGAGACCATTGCTGGCAGGTAGAGGAGGGAAATGCATCCTAACTAATATAACCAAGAATAACCACACAGTCCCCAAATGCAAGTTTTTACAACATTCCTACCTTGTAATCCATATTTTGGGGATGATGACTTTGCCGTCTCCCTCCCAACCTTCCTCCATGAAGAAGGACATTTAATTGGGTTGGATTTCAGTGCATAGACTTGGCCCCTGCCTCTGGAGGGGGAGATCACAGTGTGCTTGCATACACACAGGAGCGGCTGTCTCTCTGGCTTTTCTGTTCATCCGTATCACAGGAAGAGTAAGCTGGGTCAAGAACTGCCTACTTGGGGAGGCCTAGGTGTTGATTCTCCTATTTCCGTTTTCTTGAGAGAGTACTCAGAGTGGGCTGGTGGTCGGTTATACAAAAAGTCATTTGTTGAAGTATTAAAATCTAACTGGACATACTGTATTTTTATTTGCTAAATCTGGCATCTCTGTGCCAGCCTGTGTGAACTTGGTGACTGGAAGCCTTGGTAGGACTCCTGACAGTAGTAGTGGACAACAGTCAGTGCCTGATGATGAGGACTGAGCAAGAGCTACCTTAGCAGAGACGAGCATGGAGAGAGAGTGATTGTGGACCCGACTGACACCCTGTTTCCCCATTGCCAGGATGGCACATAAGTTGCACCTTACACACTGCACATTAAATTATATTGTGGGTGGGAGCAGGAGAACAGTGGGAGAGTCCTGCACTAGTTTTATATTTAACTCACAAGGATGTGAGAGAAAAAAACCTGCAAGTGACTGAGTTACTCTGCAATGGCAAGGCTAAGCAGAAATGAAAACTTAAGAACTAAGTTCAGTTGTAGGGTAATAAAATCACATTTTCCACATCTGTGCCTGTGGTCGAAAATTTGCACCTGCTACAGATAAAAACAGAACTGATGAGATTGTCTCCAAGGTCTCTTCCACAAGGACAATCCCATAGCTGAAGAGATGAGACTTGAGATCCTTGAAGGAGAAAGCAGGACTTATGTCAAGAGAGGGTGGGAGCATTTGAAATACCAGTACAGGGGACCCACCAAATGCGCATGGGTGGGAAGAGGTGAGAGGAAAATATTGCAAGTGTAAGGTATACCTGTGTGTTTGCTGTTTCTTAAACATTTAAAGTAGAGAACTTGCTAGAGCTAATTCATTATTATTAACAGTGACAGGCAGCTGATTGAAGCTAAGCTGATGTAGGAGCTGTTTTCACAGAATTATGAATAGGCTTTCCTTCTCCTAACTCTGTGAACCAAATGGTGAACAAGCACTTTTTTTTTTTTAAACTAGGGGAGCCACAGAGGACTTTAGACCCAGGGAGTCTGAAAGTTGAGGGAATCTTTGCAGACTGCACCTTGTTTACTTCCGGCCTAAGAGGTTGCACCTTGTAGCAAACGTTATCAGTTCTCATTGCTCCAGCGAAAGCCTTGACTGGGGCGCTCTCCCCGCCCCCCATAACTGGGTGCCTAGACAAGCCAGGCGGGGCTCCAGAAAGAAAGCCGTTCTAAAAGAGGGGGGTGGCAGGGGGGTGGATGTAAGCCAATTTTAAGAGGCTTGAGAGGGAAAAAAGTAATCCAGCGGAGGGGCTGGCGGAGATGCCAAGGAGGGCGGTTCTGCGCTTCCGCCCGGGAGCGCCATGCACTCGTCCCCACCCATCTCCGCTCCGGGAGCGCGGCGCTGGCGGGCGCTTGGCAGACGCTGGCAAGGAGGTTGCCGCCCAGTGGGGAAGAGCTGAGTCACCAGGGTTGGTGACCAACTCCCTTCGGAGGAACCCCGTGGTCTGTCACGGGAGAAGGGGTGAGCTATCTTGCTGGCGGACACAGGCAAGCAGGAGGTGGCTGAGAGCCCACGAAGATAGATCAGTCCTGTCAATCAATACACCGGTAGATTTACATATGGAGGAGTGGACGCTGGCGGCAGAACCCTGCCCTATATCTTTATTGCCTTTGAAGGCGTATAAATAAAAAACAGAAGGCTAAAAGTAGGGGTGGGCGGAGGGCATAAACATGTCACTTTCTATTTTAAAGTTTGCCACTTGTGAAAAATAATGAATGAAAATTGAAGTATTGGTTATCTGTCCTGCTAACTAGCAGACTTTGGTTTTCTAGATTGTGGCTTTTGATACGAGCACTTCTGGCAGAGATTACTGAATGCTTTGCACTAAATCTGGGAAGACCTGTTTGACAGGAAACACCTACCTTAGAGATTCTAACCAAGTTTTGAAGGTGTGGGGAGAAATTGGTTTAAAAAAAACAATGGAACCAGGTATTATGGAAGATAACCACTATTGCACAAAAGAAATATGAAAACAGAGAAACTTTCAGATGGAAGCATCCAGTAATTGAGTCAAAAACAGTGTGCACAACTTTGTTTAGAATGCACAAGGCATGGGACTGTTTAAGTGAACCATGTGGTGGAAGATGGACTGTGGTTAACAGGACAAATATGAGAGTGTTCTTTCATGAACTATAACAAATGTACCATACTAATACATAGTGTTAGTGATAGGGGGTGCACGGAAAAAAATATAACAAATGTAGTCTTTGGACCATAGTTAGTGGTAATAGTCTGATCATGTTCTTTCATAATTGTAACAAATATTCCACAACAATATAAGGTTTTGGTGGAGTGGTGATATATGGGAATTCTGCACATTATGCACAACTTCTCTAATAAAGAACAAAACAAAACAAAAACACCAAAACAGTATGCAAAGCCTGAGAGAGCTACACAGAATGGTGCAGAACCTTGGGGAAAAAAATGTACTTAACATCTTACACAGTGAGATGTACATAATCCCATGCCATACTGTGTGAAAAGAGTGTCAGGAAAGCTAAAGCTCAGAACAAACCAAAGCTTGGGGGTGGGGGTGGGGGTGGGGGTGGGGGTGGGGGTGGGGGTGGGGTGGGGGGAGGGGTATGCTAAAGACAACCAAAAGATTTTTTTTAAAGCTATGCTTAGAACTGAAAGACTGTGGAAGGTCTAGGCCTACTGTTTGGGAATTTTGGTGCCAGGCGTGGGGATGATAAAAGACGGAGGGGAAATTACTTTGCTCCAGCATTGCTCCAGGTGCTCCAAGGGGAGAATGCTTTTCAAGCCCAGAGATACCAACAAATACACAGAGGGGAAGGAAGGAAAGATTGAGCAAGTGATACAGGCTCCAAAAACTTACCTGCCAGGAATGTGTTTGCTGAAAAAGTTATTGGTAATTGGTGAAAAAAAGTGGAGGATAGTAAGGAGGTAAAACAGACCTTGGCACAAAGGGACTTAAGACTTGCTTTAAAAGATTAATGTAGACTATCCTCTCCTAGCACTTCTGGGAATATCAGCTAAGCTTGAAGGGCTGGCTTTGCCCTCCCACCTGCAAGCCCTCTTAATACCAGGTTGCAGAGAAAGCGCATAACAGTTAAAACTGCAGATTACAAATCAAGGTCAAAAGCCCTGCCATCTCCCCATTCTCAAAGGAGGGTGCGTGGAGAGAAAAAGTGGAAGGGCAATAGGAAGTCCTCTGGTCCTGAGGGCAGGGGAGGGAGCCACGATGTCATTCTCTGCTAAGCAGACACCTGTTCCCAGCAGGCTCCTTAATCACTCATCCCTTAAAATAGCGAGTTGTTCCCTTAGCATTCTGGGTTTCTAGTAAAAAAAAAAGAGAGACTCTTTGTTGCTTTCTTTTAATAAGCAATACCTAGTCATAGTATGAGATTTGAAAAAATATTTTAAAAAGTATATATAAATATTTTACAGTCAACTTTAACCTTATTTCCTAGAGACAACCCCTACTAATATTTTCTTTTATAATGTTTAGTATTTTTTTCTCTGATAATAGTAGGGCATACATAGGATCAAACTTTGGAATATAGAGAAAAGCTCAAAGAATAAAATAAAAATCACCTGTAATACCACCAGGGCTGACATTTTGATGTTTTTCCTCTCAGTCTTTTTTTTTCTTTGCATATACACACACATATGCATATACATACATATACAGATAAATTTTAAATAATATTTGAGTCATATTGTTATTCAGTTTCATCTCTTATGTTTTGTACTTAATATTATTATCATGAACATTTTCCTTATCATTAAATGCTGTTCAAGAACATAATTGTAATTGGCCATCTGGCATTTTACTGTGCCACAGTTCATTTAACTGTTACCTCAGTGTTAAACTTTGGCTTGTTTCCAGTTTTCCATTTTAAAATAATGCCGTTAAAAACATCCTTGTGTGAATATCTTCACTTAGGATAAATTTCTCAAGGTTGAATTACTAGATCAAAGACCATGAACATTTTTAAGGCTTTTGATACATAGTGCTGCATTGTCTTCTAGGAAGTGTGTGCCAATTCATACTCCCCCAGTGGAACAAGTGAGTGTTTCTTGTCAACTTCTATTATGATTTGCAGTTTCTGCCTGGTGCTTCAGGGCCTCACTGCTTTGTGCAATCCCATCGCACCACTGCCATCTTGTGTTCTCCCTCTGTGGCTTGTCTAGGAGGCGAGAGAGGACGTTCTGGGTTTCAGACTATTGGAAATGCTCTCGCTACATTCCTCTAACAGTTTTACTGTGCTCTAGGGCTTTTTAAAAAATGTTCTCCTTTGAGGCGGGTGCTATGGCTTGTCCTCAGCTTTGATCAGCTGGGTAACACCTACTTGTCCTTCAGAACTTAGCTGAATCTGGTTTAAGATTTGCTTTTATTCTCCCATCAGCACATTCCTTCCCTTTCTTAGCACTTATCACCCTGTACTGCGTACTCAACTGTCTCCCCTCCAGAGGTGAGCTCCCTGAGGGCATGGATGTATATTTTTTCACTGTATCTTCAGTACCTGACACTGCACCTGGCAGACATGGCTACTCAATAGACATGGAATAAATGTTTACTGTATTAAAAAAACCCAAGGGTTTGTCTCTTTTTCCATCCTCAGTGTTCCATCCCATTCTCCCTAAATATTTACTGGGAATTTTTCTGATATAAATATCCTGTAGTTCTTAATCCTTGTTTGGTAACCTAGAGTTGACCTTGGGGCACACACAGACAAAAAGAAATAAGGGAAGGAAAAAGGATGGGGAAAAGAAAGAGGGAAGCAGAAATAGATCAGAATAGAAATTATTATACTTCACATTTCTATATGATTTTACAGTTTACAATGTGCTTTCATACACTTTATTTTATTTTATTGTGGTGATTCTAAGCCCACTGGATGGGACAGGCTCTTCTGCCATGTGCCATGATACCCTTCTGTGCCAACCTCCTTTGTGCCTCTCATGATTGTTGGCATATAGTTATTAGTGTTCACTAATGTATCTCCAGTACCTCGCACAATGCTAGTGTACTGTAGCGATTCAGTAAATATTTATGGACTCTGGGAAAAATCATTATCATTATTATTTTTTAAGATTTATTTTTTATTTTACTTTATTTTTCTTTTTTAACCACTCCCCCTCCCCCCATGGTTCTCTCCTCTGTCTGCTCATTGTTTGCTCTCCTTCTCCAGGAGGCACCGGAACCAACCGAATCTGGGACCTCCCACATGAAATGGGAGTGCCCAATGGCCTGAGTCACATCTGCTCCCATCTGCTTGTTGCTGTGGGGGCAGAGTCTAGCTCATTGCAGTGAGAGTGGAATCTGCTCGTCTTCTTTTTTTCAGGAGGAACCAGGACGTAAGGAGGACCTAGCATGTGGCAGGCACCCAAGGGGTGGGGTTGAACCATGTCTACTTCCTTGGGAAAAATCATTATTATCCTCATGGTATAGATGAGGAAATGAAGCTTAGAGAGCTGGCATTTGAATCTAGAGAGTTGGAGTCCAAGTTCAGTGCTTTTCCCACTACATGTCAACTAATGTAGTGGACTTTCTCCCACCCCCATGGGAAAAAAAATGGAAGAAGAGAATAATGGAGGAAAGAAGAGAGGACAGAGGGAAGGAGGAAGTCATAGAGATGAAAAGAATGGAGAGAAGTGGTTTGAAATTGCGACCTTGATGTTGAAGGGGAAGGATAAATAGAAGCGACTCATAAGATGTGGCATTTTGTTGCTCCATCAAGCTTCGTAAACCAAGAGTCCACCCAGAACGGATGTATTTTTAAAACTAGTCAAACACCCCTATTCTCAGGCTGATGAAAGTCTCCATCACCACAACTTTGAGAATACACTGAGGGGCAGTGGGAGAAAAGGTCCCCTGTGACGGCCTTCAGTGTGTCTGCAGGCAGGATCTGGGTACATCTGTCTGGCTGTATGCCTCAGAGAGCAGAGGGCGGAGGTCAAGCTTTTCTGCAATCAGGGAGATATGCTTTTGGAGTGGTACAGATGAAGGCCAACCAATGCTGTGACATAGCTGTTACCACTTTCCCACTTTTGAAATCTTGAGAGGCAGGAGGGTACAGAGGGTAAGAGTGCGGCCTTTGGAGTCAGGCTACCTGGAATCCTGGCTCAGTCACTTCTTTGTTGTGTGACTTTGGCAAGTTCCTTAACCTCTCTGTGATCTAGTTTCCTCATTTGTGAAGTGGGAATAATAAAAGGACCTAACTCATTGGGTTGTTGTGAAGATATAACGGGATAATGCATGCAGAGAACATAAAACAGAGTCTGGCTCGTGTTTGGCACTCAATAATTGTTGACTCTCTTTCTTAGGATTGAATTAGAGTTCCATCATGGAGGAAAGTGTCTGCAATTCCGTCCTGTAAACGATGGGCATGGTGCCATTTTCCATTGCCTGAGAACTGCTAAGAACTCCTGGGCACTTGGACACCCACAAGGCCATACCTCAGGACATCTTGCCCTTGGCAAAAGCATCTGGGAAAGGTGATGGACTCTTCAGCAGTCATTGACAGCCACTTAGGCTTCTCTGCACTCTTTACCCTCTACCTCAGAAGTCATGTGGCATTTTCTTTCTTCAACTTGCCGTTGATGTTCACTTTGTGATGGCAGTAGATATAAGGCTGGACTTGGGCACCCAGAGAACCACTCCAGACATCCCCAAACCTAAATCCTGGAAAACTTAGCAAATGAAGTTCAGTAATCTCAGTCAGTAAATGTGGTTTTTTGGCCAGCATGATGTCTATCTGGTGTTATTTATTTATTTATTTGAATACGTTTACTCAGGGATGGTCCTCCCCAATTTGTTAATATTTATGTCACTAGCCAGAACAGAAAGGTCCCCCCCTAGTCTAGAGATCCAAGCAAACAGCATCCTTAGCTATCACTGGCATTGGTGAATGCCTCTCTGTAAATCCCCCCTTACTATAGGTCCGCATTGTATATTTAAGACTGTCCAAGCTCTTCACCAGGGCTTACCAGGCCCTCTGTGACTTGACCTCTGATCACATCTTCCTTTTCATCTCTTGCCCTTGTCCTTCCTCCTCCTCCTCCATACAGTTCCAACATTTTAAGTTCTGGCCACCTGAGCTGGAGTGGTTCTTGGAATGCTTTATGCGTATTTTCAACTCCTTGTCTTTGCTCCTGCTGTCTCTTCCCCCATCACCTCCCTAATCCTTCCTAATCTTTTTGGGCTCATTTTAAGCCTCACATCCCTCTGGAAGTTCCTCTGATCTCCTTGGGCTGGTCAAATTCTTGCCTCAGTTTTCCTATAACACTGTGACCAAATCTCTATCTTGGTCCTTACACATTGTATCATAATTTATGTACTGTGTTTTTCTCTCTTATTAAATTTATACCTCCTTGACCATAGAATTGATGTCTTACCAACTTTCTAATGCCCAGAGTAGCCCATATAGGTTCTCAGTAAGTGTTTGTTGAATGAATTCTGAGATGACTGAGATTAAAGATGTAAAAGAAGCAATAAAAAACATGAGAAATGGAGCGGGTGTAGCTCAGGGGTTGAGTGCCTGTTTCGCATGTACGAGATCTCTGGTATCTTCTAAACAAACAAACAAACAAACACACATGAGAAATGTAGTAGACACTGTTAAAAAAGACAGAACCAAAAGAAAGAATCAAATATACTTTCTAGAAAAGACATTACAGTTATTGAAATTAAAATCTTAGTGGATGAGTTAAACATCAAATTATACAGAATTGAAGAGAAAATTGTTGGACTGGATTGCAGCAGAGAGAAGTTAAGATATGGAAAATATGAAGGGGAAGTAATATATCTTTATTGAGATAGAGTTATAAAGGTTAAAGTAAAAGGAGTTATAAAAAAATCATTTTTGAAGAGACGGTGGCTGAGAATTTTCTAGTGTTGATGAAAGACAGGAATGGTCTGATTCAGGATACAGTTGCCCTTTCTTTTTCTTTATTAGAGAAGTTGTGGGTTTACAGAAAATCCAGGATTCCCATATACCACTCCACCACCAACACCTTGGAACATTTGTTACAAGTCATGTAGCATATTTTTATAATTGTGCTTTAATTAAAGCCTGTTGTTTAATTTATGGTTCACTTTTTGTGTAGTGTGGTTCCATGGATTGAAAAAAAAATTATTCTGTCACCATATATACAATCTAACATCGCCCCTTTTTTTTTTTTTTTTTAAGATTTTATTTATTTATTCATTTATCCCCCCCTTGCTGCTTGTGCTCGCTATGTCCATTTGCTGTGTGTTTTTCTGTGTCTGCTTGTCTCCCCTTGCTGGGTCATCCTGCTGCGTCAGCTCACCGAGCCGCGTGGGCCAGCTTGCCTTCACCAGGAGGCCCCAGGAACCGAACCCGGGGCCTCCCATATGGTAAACGGGAGCCCTACTGATTGAGCCACATCCGCTTCCCATAACATCTCCCCTTTTAATCATATTCAGATATATATTTCAGTGGTGTTAATTGTGTTCACAATGTTGTGTTATCATCACCACTATCCATTACCAAAATATTTCTGTCATTCCAAATAGGAGCCCTGTATATTTTAAGCCTTAACTTCCCATTCCTTATCCCTACCCTGTCCCCTGGTAACCTTTATTCTAGATTCTGACTCTATGAGGTTGCTTATTCTAATTGTTTCAAATCAGTGAGATCATACAATATTTGTACTTTTGTGTCTGGCTTCTTTCACTCAACATGATGTCTCCAGGTTCATCCATGTTGTCACATCTATCAGGATTCATTCCTTTTTACAGCTGAATTATATTTCATTGTATGTATATACCACATTTTATTTATCCATTCACTGGTTGATGGACACTTGGGTTGCTTCCATCATTGGCAATTGTGACTGTTGCTGCTATGAACATCAGTGTGAAAATACTGTTTGAGTCCCTACTTTCAATTCTTTTGGGTATATACCCAGTAGTGGGATTGCCAGGTCATATATTTAGCTTTCTAAGGAACCGCCAAATTATCTTCCACAGTGGCTTCACCACTTTACTATTTCTCTGAATCCTCTCTAACACTCCTTATTTTGTTTTTCTTTTTTCTTTTTAAATAGCAGTAATTCTAATGGAAGTGAAATGGTATCTCATTGTGATTTTGATTTGCATTACCCTGATAGCTAATGATGCTGAGCATCATTTCATGTGCTTTTTGGTCATTTATATGTCTCCTTTAGATAGATGTCTGTTCAAGTCTTTTGCCAATTTTGAAAATAGATTGTCTTTTTGTTGATAAATTGAAGGACTTCTTTATATATTCTGAATATAAAACCTTTAACAAACATGTGGTTTTAAAATATTTCCTCCCATTGCTGTTACTTTACTTTCATGATAAAGTCCTCTAAGGCACAAACATTTTTAATTTTGATGAGATCCCATTTATCTGTTTTTTCTTTTATTGCTTGTGCTTTGGGTATAAAAATCTAAGAAACCATTGTTTAACACAAGGTCCTTAAATATGCTTTCCTAGGTTTTCTTCTAGGAATTTATTGCTTCTGGCTCTTATATTTAGGTCTTTGATCAACTTTGGGTTGACTTTTATGTAAGGTGTGAGGTAGGTATCCTCCTTTTTTTTTGCAAATGGAGATCCAGTTTTCTCAGAACCATTTTTTTTTGGGTCCCATAGCTTTTTTTATTTTTAATAACTTTTTTTTTATTTTTAAAAAGATACTTAGATTACATAAATGTTACACAAAAATTATAGGGATTCCCATATGTCCCACCTCCCATACCTCCTACAACCTCCCACAACCTCCCACATAAACATCTTTCATTAGTGTGGCATATCACCTACAATGGATATACATATCCTGGGGCTTTGCTGCTAAGCATGGACCATAGTTCACATTGTAGACCACACTCTCTCCCACACAGTTCTACATGTTATATGCCGATGTAAAATGGCCTATATCTGTCATTGCAATGTCACTCAGAATAATTCCCAAGTCCCGAAAAAGCCCCTTTATTACAATTGCTTTCCCTCTCCCTGCCCCCAAAGCATCCAGTGGCAACTGGCTCCAATTTAATATTGTAATTTCTCCCATTACTTGAATCACAATATGTCTATAACAGAATACCAGTAAGTCCACTCTAGTTCATAGCTCTCCCCCTAATCCTGAGGAGTCTGGGATGGCGATGTCCACTCCACCTCCAAGTGAGAGGGGGCTTATATCCCATGGATAAGATGGATGGGAGTATCCTGCCTGCAGCTGCAGACTCCCTCCATTCCCTGGGATGGCTGTTGTCCATCATCATCTCCCTGCCAGTTGTCCTGGGTGAGTCCATTGAGCTGTAGAGTAGGAGTTGCAGCTGCACTGAGATTCCGGGCCCAGCTGGCAAATGGGCAGGCCAAAGACTCCAGTCCCTGGAAGTACACCTACGAACTCCAGCACCACATATAGGTTTGAATAGAAGGGACTGATGGACCTTGTGCAGGGAGGACATATTTGAGTCCAACTCTGTCACTCCCAGGAACACAGATTCCAAAGTAGGGCCCACTGATTAGGTGTCAAACTCCGGAGCTATCCGCCCATCAGGTGTCATAGGACCTGGGTGTCTCCAGAGCCCTCAGGAGCCCCTCTATTTGGGGGTGATATCCACAATGGAAGCCTATGAGGTCTACTGAGATGTGCATAAGTGTTACCTCTGGGATGACTCCCGACTCACTTTGAAGTCTCTTAGCCATATGAACTCATTTGTCTTTACCTTTTCCCCCTTTTATTCAAGATCTTTTTCCAGTCGTATTGCCAGTTGGCACTAGGTAGTATTCCCTCATTGTCAGGGAGGCTTATCCCCTGGAGTCATGTCCCATGCTGGGAGGAAGGTAATGCATTCATATGCTGAGTTTGGCTTAGAGAGAAGCCACATTTAAGCAACAAGGAGACTTTCAGGAGGCAACCCTTAGGCACCCCATACAATAGGTTAAGTTTCAGTTTCAAGAGCAAAGACTCATAAGGATAGTCATCAATAACAAGAGCCCATCAGTGGATCATCCTCCTTAGCCAGACACTGCCCCTGCACTTTGGGGACTGTTGCTGCTCCCTTGGAGAATGTGGCAGAGCACTCCAGCTGGGAATTCAGTATTCTTTCATTTACTGAGTGATTCTCCACCCACTGTGACCATGCCCCGTGAGCATTTGAACAATTTTATATACCTTTTGTGTATGTTCAGGTGAATTTCCTCCCATGAACCCTCCATCCCTGACACCTCCCACCAACCATCCTCTCCCACCCCAGTTGTAACCCTTCTGTGATCCAAAGCTTCTTTAAAGATGAAGTCAATATAATAACCAAGTACAAGTAATAGGAAAATGAAATAATAAGTTTAAGTGTAAGAGATAAAATACATGAAAACTTAAAAAAAAAAAAAACTAAAACTAAAATAAAATTAAAGGATTAGGATATTCCAAAAATGGGAAAAAGAAATTAAAAAAAGTTTTTTGGACATTTTGCCTTTTATCACTGCAATATTGGGTGTCCAGTCTGTACCATGGCACCTTCCCCCTCTCACTCCCCAGTGTCAGAACCATTTGTTGAAGAGACTGTTCTTTCCTAATTGAGTGGTCTTTGTCAAAAATCAGTTGGCCATAAATAGTTGAATTCTGATCTCTAATTTGATTCCATTGGTCTATATGTCTGTTTTTCTGCCTGTGCCATGCTGTTTTGATTACTGTGGCTTTGTAATAAGTTTCACATCAGGAAGTTGTGAGTCTTTCAACTTCATTCTTCTTTTTCAAGGTGGCTTTAGCCTTGCCCTTCCATATAAACTTGATGATTGGCTTTTCTATTTCTGCAAGGAAGGTTTTAGAATTTTGAATGGGATTGCATTTAATCTACAAATAGGAAGCATGAGTCTTGAGCAGGATAAACAAAAAGGAAAATCCACACCTAGACATATTATAGTGACAGTACATAACATCAAAGAAAAGAGAATATATTCTACCTACAAAGGAATGATAATTAGGCCAAAAACAGACTTCTCAACTATTACAGTGGGAAGCAGAAAACAATGGAGAAATAACTTAAAACTGCTGAAAGGCACTAAATGCTAATTTAGAATTATTTTTCCAGATAAATTATGATATAAGAATGAGGACAAAATGAAAACATTTTTAGACAAAAAATGTTGAATGAGTTACCACTAATCTCTTTGATGAAAGAACTACAAATAGAGGAAATTAAAGAAGAAGAATCCAAAAGGGGGATATGAAGTACAAGAGGAATGAGAAGCAAGATATTGATAAACATGTGACCAAATCCAAACAAGTAATAGCTTTATGAAACAATAATAATACTGACTATATTTGAGGGTAAAAAGCAAAAGGGATTAAAATACTGGCTAACTTTAACATAATAGAGGTGATCAGAATTAAAGAATTCTAGGGTCTTTATATGGTTTGGTATGAGGCTTGGGCTAATTTTAAATATGCCTGTTTAAAATTTAAGGGAAACCCCAACAATAGAAACTAAAATTAGAAATTATATAGTTGTAGAGGGGGAAATAAAGAATGAATGATACTCAATCCATTAAAACAGGAGGGGAGAAAATTTTGTTTAGGAAAAGTGAGATAAACAGAAAGCACAAAATAAGGTGATAAAAATAAAGGCAACTATATAAATAATCACAATAAATGTAAATGGACCAAACTTGTTGGTTAAGACATTGTCAATTATTAAAATAAAATCATAAATAAATTTAGCTATAACTATTTACAAGAGGCAAACCTTAAACATAAGGATGGAAAAAGGTTGAAAGTAAAGGAGTAAAAAAAGGAATAAAATAAAATAATAAAAAAACGGAAGAAAAGAAGTTTAGCATATCTAGACATGCTAGATAAACAATTAGCCAGAGTAGATTTAAAGAAAAACATAGTATTATAGGATCACTATAAAATGATAAAAGAAAAATTCACAAGGAAAATATAACAATTCTAAACTTGTATGCACCTTATAGCCTCAAATTATATAAATCACATAATGTCACAATTATAAGAAAATAACACTCCAATCAAAACAGATTTTAACAGTATTTGATGAATCAAATAGACAATGAATTAATAAGGGATACAGAAGATTTGAACAACAGAATTAATAACTTGATTAAACTTCTTCTACTATTTATACAATTGACCTCATAGTGAGTCATCACTGTAAAATACCAAAACTTTACTGGCAGATGGACAGCACTCTATGATCATAATAAAATTAAGTTATAAATCTGTAAAAATGTGACTGATATTTCTCATACATTTGGGAATTTAAAAATATACTTTTAAGTAACTCATGGATGAAAGAAGAAATTATAAGAAAGACTATCCTAGAGATGAATAATAATGCAAATATGATGTGTCAAAAATGATTTAATGATGGACTAGCTGGAAGGCAGTGTGAAGCCATCTTTTATGTGAGACTTTGCCAAGCCCAAAGTCATTAAGATGGACTTTTGAGACAAGACTGCCCTTCTGCCCTGGAATGTATGCGTGGCAAGGTGGACCACAACTGTGATTTCCATGCTGGATTCATGAACATGCACCAGTGATCAGCAAGTATGCTTTGCCCTTGTGCTCCTCCTGGAATAAGTACTACAGCAAGCAGTCTGCTAAGGGCCAGAAGAACTAAGGGGTATGGGATTCAGTCAGGATAAACAATATTGGACTTCATCACTATCTTGAAAGCTCACCCTAATTCTTCCTGCTGGGTGAACAATATTCCTGCTAAGGGAAAGGGAGGCCATACTAGCAATTAACAAGAAGCAGGATTAAATAACCAAGTACAGACCTGAGATTATGGAGCTGGCTTTGGAAGTGGTGCTTTGGAAGTGGAAAGTGATGTGGGTATACCTTCACCCTAATCCTAGAAGAAATCCTCAACTGAGTTCACATTTGGGGGAAAGAAGCAGATTATAATATCCACATACAAGGACATCTAAGAGGCAGCTTAAGTCTCAACTGGAGACTTCATTCTTCTAATTTGCCTCTAATATGCCAGAGTTGGTCACCGTGGGACTGAAAGGCAGCAATTTAACCTCTCTTGGTGTTTCACAGGCCGTAGTGTGGGTGAGATAGAATCCAACGTTTGGGTGTTAGGAGATGGTCTCATGCTTGCTTCCTTTATGGCAAATGGGGAAATCTTGTGGCTGTTTTTTCCCAGGTATGCTTTCCTCCTAATAGTCTAGAATGGCCCTGTAACTCTGATGGAGATCACCTGTTTACCCTAGCATGCCTCCAAATTCTTTGATTTTTTTTGTGAGCCATGATGTGAAAGAGGTTGTGGAGAACTGCTGTAGCCAAGACTCTTGATCTGTAGGAAGAGGAGATTAAGGGTGAATGTTGACAAGTCTCTGCCTGGGAAACCTCTCATTACTCAGTTCCAAGATTTATTAGAAGGGGCAGATGGCTCCAGTTAGGGTTACCTGCTAGCACCCCCAGAGGCACAAGAG
The DNA here is from genome assembly GCA_026826555.1 of Tolypeutes matacus. Classification (NCBI taxonomy): domain Eukaryota; kingdom Metazoa; phylum Chordata; class Mammalia; order Cingulata; family Chlamyphoridae; genus Tolypeutes; species Tolypeutes matacus. The sequence goes on from JAKSZT010053887.1 coordinate 98,307,440, forward strand.
ACTAATAACTTTCAAATCTGTTGGATGAGTGAGTGATTCTTTTAATTTCCTGTGATAAGTGTTGCCAGAAGGGCACATTAAAAGTTTCCTGGGCCCTTTCCTCAGAGATTGTAATGCAGTAGTTTGGGGTAAGACTCATGGATTTGCATTTCTGAAGCACTCCCAAGTGATGCAATGCTGCTGGTCTGAGAAGACTATTTTGAGAATTGCTGTAGAAAAAAAATGGAAAAGAAGCAGGAGGAGAAGAGTGGTGTTAGTGGTAAGTTCTGGATTCTATGCTTCTAGGTTCTTGGCTTATGTAGCACAAAAGACTTTAAGGACATGCCATAGGGTAGGAAAGGGAGTAAAGGGCTTATTAAGGGGGAGTGGATGTGCCTCAAGCAGTTGAGCTCCTGCCTTCTATATGGGAGGTCCTGGGTTTGGTTCCTGGTGCCTCCTAAAAAACAAACAAACAAACAACAAGCAAAGAAAAGAAAAACCAGCTCAGGGGAGCCGATGTGGCTCAGTGGTTGAGCGCCAGCTTCCCACATATGAAGTCTGGGGTTCAATCCCTGACCTCAGTACCTCAAAAAAAAAAAAAAAAAAAAAAAGGTTTATCAAGAAACAAGAAAATGAGAAAAGTACATGGTTGGAGGCATGGACTGTGGGCATGCTGTAGAATGAGACAGCCTCATGGGGCCCCAGGTCAGGCCTTTTAGAAGTCTTTCCTTCTCCCCCTTCATAATGTTGGGGCTGGGCCCCAGCTGTTTGCTGATGTGATTGGTTGTCCCACCCGTTAACTCTCAGGGTCCAGTGGCAAGGCCTTTTGTTTGAAGGTATCAGGGGCTTCCCCCTTGACCCTGAATGGGACTCATTCCAAATGGGATTCTCATGGTTGGGGTCTCATGGGATCTTTCGACAGCCTGCCCCTCAGGAGGTTTCCAGGTGGGGTTTCACAGTCATGTGGTCTGCCAGACATGTTGTCTGTCCAGCGTGTTGTCTGTCAGCCATGGCCATGTTGTCTCTGGGCAACAGAGACTAACCTCCCTCAGGGGGAAACACTAAACTACTGAACTAGCAGAAGGAAGAGAAAAGGAATCCTTAACACCCCTTTTTTGGGCGAGAGGCAATCTTTAAAAATTCCCAGCTTTCACTCTTCTCTGCCACCTAAAGATTAATTTGGCTTTGCCTACTCTGTTTCCTACTCTCCTCTACAGAAAGAGGAAGCAGTGCCTTAGAGTTTAGAGGGACAGAAAATGAAGGCTAGGGGATAGAGAGAGATTTGGGGAGGTGAGAGGAAAGAGAAGGGAGAAAGGATAGGAGGCTCAGGGCCTTGTGATGGAGGAGTTTTCCAGGCACTTTTGGAGAAAGGTGTGGAAATGGCTGTGGTGCATGAGGGAAATGGATAGGAGAAGCAAGAGACTTTCTTTGAACACCATGGTCCTCAGGGTGGCAGGGTGTGATCCAAAGCAGTACCCTTGTGTTTGAGATATGCAAAAAAGAACTCAAGTTATTTTGAAATTGCTTTTTGAATGTTGGGTGATATGTCTTGGGAGTATGACAATGCTTTGAGACTGTGATCTTTGGCTACCAGGGTTACAATAGCACGAGAGTTCTGATGCATCAAGTACAGGAGCCTGGGGGCTCAGGCGGGAACCACCCAGTCCCTCATCCTCATTAAGCCCCCACTATTTCTCACTGGACCAAGTATTGCATACGATTGCAACTATGGATACCCTGCTTTGAGGCTCTTCTCTTTCAATCCCTCCAAACACAGCCATCAGGCTAATTATCCCAAACCAACTCTGATAACAATAACTATCCTTCGGTGTTATTGTATTGGACAGCACAGATACATTTCTGTCATAAAAAATTCTATTGAATAGTGCTGGGACCATATACTCTTCACCCCTCTCTTATGTTCAATCTTATGTTTATTGAGTTGCATTGACTTAATTTGAATTTTACAGGTTGTTCTGTCCTGATTTCTCACCCATTACTGGAGCTTTATATTTTTAGCTTTTAAAAACACACACGGTAATACCTATTTCTTCATCTCTTTTTCAATAATGAATTATGCTCTGTTGAGGTGAAACCCCATCTCTGTGGCTTGTCTTCAGTAGAGGGCTTTTCTAAGAGTTGTTTGGGCCACCATCTTCCTCCAGAGGTATGTCCCAGGTCACTTTCCACAACCTCACCCTGGAACAGCATTCCTTATTGACAAAGCCTCTGTCTTGGTGGAAAGAGCAGGGGCCCTGTAACCCTCGGGGGTTAGACTGCCACCCAGGAGAGGTTGTCAGTCCTTCTAGAGAGACCTTCATGTCTGTAGGGAAACCATGGCAATTAGCATTGGCATTCTGAGGTATCCTTTCTCATTAGTCTCTTGCACCATCAATTGTCTAGGTTTCTGGGAAGGAAACCACAGTCCAGAGGGACCACAAGAGGGCACCAGCGTACCTTAAACAGCCTTTACCTCGAAACCTCAGGAAGGTTCCCCTGTGTTGCAAGGGTAGGACAGAGCGAATACACATTGGAAAGGAACAGAAAAAAAAACAAAAACTTATTGTTATATCTAACTGGAAGGCCTGCTTACCATATATTTATGATTCCAGGCTCTCTTTAAATATAGGAATCACAAGAACATTAGACAATAACAGGTAGACAAGAGATTAGATCGAAAATACTTCACGTAAGGATGTGAATAGGTCAGTAGAATTTAAAACAGAATAAACCTCACTTCGAAGCAATGTAGCTATGGAAACATTACCAAAATCATTCTGTTACTTCATGGCTGCAGTGGCTTCTGCAGCCAGGAAATGCTGTCAAGGGAGGGCAGAGTATTATTTTCTTATAAATAATACAACACAGGATCCTATATGGAAAGTTGCAAGAAATTAGATTTCAGAGATAGAGATGTTTCAACAAAAATACCAACAGCTTTAATTTGGTTTCTGATAACTTAGCTCCGGGTTTGCAGTTGTTAAGTTTTCCTCTATTTCTGTTTACTGTTGCGGAAAGGGAGCTGGTGAGAAATTTACTTCCACGGCTCTGGATATATTATATGCACACACACATTCATACACATTTAGCATGGCTGATAGAAGGCATGTTTGCCCCTGGTGTTACCCACATGAGGGTAGGTGATCTCTATTTGGCACTTGGACAAGGGGCTTACTGTCTTGGAGGGGATGGGTCTGGAGCAACCCTGCTTAAGGCCAGCACTGACTCTCAGAGTCCCTGAGCCAATTGCCTATGCCCTGGAACTTCCCTGAAAATCACAATGAGGGAAGCAGATGTGGCTCAAGCGATTGAGCTTCTGCCTACCACATGGGAGGTCCCAGGTTCAGTTCCTGGTGCCTCCTAGAGAAGATGAGCAAGACAGTGAGCTGGTGCAATGGGCAGGCTCGGCGAGCTGGCGCAACAAGATGATGCAACAAGGAGACACAAAGAGGAAAGACAACGAGAGATACAACATAGCAGGGAGCTGAGGTGGCTCAAGTGATTGAGTGCCTCTCTCCCACATAGCAGTCCCAGGTTCGGTTCCTGGTACCTCCTAAAGAGAAGATAAGAGCACACAGCAAATGAACACAGAGAGCAGACAGTGAGCGCAAACAACAAGGGGGGTGGGGAATAAATAAATAAAATAAATCTGTGAAAAAAAAAAAGAAGAAAGTCACAATGAGCACATAAAAACTGTCTTACATTGCTGTTTTCTGACTGTGCTAGTCATGTAGGTGGAGGTATGGGTAAAACAAAGTAGGTTGATGTAAAAGGAGAAGACATTTTGCAAGCAGGGTGAATGTCACATATTGGAGATATTGTAAATGTCATGCTAGGGGTTAAGGATGAGATTTTGTTGCTATTATGAGATCATTCATCCAGGCACCCAAAATGCCCCCATCCTGGCCCAATGCACATCCCTTCTCCCTACAGAGTTTCACGGGGGCTGTATACTCAAGGAACAATAACTAATTGGGAAACAAACACACACTATGCCAGTGTGGCATGCCCTAGTAAGAGACTGCCTTGTCCATGAGCCTAAGGTCTCATGATTAAGAAGTGGGATGTCTTAGCTCCCCTTGACCTAGGTATTGGGATGTTACTTTTACCAGCCTGGCCACATGGAGAAAGGAAGTTTGAGGGGTGGGGATGGGTAGCAATATACAGAGCAGACCGTGGCTAAACTGCATATGCAGAGCAAGAAGAAGGAAGAGTCCAGTGACTCTGCGAATTAGTTCCAAAAAAAGAAAGGGACCCATTGAATATCCTGGCAGTGAGTGTAGGGTAGGAATTTGGTGCAGTCATACTTGTCCCAGGGAAAAAACTTAGGTTTCTCCTTGTTCACAATAGTGGATCTAACATGTTAGGGAGCATAGAACCCTCTGGAGGGCTTTATTGAAACATCCGTTGCTGGGCCCCACCACAGAATTTCTGATTCAGAGGTCTGGAGTGGAGCCTGAGAATTTGCATTTCTAACAAGTTCCTGGTTTTGCTGCTGCTGGTCCAGGGACTGCACTTAGAGAACCACCATTCTAGAATGTGGTGAGAGGTATAGGTGAAGTATGAACAAATGCAGGTATGGTATGGATTTAAATTCTGTCCCCGAAACAGAGACCTAACAAAGGGCCCGTTGCTCTTAAGATGTAATTCACCTCACAATTCACCCATTTAAAGTTTATAATTCAGTGGGTTTTAGTATGTTCATGGAGCTGTGCAACTCTGTTGGACAACTTTTATCACCCCAAAAAGATATCCTGTGCTCAATAGTAGACACTTCCCCTTCCAGCCCTAAGCAACCATTAATCTATTTTCTGTCACTATAGATTTGCCTATTCTGGAAAACTCATGTAAATGGATTCATGTAACATGTGGTCTTTTGTGGCTGGCTTCTTTCCCTTAGCATAATGTTTTCAAGATTCATCCATGTTGTAGCATGTATTAGTACCTCATTCTTTTGTTTTTTGGCTGGGGATTGAACCTGGGACCTTGTATGTGGGTAGCTGGCACTCAATCACTGAGCCACATCTGCTGCCCTCATTCCTTTTTATTGCTGAATAACAGTCAATTGCATGGATACACCACATTTTATTTATCCATTCATCAGTTGATGAATGTTTGTATTGTTTATACCTTTTGGCTGTTATAAATAATGCTGCTATTCATGTACAAGTTTTTGCATGGGTTTATGTTTTTATTTTTCTGGGATCTACACCTAGAAATGGAATTGCTGGGTTATATAACTCTATGCTTAGCATTTTGAGGAATTGCCAAGCTGTTTTCCAAAGTGGCTGCACCATTTTACATTCTTATCAGCCATGAAAGCTCCAATTTTCCCACATCCCAGCCAACACTTTTCTTTTGATTATAGTTTTTCTAACGAGTATAAAGTGGTATCTCATGTGATTTTGATTTGCATTTCCCTGTTGGCTAATGATTTGATCATCTTTTCATGTGCTTATTGGCCATTTGTATATCTTCTTGGGAGAAATGTTTATTCAGAGACTTTCTCCATTTTTAATTGGGATTATTTTTATTATTATATTATATATTGATTAAGGTTATGATTATGAGTGGTAAGAGTCCTTCATACCTTCTAGATACAAGTATTTTGTCAGATATATGATTTATAAATATTTTCTTCCATTTCATCGTTCTTTTTCACTTTATTTATGGTATCCTTTGAAACACAAAAATTTTTAATTTTGATGAAGTCTAATTTATTTATTTGCTTATTTTTCCTTTATTACTTATGTTTCTGGTATTGTAGCTATAGAAACCACTGCCTAACCCAAGGTCATGAAGGTTTACTCTAATGTTTTCTTCTAAGAGTTTTAGCTCTTATATTTATGTCAATGATCCATTTGGAGCTTATTTTTGTATATGGTGTAAAAAAAGGAGTCCAGTTGCTTTATTTTGTATGTGGCAATCTAGTTCCCATCTACCTCTTTTTAAAAATGGAAAAAGAAAAAAATCCAGTGGGACAAAAAAGCCTCCCTTTTTGTGGAACTTTTTTTGAATATTGGTGTGATAAGAGTAATAATTATTTCTGTAACTTTGTTCATACCTGATCAAATACATTCATCCATTCAGTAAATACTTACAGAGCATCCACTTTGTGCCAAGCATGTCTAAGATGCTTGTGGTACAGCAATAAATAAAGCAAAGTCTTTGCTCACATGTTGTTTTCATGATAGTAAGGAAGATTGTCCTATATGATTAAATGAAAAACACATAATATACTTCAGTAGTGATAAGTATTTATGAAGAAAAATAAACTGGAGTAAGAGGGCAGAGTAAGACGGCTGGAGAAAGGGAGCTATCTTATATTGGGTGGAATTGTCAGGGAAAGTCCCTCTCAAGTGGTCACATTTGTTCATACACATAAATTAAGTGATGGGCCAGTCATGTGAATATTTGGAAGAAGTATAGATGCAAATGTCCTGGGGCAGGAATGTGCTTGGATTCTTCTATAAAGAGTAAGTAAGGCAGTGAGGCTAGAGTGTGGTGTGTGAGGGGAAGAAGGTAGAAAATGACATTGAAGAGGTAGTTAGTGGTCAGACACATGGGAAAACCAGAGTTCCCAAGAGCTTGTCCATCTTTGCCTGGCAAAACATTTTGGCCCACGTATTGGCCTTGAACAAACGTTAATGCCATTCTTTACCCTCTTTGGATCCTCTATCTGCCTTAAAGCTTTTTTAGTATGCAGTTCAGAATAAAGAATAAAAGTAAATATATGAGGAAGCGGATGTGGCTCAAGCAGTTGGATGCCCACCTACAACATGGGAAGTCTCGGTTTCGGTTCCTGGTGCCTCCTAAAGAAGATGGGCAAGACAGCAATCTGATGCAACTGGCTGGTGTGGTGAGCTGACGCAACAAGATGATGCAATGAGACACAACAAGCGGAGAGTGGAGGTGGCTGAAGCAATTAGGCACCTCCCTCCCACATGGAATGGTCCTGGGTTCAGTTCCCCAGTGTCTCCTAAAAAGAAGACGAGCACAGAATGAACAGACACAGAGAGTAGACAGTGAGTGCAAAACAACGAGGCCGCAGGGAGGGGGAGTGGGGGGATGGGAGAAATAAATAAAATAAATCTTTAAAAAAAGTAAATAAATCTAGGTGGAGCTGCAACTCTTACCCTACAGCTCAATGGACTCATCCAAGTCACCTGGTGAGGAGACAACGATGGGAAATGGCCATCCCAGGGAATGGAGAGGGCCTGCATCTGCAGGCAGGATCATCCCACCCACCATATCCATGGGATATAAGCCCTCTCTCACTTGGAGTTGGAGTGGACATCACCATCCCAGTCCCCTCAGGATTGGGGGAAGAACTATGGACTAGAGTGGACTTGATGGTATTCTCTTGCTCACATATGGTGATTCTAGCAATGCAAGAAATTATAACAATGAGGTGGAGCCAGTGGCCACTTGACAGTTTTTGGGTAGGGAGGGGATGAGCAGTTGAAATACAGGGGCTTCTTTGGGAGTTGGAGGTTGTCCTGAGTACTGTTGTGGCAATGGATGTAGACCATTTTAAATCAGCACACACCACTCAGAACTGAGTGGGAGAGAGTGTGGTCTACAGTGTGAACTGTGGTCTATGGTTGTTGGCAAGGCTCCAGGATGTGTAAGTTCATTGAGGGTGGTGGGCCACACTGTGGGAGATGTTTGTGTGGGATGTGGTGGGAGGTGTGGGAGGTGGGCAACATGGGAATCCCAGTGGGTTCCGTGTAATATTTTGGGTAATCTAAGCACCTCTTAAAATATATGTATATATATATATAAATAACATTTTTGTAAGCAAATACACATATATGCATATATATTTATATATCATTTTGCAAATGTTTGTATGTATTGTGAGAATTTTGATTTTTACCCATAATAAAAAAAAAAAAAAGCTGTATGGTACAAAGTGTAAACCATAATGCAAACTGTAGACCTTGGTTAGTAGCAATGCTTCAATATTTGCTCATCAATTGTAGCAAATGTACCATACTAATGTAAGATGTTATTAATAGGATAAAATGGCGGTGAGGAAGGGGGTGGAGTATATGGGAATCCCCTATACTTTTAATGTAACTTTACTGTAATCTAAAACTTCTTTAAAAATAAAGTTTATTATATGAAAAAAATAAAAAATAAAAAAAGTAAATATATGAACATAATTCCCAGACATAGATTTTGTTGAAAAATCAAAACAAAATGATAAAGTGATTCAAAAGAAAAAATGAATAAATAAAAAGGACCTTTCGGAATTCTTTTGGTTTCCTATTTGATTTCCATTTTCTTTCTTTCTTTTTTTTTTTAAATTGACTTTATTTTTCCTTTTTTGGTGTACAGTTCTATGAGTCCCCTCCCCCCCACCCCGCCACTTGCTGTCTGTGTCCATTCACTGGGTGATCTTCTGTGTCTGTTTCTTGCCTTTCTCTTCTCATTTTTCTCCTCCTGGCTTCACTGGGATTTGACCCTAGGGACCTTCAATGTGGGAGAGAGTCACCCTGTCACTTGTGCCACCTCAGTTCCTGGTTTCTGGCGCGTCTTGCCTTGGTTCTCCCCTGCATCTCTCTTTTGTTGTGTCACCATCTTGCTGCGTGGCTTGCCACGCAAGGGCCCGGCTCCCCTGCTCGCTTTTTTTTTTTACCAGGAGGTCTCGGGGATCGAACCTGGGTCCTCCCATATGGTAGACGGATGCCCAACCACTTGAGCCACATCCACTCCCCCCACTTTTTCTTTGTTTAAGGTTTGTGGCTACATCTGCTGGCTGCCTTTGTAATAGGTTGTAACAGGGAAGCAGCTGCCCAGCCATAGACTACATTTTCCATGCGCTCTTACAGTCGATGGGGCCATGTGGCCAGTTCTCATCTTCGGAATATGAGTAGAAGTGATGTGTCACACTTCTGAGCTGTGGCCTTTAAGAAGCAGGTGGGCCTTCTCTGTGTTCTTTAACTTCCCACCAATTGTGTACAGAGGATGATGCAGTGCTAGAGGATGGAGTAGCCACAAAATGGAAGATGACTGGATCCCTGAAGAACTGTGAAGTTCTGTGAAGAACTTCCTGCTGACCTAGAAGTTCTGACCTTGGACTATTATATGAACAAGTTTATATGTCTCTTGTGTTTGAGCTTTTACATCTGTGGATATGTTTGTTACAACAATTAGCTTACTATAATTAGTACAGGCTCAACTTGGACTAAAAGACAAGATCTAGACTATTTGAAAAGCTAGACTGAAGGGAACTAAGCTTGAGAACAATGCTAGATAGGCAGCTAGAAAAGAGGTCTTTGAACTGAGGAGGCTTGGGATCGAATGGCTTCTCCTCTCTGGTCATATGCATAGTTATTACACAGGTTTCCTCTTTTTCTGTACCTTTGACAGTGGAGATGAAGAGGTGGATGTGGTTGGTGGTGGTAGTATGACAATGGTAATGGGGGAAGGGATGGGCCTTTGAACAGGTCTCTAGGAGCACCTGGACAAGAGGGCGGAGCTGGCTTCTGACCCAAGGACGATTGGACAATTCACTGGGTCCTGGGGATATCTTACATCAGCTTTGTTCTGTCAACGAGGCTTCTCCATAGTCCACACAAAGGAATTTATTGGCCAAATAGCATGCTGAATTTTTGTTTTCTTTAACTGAAAGAATAAAGATTTTTATTAAGCATTGTAAGTAGTATTCAATAATCTCCAAATTCACCTCATCACAATCCATCTACAATCAGTTAAACTAAGCAATCATTCATTCTTGCACTGTCCATGAATTAGGGCCAACCTCTCTTCAATTTACCTTAGGACACCTACTTAGCTATTGTGGGCAGGGAATGGGAAACCATACTTCATTTCTGATCATTGTTGAGTACACCGACTTTTAATGGAAATAGATTGTAGGTGGCAGAAAGAATTCTGGGCTGATGGCATCGGCCATAAAGCTCACATGGTCGAATCTGGGCCCAGACTTGGCTGATAAAAATAGGTGATGATCATAAAGTTAGAAACTGGAATACAGTTTATCCGGGGTTAGATGGGAGAGGGGAATGGGCATTAATGTTTAATTGGTATGGAGTTTCAGTTTGAAGTGATGGAAAAATTTTGACAAGGGATGATAGGATGGAAGCACAGCTTTGGATATATAATTAACACCACTGAATTGTGTATTTGAAAAGGGATAAAAAGGGAAATTTTAGGTTGTATATAAGTTACTACATGCACACATACACACAAACCATAGAACTGTATAACACAAGGAGTAACCTAATGTAAACAGTGGGCTAAAGTTAATAGCATAATTATAATAATATTGTTTCATGAATTGTAACAAAGGTACTACAACTAATGTAAAATGTTAACAGGAAAAGCTGCTTGTGTGAGAGGGTGGTAGATGGGAACTCTACTTTCTACATGGTGTTTCTGTAAACCTACAACTGCTCTAATAAAAGATTAGTGATGACACATTAATTTCAGACAAGTCAAATAAGTCAGTGAGTCAGAGATGAGGTGAATGTGGGTGAGTTTAGGTGAGTGTAGCCAAAGATGGCAGCCAAATAATTCTTGTCAAGTGCTTGGTCATTTATGGATGAGAAATCTGTCTATAAACTCATCTGTGTTTACCCTTTCTTTTCTATTCTTTTTGTTTCTTTCTCCTGTTAGTTTTTTTTAAAGAAAAAATAAAAAACATTTCACCCTTGTCAAGGGTTGTGCTAAGGGAAAAAAGACACATTAAAATCTAGACCAAAAGAGGGAGGAGGAACAAGCTGCCACCGGAACCAGTCATGATGGTGACGATGGTCATCTCTCCTGAGGATGAGAGGGGCCGGGGTAGATGGAGGGAGGGATGAAACCTGGGGGAGGGTTGAGGACGGAGGTCACAGGTCTTCCCTTCCTTCCTGGAGTTTTCTTTCCCAAGCTTGTCCCTCTCTCTCTGTGTTTGCTGATGTTGTTAATTTTTGTTGGGAAATAATTTTAAACTTATAAAGATTTATTTATTTCCCCACTGCCCCATTGTTTTGCGCTCACTGTCTGCTCTTTGTGTGTTCTTCTGTGTCTGCTTGTCTTCTCTTTAGGCAGCACCGGGAACCCATCCTGGGACCTTCCGGAGTGGGAGACAGGTGCTCAATCTCTTGTGCCACCTCAGCTTTCTGGTCTGCTGTGTCTCTTATTGTCTCTACTCTGTGTCTCTTTTTGTTGCATCATCTTGCTGTGCCAGCAGTCCGTGCGGGCCAGCTTGTCTTTTACCAGGAGGCGCTGGGAATCGAACCCTGGACCTCCAGACAGGAGCCCAGTTGCTTGAGCCACATCCGCTTCCCTTTAAACTTATAGAAAAGTTGCAAGAATAAGAATAGAACACACAATACCCATCTACTCTTTTCCTATGTTCACTTATTAACATTTTGCTTGATTTGCCTTATCATTTGCACACTAACTCTAACACATGCATATTTTGTTTCCCTGAACAATTTGAGTAAAGGTTGCACACATCATGGCCCTTTACCACTAAATACCTCGGTGTGCGTTTCCTAAGAATAAGGATCTTAATCAAAATAAATTTCAGGGAATTTAACATTGATACAATACTCTGATCTTGTCTACCACCTGTATTCCAATTTTGTCAATTGACCAAAATTGTCCTTTTTAGATAACCTCCTCTCCTCAATACAAAATCTAGTCTAGAATCAGATGTTGTACTTAGCTGTTATGTCTCATTAGTACCCTTTAATCTGGAACATTTCTATAGCCTTTCTTTCTCTTTGAAGACAATGATATTTTTTGAAGATTTCTGCTCTTTTTTTTACAAAAATAGGATATTCTTCATTTTGGGTTTGCCTGATATTTCCTTATGGTTAGGTTCAGGTTATACATTCCAGGCATAACCTTTAGACAGCACCACATCTAAAGTTACATAAAGTCCATCTGCCTCTCATTGGTGAGGTTTATTTTGAACAGCCACCTTTAAGGAGACTCTTTAAGACCATGCAGATATTCTGCTCCTCCTTATCATTTCCTTCTAGATTTAGCAACTCTTGAGAATTCTCACCTGAACCCATCTTTACCCTGATGGTTGCAAAATGATGATTTTCCAACTAGCATTCCATCCACATTTACCAGTTGGCATTTGGCATTCCCTGTGTGTTATTAAAAAAATTTTGTTTATTTACACCCCGCCCCCATTGTTTGCACTTGCTGTCTGTTCTCTGTGTCTGATTGTTGTGTGCTCATCTTCTTTTTAGGAGGCACCCGGAACTGAACCTGGGACCTCCCATGTGGGAGGGAGGTGCTCAATTGCTTGAGCTACTTCTGTTCCCTGCTTGTTGTATCTCTCATTGTGTTTCATTGTTGCGTTTCCTCATTGTGTCAGCTTGTCGTCTTGCTTGTCTTCTTTAGGAGACAATGGGAACTGAACCCGGGACCTCCCAGGGGGTAGGCGGGTGCCCAACTGCTTAAGCCACATCCACATTCTCCCTGTGGTTTTGATTCTACTATAAGAACAGCTCTCTTCACAGAACTCAGGAGGAACTGATTCCCATGATTTACAAATTTGGACTCTATTTTTATCCACATAAGTAGAATGTTTTACCCTTATATCTGACTGGTCTGGAATGTGCCTTATTGTGACAATCTACCAAAATAAGTTATTATAGAAGAACTTCTTTCAATATTAAAAATATTATGTTCTGTTTAAATATGGTGATTAGTTAGAATGAGGATTTGAGTAGGCTCAAGGTATTCAGCCATTATTAAACAAACAAATTGACAGTCATAGATGGAAAGTCTGTGTCCTTCAAGAAGGGCTTCTGCTTTGTGAAGCCAAATCACCCTCTTACTAGAAAAGCAGAAAAGCCAGTCTGTGTGTGTGCGTCTGCACATGTACACATGGACACATGGATCTGTGACTTGGCTGCAATCACTTTCTTTTCATGGACACTGGCAAATGGTGTGGCATAGAAGGTCAGTCTCTCTTGTGCAGAAGAGCAGAGTGATTAGAGAGCAAGACTGTTAATTAGAATGCTGGGACTGCAGCAGGGCAACTTCTCGCTGATAAGCTGTGTGAAGGCAGCTAAAATTGTGAAAAGCTGGAGAGAAACCATGTGGAATATTTGTTGGTGCCAAAATCTCCAGTGCCCTGAAGAAAAAGAGCCAAGTATAAAGCCCACACAGGATTTTAACTCCAAGGAAAGACACAGGGTGAATTCTAGTTTAAGCTTTGAGCAAGTGCCCAGATTAGATTTAGCAGTGAATGATTACTGTTAAAGGTAGTAATGAGATATATGTATTTTTTTGAATCTTGCTCTAAATGCTGTAATCAAATTTTTTTTTTTTTTAGGAGGTACCAGGGATTGAACCTGTAACCTCATACAAGGGAGGCAGGAGCTCAACCACTGAGCTACATCTGTTTCCCTGTGATCAGTTTTTATCTCTAATAATTTGAGACAAATTGTTATGCTTTGTTAACTCAATATACTATTCTATTTCTACAGAAAAATGCACAGAGCTGTGGAAAAGCATGTTAACGTCTCTTTTTTCCAATGGGGAGACTTTTGTTTCACAGTCCAAGGTCCCTCTGCCCAGGAGTAAACAGCTCAATTGGCAGTCATGGTTAGATGAGGGAAGAGTCCATATGTGCAATCTCCAAAACCCAAACCTACAAAAGAATGTACTAAACAAGTTTCTCGGAGAAATGGGAGACAGTGAAAGGGACCACAAAAGTGCCAGGAGCCTGTGGGGGCTGGAACCCTGCCCTGCACACTTGGCAGGCAGATGGGACTCTGAAGTCAGGGAGATGACTTTTAGCATAGACACCAGTTGAAAAATGGATGAGGCCTTGAGTACACTGGCCTCTTTTTCTAGATGCTTCCTATTCACACTGCAGGGCCAATCTCGGCCATGCACCAAACCTGTCCTGCTCTTCCTGTTCTTGCTGATGCCACATATTCTAAATTAGTAAAGGGCTAGGACCCTGTTCAGAGAGTATTTTCTCCAAAGCATCAGAAAAAATGGTAAAGGGAATTCCAGGAGATACGCCTTGGAACCTATGTATTTGCACCACAAATGGTGGAGGAAAAAGACCTTTCTAATTTAAAAAGATGTTTGGAGGTCAGGTATATTAGTCAGCCAAAGGGGTGCTGATGCAAAGTACCAGAAATCTGTTGGCTTTTAAAAAGGGTATTTATTTGGGGTAGACACTTACAGTTACCAGGCCATAAAGCATAAGTTACTTTCCTCACCAAAGTCTGTTGCCACATGTTGGAGCAAGATGGCTGCCGACCTCTGCAAGTGTTCAGGCTTCTTTTTCCTCTTAAGGCTCTGTGGTCCCACCTTCTTCTAATCTCAGCCGTAGGCTGGGATAAATCTCGTGTCTCTCCTGGGGCTTGTTTCTCTCTGGGCTCAGCTGCTCTGGTCTCTCCACAAGGTCAGCTGTAGACTATCAGGTTCTCTCTCTTCCTGGGGCCTCTGCCACAGTCTATGGAGCCGTCTCTATTCCTCTGTGCTCTTCTCCTGTGTGTTTACTTCCCGGGGTTCCAGCATTCAAACTTTAACGTTCTCCTCTGCCATGTAGTTTTCTCTGTGAGTCCCCTCCCACCAACGTCCTACTGACATGGCCCAAAGCCTTAATCATTACTTAATGAAGTAAAAGTGAAACCTCTGAATCCAATCCAATCTAATATGCCCAGAGGAATAGACAAGTTTACAAACATAATCCAATATCTATTTTTGGAATTCATAAACTATATCAAACTGCTACAGCAGGAAAGAAGAGTGAAGGTGTAAGGGTAAGGCATTAGTGATGATAGTATTGGGTTTGAATCACAGCCCACCAGGTACAAACTGTGTCACCTTGGGCATGTTATCTAAATTCTCCAGACATCAGTTTTGTCATGCTCATCATAGAATTAACAATAGTTTCAGTTTTGGGAGGAGTAAATTTAATAATAAAGCCTGGAACACAGTAAGCACTAAATAAGTGGTAGCCAGTGTCAGTAGCTATTATTGTTATGCCTGAATTGCTGTGTCTGATATTGAAAGTCCCGTGCAATCTGCCTCCATTCTGCTTAGTTATTTTGTTTCCTATCATTCCTTCATTCCTGCAATATACCATCAAGAACATGTGCCAGACTTTGGCCAGGTCATTTTCTTCTCTCATTTTCGCCTTTGTTCTTGCTTTGGCTTCTAGATGAAGGGCCCCTTCCTATACATCCATCTCAGCCCCTGAGGCACAGCTCAAATCCCATTTCCTCCATGAAGCCTTTTGTGGTGAATTCAGCTCACTTAGGCCTCTTTATTTTTCTGAATAACTTCAGTAATTATTGTTTGTGTCATAGAGTTTAGTGCTGGATAATATAGAGAAGAACTTTCTGTAATAGGTGGAAATATGCTATAGCCATATGTGGCTATTGAGCACTTGGAATGTGGAAATGTGGCTAGTGCGACTGAGATGAATTTTCAATTTAATTTTCATTAATTTAACTTTGAATTTGACAGACCGCCTTGGCCCATGGTGTCAACTGCCTACTCTGTCAAGAAAGCTCTTGTGATTGGTAAGACTCGGGGGTTTCCACGATGGCCACCTGGGGCCCACACCCATCCCTCTTCCCACGGTGTCCCCTCTGCCTGCAGAGAAATCAAGGGATAGATTGAGGGGAAGAGGAAAGCCATAGGACAGAGGGGCAGTGCTCAGTGAGAGGGGATTGGGTGTGAACTAGGCAGGAGCTGGAGTGAGCAGGACACATTCCAGACGACTCCCATCTGTTTGTGCATGATCCTGGAGAATTGGCTGCCTCTTTAAGTGGAATTTGCAGGAGTTCTGCCCTGGTGAGCTGGCAGCCCATGCAGCAACACAGGTGGGTGACACCTCTGCTGGGGGCCCTGGTGTCATTGTGGCTGACCTACTTACCTGTGTCGTGCAGGGATCCCTAGATCAGTATTAAAGCACCTCACCTGGCCCTGGATGAGGCCCCTGCTTGACCCTTCCTTCCTGACCTGACTTTAGAAGTTCCATATGCTATTCCTTACTCTGTCAGCACCAGCTCAGGTCTAACTCATTCTGTGCTTGATGGACAACCATTTGGTGCCGGGCTCAGGGCTCCAGTTACCTTCTTAACAGGAACAGGCACTCTGAACAGCCACGAAGAGGATTCCAGTCAATATAAATATCTAGCCCCATTGGTAGGTCAATAGATTGGCACTCTGGCTTACAAATATCCCCCACTCCCATCCCATTGCAAAAGAGTTCTTACAGCCTGGCTGTAGCTAATAATAAGGTTCATAAAATACTAGTACTGAGCTCCAGAATCTGGATTGAGAGCTCCCTCACTCCCTCACTTGCCACCATCTCCAGTTAATTAGAGGTAATCAGCTCTGGATCTGTCATGTGGTATCATTTATATCCTCAGTTGAACTTTGAATTTGCATTCCTCTAACTTGGCTGGGCTTTCTTTGGCCCTGACCTGATGCTCCATCTCCTAGAACTCAGAAATTTAGGGCTAGAGGAGACGTTGAGATCATTCCTTACAGAGGCCCAGGGAGAAAAGTGGCTGGTCCAAGATCTCAAGATGCTGGGTGACAAGGCAAGGCTAGAACCCACCTGACTTCTATTCCAGTTCAGTCTCTCAATTCCCTTAGGCTCTATGGGTGATTTGTCCTTGAGTTTTGGATAAGATAATTGAGGAAGTGGAGCCTGTGTCATATGGTAGGGAAACCACATTTTATGCATCAGATATAGTTTTGCAAATTTGATAATAAAGTGAATTTCAGTAAATTACATATTTTATCATGTTTTTCAAAGATTAGAGATGTAGTCTTTCTGTAAAAGCTTTCAGCTTTGAGTATATATTTGGATATAGTAGAAAATAGCATGCTTAGAGGGAAAATAATTTTCTGATCAAATGTTAAATTGATATTCAGAATATTAAATTGATATTAAAGTGTGGGACAAGACTCTTTTTTAAAAAATAAATCAGTTTTATTGATACATATTGATAAAGCATACAATTTATCCAAAGTGTACAATCAATGGTATTTGGTATAATCATATATGTGTGCGTTCATCACTTCAATCATTATTAAAGCATTTTCATTATTTCATAATAATAAACACAAAACAAACAGGAAAATTCCTTATCTCTTAATCTCTCTGTTTCCCCTGCTGTACATAGCTGCTACTTCTGGCTATTCTTGCACAATTATTTACCTGTTTATTAAGCAGTTTTATTGAGATATATTCACATAACATGATCTCCAAAATGTGTAATCAATGGCTTTTAGTATAATCATAATGTTGTATATTCATCATCTCAAAAATATTAGAACAATTTCATTATTCCAAAAAGAAAGACTCCACACCCCTTAGCCTTCCTTCCTCAGCCCTACATAACCACTAATCTAATTTCGTATTATAAATTGATTTATATTTACATTTTATATAAATGGAATCATAGAATATTTAGTACTCTGTGTCTGGTCTCCTTCACTTAGTATAATTTTTTTGGTCTGATATTAACATTTTATAGTATTAACCTATATTTGTTCAGCTTCAAAGAAAAAACGAAGACTTTTTTTCCCCAGAGGAAGATATAGCCTATTTCTTTAAACTTCCTATATATTTTTCTCTATCTCTATTCCTTTCGAAAGCTCAAACTTTGATTTCTTCTTTCTGCAGAGTTTATTTTGCATGATCACTATTAATTGTTTATTTAGCAGCCTAGATTAGCTTGCTGCAATGGTTGCTTAGTCTCTTGTGTAAATTATTTACCACTAAAAGTGAGTTTTTCCTGATAGCATTTATTAAGATTTATTATTTCTGTAGGATGACTGGCTCTGTACTAGGGTTCCTTTAAGCTAAATACATGAACAAAGAAACAGATATTTTGTTTTTTACTAGCCTTAGGATTCTCTGTTATATAATTTAATTAAAAAATCTGAGAGGTCATATGAAATAATATAAAGCTTGGGATTCTTTAGAAGAAGGTCTGATGTCAGTTTTCTTTCCTCAGTAACCTGTATGATCATCTTTCCTCTCGCCATCAGGATCATAGAGCCTGCCTTGCACTGGTCTTCAGGCCGGTACATTATGTTCTAGAAAAGATTTCCAGAGGATGGAGGAGCTTAAACAAATAAGCTTCAGAGACAGTACTCAGACTTTATTTTAATTAATCATTTCAGCCTGCTCCCCTGCTAAACTTTTAACCAGAGCAGCTAGATGGTTAGCATTTCATCTTTTGTTTTCCCTGCTTACTTTCCGGAAAAGGGGGTAATGAACAGTGAAATGGTCAGGCGAGAGACGCCAGAGAAGAGAGGAGGACCTGCTTATGGAGTCTGCCAGCTGTGTAATTGGCTCCCGAATTATCACCAGGTGCCCAATGGTTTTATGAAGGTGTCTGAAAATATCCAGGATCCAATGTTGAATAGAGTCAAGAAAAGAAAAGACGGTGTTCCAATCCGCATGTTGCCCACTTTGCCCTTTGGATTGGGAATGTGTCTTCAAAGAAGACCCTTTAGAGGACAAGTAATAGAAGACATTTTGCAAAGTGTAACAAACCCGTTTGTTTACACTACAGATGCTGGCACTCTAAGTTAAATAGCAAGCTGTTGCCTAAGCATTTTTCAGAGCATTTTAAAAGGCTCCTAGATGCACCGAAACCAATTAGGTCCTGGCCTCAGAAGTGAGATGAGGATGGGAACATCATCATTTGGAAAGTGCTGCAAGAAGACGCAATCTTGTGCCCCCACTGTGGCTCTAAGGACTAAAACCTCCAGAAAGCGACCTGTGGCGAATGTGGCTACCCTGCTCAGCACAAGAGAAAGTATAAGTGGAGTGCTAAAGGATGAAATACCACCGGTACTGGTTGGATGAGGCACCTAAAGACTGTATACCATAGATTCAGGCATGGAATCTGTGAAGGAACTATACCTAAACCCAGAAGGGCAGCTGTTGCACCACCCAGTTCATCTTAAGGATTTCACTGATTAGTTGTGCAATAAAATTTCTGGTTTAAAAAAAAAAAAAAATATATATATATTTTTGTATATATATATATACGTTTGTAGGGAGTCTTCAAGACTTAAGGCAAAGAATCAGAATTCGTGACCCCACCAAAGATATGTGTTTTTGTTTTTTGTTTTTTTTAAATTTTTAATTTATTTTTATTGTGGGTAAAAATCAAAATTCTCACAATACATACAAACATTTGCAAAATGATATAGAAATATATAAGCATATATGTGTATTTGCTTACAAAAATGTTATTTATATATATATATATAAATATATTTTAAGAGGTGCTTAGATTACCCAAAATATTACACAGAACCCACTGGGATTCCCATGTTGCCCACCTCCCACACCTCCCACCACGTCCCACACAAACATCTCCCACAAGTGTGGCCCACCACCCTCAATGAACTTACACGTCCTGGAGCCTTGCCACCAACCATAGACCACAGTTCACACTGTAGACCACACTCTCTCCCACTCAATTCTGAGTGGTGTGTGCTGATTTAAAATGGCCTACATCCGTTGCCACAACGGTACTCAGGACAACCTCTAACTCCCAAAGAAGCCCCTGTATTTCAACTGCTCATCCCCTCCCTACCCCAAAAGTGTCAAGTGGCCAGTGGCTCCACCTCATTGTTATAATTTCTTGCATTGCTAGAATCACCATATGTGAACAAGAGAATACCATCAAGTCCACTCTAGTCCATAGTTCTTCCCCCAATCCTGAGGGGACTGGGATGGTGATGTCCACTCCAACTCCAAGTGAGAGAGGGCTTATATCCCATGGATATGGTGGGTGGGATGATCCTGCCTGCAGATGCAGGCCCTCTCCATTCTCTGGGATGGCCATTGCCCATCGTTGTCTCCTCACCAGATGACTTGGATGAGTCCATTGAGCTGTAGGGTAGGAGTTGCAGCTCCACTGAGATTTCATGCACACCTGGCACATAGGTAGGCGGGAGGCTCCAGTCTCTGGAAGTATACCTAAAAACTCCAGCATCACATATAGGTTTGAATAGAGGGGACTGGTGAACCATGTGCAGGGAGGACTTATTTGAGTCTAATTCTGTCACTCTCAGGAGCACAGATTCCAAAATAGAACCCACTGATAGGGAATCAGTCTCTGGGGCTATCCCCCCTTATATAGGACCTGGGTGTCTCCAGAGCTCTCAGGAACCCCTCTGTGTGGGGTGATAGGCACTTAGATGTTATATGAGCTCCTACTGAGGTGTGCGTAAGAGTTACCTCTGGGATGACCTCCCGACTCTCTTTGAAGTCTCTTAGCCACTTGAACTCATTTGTCTTTACCATTTCCCCCTTTTATTCAAGGTCTTTTTCCAGTTGTGTTGCCAGTTGGCACTTGGTATTAATCCCTCGTTGCCAGGGAGGCTCATCCCCGGGAGTCATGTCCCACGTTGGGGGGAAGGTAATGCAATCATATGCTGAGTTTGGCTTAGAGAGAGGCCACATTTGAGCAACAAGGAGGCTCTCAGGTGGCAACCCTTAGGCACCCCACAACTGCAGGCTAAGTCTCATTTACAAGAGGAAAGACTCACAAGGGTAGTCATCAATAAAAAAAAACACATCAGTGGGTCATCCTATTTTGACAGGCACTGTCCTTACCCTCAGAGGATTATTGCTGCTCCCTTGGAGACTGTGTCAGAGCTCTCCAGGCTAGGAATTCAGATTCCCTCATTTATTGTGTGATTATCCACCCATCGTGACCATGCCCCATCCCCTGATCCTTTGAATGATTTTGTATATCTTTCATGTATATTCGGATGAACCAACCCCCACGAAACCCCCCCCAGACACCCCCCCAATAATCCCCTTCATTACCCATTGTAACCCTTCTGTGATCCAAATCCTCCATAAACATTTAGTCCATAAAATAATCAAATACACTTAATAGGAAAAAGAAACAAGTGTGATAAGCTTACATGCAAGAGACAAACATAAGGAAACTCAGGGGGAAGAAAAAAAAAAAAAGAGAAGGAAAAAAAGCAAATAATCAAACAAAGACCAAAACAAAGTAAAATATAATTAGTGGATTGGGACATTCAAAAAATGGGCAAAAAAGCAAAGGAAATGCCTTAAAAAAATATATATATATATATATATTCATTTTTTTTCCTTTCTTTTTTCCTTTTTTTTCTTCCTTCCTTTTATCACTCTGTTATCGGATGTCTGGTGTGCCATGACACCTTCCTCCTCTCAATCCCCATTGTCTCCCAATTTTTCATTTAATTTTCAAATGAAAATTTGAAAATTTAATTTGCAAAGTCACACACGGAGTGCCGGAGACTCCCAGATACCAAACCACCACCCCTTCCCCACCCCATATTAACCCCCCCCCCTTTTTTTTTGGTTGTTAGCATTGTTATAACTGTTATACAGATAGCAAAATATAGCAACTAAACATTGTCAGTGATTTACAGTATAGTTTACAATTTAGATGATACAGTTTAATAATTTTGATGATATTTACCATGTCCTGTGTCCATTACTGTAAGGTAATGAAAAACTTTCCCCATGACCACCAAACAACCCATTAGATCTTGACTGTTCCCTTCTCCCCAGCGCCCCAGGGCCCATGATACCCCCCTCTCCCAACCCATGGAATGTCAAGTTCACAGTCACATGCCCTGGGGATTTGAACCGGCCCTTCCTAATCCACCCACCCCCCAGTGCTGCACCACCAAACCCAGGAACACCACCACTCATCTGCCCCTTCCCCCAACATGCAACCACACTCTATCCCTTTACCATAGATTATGTCCATATGGGTGATGGCTCAAAGCCTGCTCTTCTCTTACTCTCCTTTGTTAACCTATCTTTCAGACAATGATTCTCAGAGACTGCTCATTTTCCTCAGTTCAGATCAGTGAGGTCATATACTGTTCATCCTTCAGTGCCTGGCTTGCTTCACTCAACATAAGGTCTTCAGGATTCATCCACGTTATTCCATGTGTTAGCACTTTGTTCCTTCTTACAGCTGAGTAATATTCCATTGTATGTATGTACCACATTTTGCTTATCCATTCGTCTGTTGATGGGCACCGGGGCTGATTCCAACTTTTGGCAATGGTGAACAATGCCGCTATGAACATTGGTGTGCATATATCTGTTTGTATTTTTGTTTTCAGTTCTTCTGGGTATATACCCAGCAGTGGAATTGCTGGATCATACGGAAGATCTATTGCTAGTTTTCTGAGGAACCGCCAAACTGTCCTCCACAGTGGCTGGACCAT
>JAKSZT010053887.1:98334651-98370034 GCA_026826555.1 Tolypeutes matacus
TCAGAGTCATTTGTATTTTTCTGTTGCCCTCTGGTCATCATATTATCTTGATGGGTTTGTTCAGTTGATTAGCTTTTCTCTATGCTCTAGAATTTTATTTAGCTGTTGGTTCTGCGTGTGAGTTAAGTTTTCTCTTTGGCAGTTTTTCTTCTTATTTTATTTCCTTGCTTCTTTCAGCTGGCTTTTCATGATCAAGTTCTTCACAGAACTTCCAGAAGTGATAGAAATCTTCAGGCAGAGACAGTCGATAATGATTTTCTACTTCTTTTCGAAAGTCACCAGAGACATCAGCTTCACAGGACTTACTTTTCTTCACCTCAACTGTTTTTTCACACTGCTGCCCCTCCCCGCTGGGGGCCTGCACTTCCCACCACCACCCACCATCTCACTCAAGATATGTTTTTGCCACGGGCAACAGGGATGCTGAGATAACAATGAAAGACCAGGGTGTGGTTACAAAGGCACAGACTTGAAATCAGCTTTGTCTGGACCAACCCAGTGTTATTTAATGAGGGAAAGAAAAAGCTCACTGTTACAATATTATTAAATAGAAATTAGAAGAAAAAAATGGTTATCCATCCGGAAGAAAGACCAAAGAAATGGGGTGTGCCTGCCTGAACAAGTTTCGGTAGCAGCAAGGCTAGGGAAATCAGTGCTGAGAGGGCCCTGAGATGATGCTTTACCTGGAGAGCTGCATTTTGCTGGCGTAATGAATGGTTATCATGCTTGCTTTTGCATGTGTGCTGTTGAACAAAAATTCTGTCTTGGCAGAATTCCAGAAAAGATACACCAGGGCACCTGAACTCAGGAAATCCAACTGCTCATTCTCAGACTGCCACTGACAGGCTGTGTGACCTCAGAAAAGTCACTTTCCTACTCTGAGTGTCATTTTCCTAGGATCTTAAAGAGAAAGGAACATTTCCACCTCTAAAGTGGTCAGTCCTTCTGCTGTAATAATACTTTTGATTGAGAAAATGCCTTCTCCTCTAACCTCAAGTAATTTGGAAAACACTGCTGCTCCTTAAAACCCCTCTGTAATTGAAAAGTATTAGTTTCCTCTTATTGCAGTTGGAGTGATGGAGAGTCAGGGAAGTGAAGTAGCAGATGTAAGGTGACCTTGTCACCTCTTAGAGGAGGATGGAGAACTGGACTCTGACTTCAGACCAGAGCTTAATCCACTTAGGCCAGAATTTTAATGGAAAACGAAAAAGAGGCTGATGGAATTTGATGTTTGGGGTTTTCTTAATAACTACATCAAATCCACTCAGTTGTATGGTTTTTAAAATTTTCTTACCAGGCCTCTCCACCTTCTTGTTCTTTGACTGGAATTTTATCACAGGATGGTAGTGATGTCATCTTTTTATTTCATCAAGCCTGTTCGATCTGTGGGGTGGGGACTGAGGGCCAGCATAGGTGGGGAGAACTCAGGCGGTCACAAAATTTCTTCCCAGCAGGATCCCTTGGCACCCTTTCTCCACATTCCCAGCTGGGGTTGCCTCCAACATCTGTGTGAAGAGACACACTTGGCTGAAAAATTGGAGCACTTTGCAATGATGTACCTTCGGCTGGCAGTTGTCACCCATTTCTCAGCCCCACCAGTGGTGAGAAGCCCTGAGTCAACATTTGAACCTCCAGCTCTCCATCTTTGCTCATTGGCCCTCCAGACCCTCCTTCTAAAGGGCCCTGAGAATTCCTGGGTGGAGATGGATGGGTGGGGGCATTATCCCAGGTATGGTCTATGCAATGGCACTTGGTACTTCCACCACCTTCTGTTCTCCAGCTCTGATTCACAGAATGCTGACTCTTCTCACTTTGGCTCTAGGTCCCTGGGCCTGGAAATGAGGATGGTATGAATATAGCCTCTCTGATTATGGTCCATTACTCTTGGACCCAATGTCTGTACCTCCATGTTCTCTTTTCTCAGGCTAGGACTTACTCCAGAGGATTCATAATTCCTCATGGGAATAGATCCCTCATATTTGAGTATTCAGTCTCAAGCTGAAGCCTCTGTCTCAGTGAATTTCAGAGATGGGCTCAGAGCTGGCCTAAATGCCTCTAACCTGGGGGTCCATGATGCCAAAAGGCAGAAGAGAGAGCCCTCAGCTCACTGCTTCCCATGAGATTTCTCTTTATGTGACAGTGAGAGAGGAAGGCAATTGGTTCCCAGTCCTGCAGCCCTGCTGCTCTCCCATAATACAATCAGGACTCCCTTTCATCATAGTAAAAAGTGGGAAGTCTTCCTTTGTTGTGAGCTTCTTACCTTTCTCTGCTTCTGCAGCCCTTCAATGCCTGTTACGGGAGGCATACTGCATCTTTACCTCCACCTGCCTGCTAGGATGCTCCACCTGACTGGCCTGACCTCCACAGACAGGTCTTGTGTCCTGGCCTCTCCTCCTCTTTCTTTTCCACCGAACTTTACCTGTCCAGGGTGTCATTCCATCAACAGGTGATCTTTTCTGGGAAATAACAAATCAGTTTCATCTGAGATGTTGGACTTTGTCTTACCTTTTAAGCTGGCTGTTCTGACAGAATGTGATCAGAGCTGAGAGGTGATACCTACCTCTTGGCTTTCAGGACTGAAGACCAAGAGTCTTGCCAAGGTTAAGGTCACTGTTAGAAACAAGTACAAGGGCAATGGAAACCCTCTGGGTACTACAGATGCTCACACCCACAGCAGTCCTGCTGAGTGGATGGAAGAAAAGGATGATTGAAAGAATGAATGAACACTGCAGATACACTCATTTGCCTCTGTGCTTACAAAGGCTTGTTGGGTGAGTCAGAGTTATTAATATAAATAGTTATAGTGGCAACAATATGTCCCAGTGAGAGTCCTCTTTTAAAAATTAACCTTAAAATCTATTTTAAAATGTTTTTCTAGATCCTATGTACATTCTCTCTTGCATTCATTTGAGGACTTGAGTCTGTTATTTATAGTGTTTATTACTTTTAAACATAAGGGAGTACATATGATGTCCATTTTCTTCTAGAGCTAGTAAACAGACTGGGAACAGAACCAATGTGATCAAATTCACTCTGCCATTGACCTTGTGTGGGCCCTCCAAGGTCAATGATGGTAGGTGGATTTTTGTCAGGATTGACTTGTTTGTAGCAGGAGTCGGGTCTCCTGCCTACTAACATTTGTAATCTTTCCTTACTATCTAGCCTGCTGTAAAATTACTATTACGGTTTCCCCAGGCAATGACTTTGTGATTTTCTACTTTTTTATTGATCAATAAACAGTTTTAAACCAAAAAACCCCACAGTGAAAATAGAAACTTATTTGGTACTTTGTAACTACCTGCCTTGGAGAAGAAAGAGGGATTGGAAAGATAAGAGCCGCAGGCACCTGCTGCCTTCTTGACGCCAACCCCACTAGAAGAAAATAGAAAAGTGCAGCCAGAGGTTAACAAAACATTTGTCTACACTATGCTAAATAACTGACTGTTTTCCATGGAATTAATCCATTGTTTTGTGTTTTTTTTGAAAATATATTTATTTTTCCTTATTGGAAAAGTTTTGGGTTTACAGAACAATCATGCATGAAATGCAGGATTCCCAAACACCACACCACCAATGTCTTGCATTGGTGTGGAACATTTGTTACAATTGATGATAGCACATTTTTATAATTATATTTTAATTAAAGTCCATGGTTTAACTTAGGGTACACTGTATAGTGTAGTTCCATGGAATTTTAGAAACATTTTAAATTCTGTTACCATATATACAATCTAACTTTTACCCTTTTAATCACATTCAGATATATATTTCAGTGCTGTTAATTACGTTCACAATGTTGTGTTACCATTACTATCACCCAATACCATAATATTTCCATCATTCCAAACAGGTACCCTCAACATTTTAAACCTTAACTTCCCATTCCTTATCCCCACACCATCCCCTGTTAACTTATATTCTAAATTCTGACTCTATGAGTTTGCTTATTCTGATTGTTTCAAATCAGCAAGATCATACACTATTTGTCCTTTTGTACCTAGCTTCTTTCACTCAACATGATGTCTTCATGGTTCATCCACGTTGTCACATATCAGGACTTTATTCCTTTGTATGACTGAAGATTATTCCATTGTATGTATATATTACATTTTATTTATCCATGCATCAGTTGATGGACACTTGGGTTGCTTCTATCTTTTGTGAATAATGTTGCTATGAACATTGGTGTGCAAATATCTGTTTGAGTCCTTGCTTTCAATTCTTTTAGGTGTATACCTAGTAGTGGGACTGACTGGTCATATGGTAGTTCTACGCTTAACTTTCTGAGGAACCCCTAAACTCTCTTCCACAGTAGCTGCACCATTGCCACTGGCAATGAATGAGTGTTCCTATTTCTCCACATCCTCTCGGACACTTATTTTCCCTTTTTTTTTTTTTTTTAGCAGCAGCCATTCTACTGGGTGTGAAATGATATCTCATTGTGGTTTTTATTTGCATTTCCATGATGGCTAGTGGTGCTGAACATATTTTCAAGTGCTTTCTGGACATTTGTATAAGCCATTGTTTTCATGACCTGGGTGTATGTGCATTATGCTCTGTAAACTTTGAGAGGGCAGGCTGTGACAGTCATGGTCGCTTATGTTTCCCCAGTGCCAAGAACAGTGCCTGGCATAGAGTTCATGTCTAATAAACATTTGTAGTTTATTGATTAAATGACAGCTACCAGGCTGTTGATTAAATGACATAGCTAACAGGCTGAAGACTAAGAAGGTGAATTTATTCATATTTTACCCTGAGACTGGTTTCCAGTTATTTCTATACATAAGTCTGATTTCTCCAACTAGACTTAAGGGCCTATGTGTTTTCTATTTCTTGTGGCAGTAAATTTAGTTTATGGCCATGGAAATTCCTGTAGGTAGTACTGACTAAGCTTCCAACAGCTACGGCTTACCATCATCCTATTTTTTTCCTTTGGCTTTGTTTTTCGGGTAACTGAATTTTGAAAATAAGTTTAGAAAATAAAACAATATTTTTAGCAAAACTAAGTCAATAGGCAGTTAAGGATAACAGACTATTTGTAATTTGAATTGAAAACTGTCCACATGGGCACATTTTTGATTGCTGGGAGAGGTTTCTTCTCACATTTGCTGGTAGAATTATGCTTTTTATCCATGGAGTGCTTGGAGGTAGGATGAAGTGGAAGAGTGTTTTAGTTTTCTAGGCTGCTCACAGCAAATACCATGAAATGGTTTGGCTTGAACTATGGGAATTTATTTGCTTATGGTTAGAATCTGGGAAAATGTCCAAATCAAGGCATCATCGAGGTGATGCTTTCTTCCCAAAGACCAGCTGACAGTGATCTTTGGCTCCTATGCCACATGGCAAGGCACAGGTAGGCATCTGCTGGTCTTTCCCTTCTCTTCTGGGTTTCATTGATTTCAGCATCTAGCTTCCGCGGCTTTGTCTCTCTCTCTTATAAAATTCCACTTATAAAAGATTCCAATGACAGGATTAAGTCCCATTCTGAATGAGGTGGGTCACACTTTAACTGAAGTAGCTTCACCAAAATATTTGACTTATGATGGGTTCACACCCAGAGGAATGGATCAGATTTAAGAACATGCCTTTCTGGGGTACATACAGTTTCAAATCACCACAAAGAATGCATGTGTTTTTTGTTTGTTCGTTTGAGCAATGTTGTTCCATTTTGCCTTCCTGATAATAAATGTTGAGAAACAGTGGACTTTAGATTTTCTTTTTTTCCATGGTGGCATCTACTGACCAACAACTGTTGTCTGGTAATGTTCAAAACTCAGAGATGGCAAGTTCAGTGAAGACATGGGCAGGGCATAAGGAAAAAAAGGAAGCATAGAAGCATAAAAGTAAGGATATAATTTTCACTAATCTTTCTTAAGTAAAAAATTGTGCCTTTCTTCACCAAACATGGAAACACAGGCATTTGGACCTGGAAGGGCTTTGACAACTTCTCCTTCTGTCCGCTCATTTTTCACAAGGAAAACGAGATCCAGTACAGCTTGTGACTGTCTGAAATCACACAGCAGGTTAGTGGCAGAGCCCCCAACTCTGGACACCACCACGGATTCTTAACTTCTGCACCCTTGCCTCCAAGGGTCCCGGGTTGTGGACAGAGATCATAACCTCTTGATTGTCCTCTACAGCGGCAGCCACAGGAAACAAATGCGTTTCAGTTACTGCTGGGAACTCAAGCAGCCATTTCCTTAAATGCCTTTGTTGGAATACTTGGGTTGCCTGATACGTAGGCCCTAGATGGGGGCCTTCACAGAAAGGGTCAAAGACAGATGCAACCTTGACAGGAGGCCTGAGGATGGAGCCAGAAGTCAGGGTTACTGCCACCAAGCACTTGGCCCACTCTCCACACCAGGAAAGTTGTCTGGTGCTCATGGGCTCCATAGATGACAACTTAACTCCAGCAGATCTCTGTAACAGTGAGGCATAAGGCCTTTCATGCAGCCAACTGATGAAAACTGTTCTTTTCAAAATGTCTCAGAAAGCCACAATAACTCATATTTCCAAGGAAATGTTAGGGCAGATTTATGTCCCTTCAAGAACACATGTGGTGTAAAAAGATGAAGAGGGCCTAAAGTTCTCCATATGGCACCAAGATAATCCTAGCTGAGTTGGCTTCTCTCTGGAGAGCGCCTGCAGGCTATAATTGGAACAGAGATAGTCATCCCAACAGATCTATAATTAAGCAAATCTGACCTAAGACAAAATTGGAACCAAGGCTAAATTAATCAATAATGGGGCCTTAAAAAAAGGAAAAGATGGATTCAGCAAAGTGGTGAGGTACAAAATCAATACTACCAAATTTGTAGTGTTTTTATACACTAGTAATGAACAACTGGAAGAAGAAATCAAGAAAAAAAATTCCATTTACAACAACAACTAAAATAATCAAATATCTAAGAATAAATCTAACCAAGGATGTAAAGGACTTATACACAGAAAACTTCAAAACATTGCTAAAATAAATCAAATAAATGGAAGGACATTCTATGTTCATAGATTGGAAGACTAATCTTGTTAAGATATCAGTTCTATCCAAAGCATTTTACAAATTCAACACAATCTTAATCAAAATTCCAACAGTCTTCTTTGCAGAAATGGAAAAGCCAATCATTGAAATTATATGGAAGGGTAAGGAACCCCAAACAGCCAAAGCCATCTTGATTGAAGTTGGAGGACTCCCACTTTCTGATCTTAATCAAAACAGCATGGTACTCACACAAGGACAGACATATAGACTAATAGAATTGAATTGAGAGTTCAGAAATCAACCTTCATATTTATGGCCAACTGATTTTTGACAAGTGAACAAAGGCCACTCAATTGATAAAGAAGTCTCTTTAACAAATGGTGCTGGGAAAACTGGATCTCCATTTGCAAAAGAATGATGATGGACCTTCACACCATATTAAAAAATTAGCTCAAAATGGATCAAGGACCTAAATACAGAGCCAGATCTATCAAACTCCTAGAAGAAAACAAAGGAAAGAATATTCAGGACCTTGTGTCAGGCAATAGTTTCTTAGACTGTTCACCCCAAGCATAAGCAACAAAAGAAAAAATAGATAAGTGGGACCTCATCAAAATAAAAAAACTTTTGTTCCTCAAAGGACTTTATCGTGAAAGTAAAATGACAACCTACACAATGGGAGGAAATATTTGGGAATCACATATTTGATAAGGGTTTAATATCTATAATGTATAAAGAACGCCTACAACTCAACAACAAAAAGACAACCAACCAATTAGGGAATAGGCAAAAGGTGTGATTAGACATTTCCCAAGCAAAGTTATGCAAATGACCAAAAAACACATGAAAAGATGCTCAACATCATTATTCATCAGGGAAATGCAAATCAGAACCATCATGAGATACCACTTCATACCTGCTAGAATGGCTATTATTAAAAAAGCAGAAAATTACAAGTGTTGGAGAGGATGTGGAGAAATAGGAACACTCATTCATTGCAGGTGGGAATATATAATGATGCAACAGTTTTATAGACAAAGACAGTTTGGTGGTTCCTCAGATAGCTAAGTATAGACCTATCATCTGACCCCACAATCCCACTACTAGGTATATACCCAAAAGAATTGAAAGCAGGGACTCAGATAGATATTTGTACACTGATGTTCAGAGTGGCATTTTTTCACAATTGCCAAAAGATGGATGGAGAAACACAATGTGGTCTACAGGCAATGAAATATAATTCAGCCATAAAAAGGAATGAAGTTCTGATATATGCAACAACTTTGAAGACATCATGTTGTGTCAAATAAGCCAGACACAAAAGGGCAAATATTGTATGATCATACTGATATGAAAAAATTAGAATAAGCAAATTCATAGGACCAGAAACTAGAATACAATTTACCAGGTGCTGGGATGGGTGTAGAGAATGGGGAGGAAATGCTTAATTGGTACAGAACTTCTTTTTGGGATAATGGAAATGTTTTGTTAATAGATGCTGGTGATGTAGCACAACATTATGAATGTAATTAACAGCACTGAAATAGGTATATATCTCAATGTGGTTAAAAGGGAAAATGTTAGGTGGTATATATGTTACTAGAATAAACATTAAAAAAAAATCCAAGAAACATCACAACACAAACAGAGAACCCTAAGTTAAATCATGGACTATAGTTAATTGTACAATTATAAAAATGTGCTTTTATCAATTGTAACAAATATACCACACCAATGCAAGGTGCTGATAATAGGTTAGTACATGGGAAACCCTGGGAAAGAAAAGGAAAAAAGACAAATGAAGTTGAAATTTCTCCTTGTTTATTTTAATGGGCAGAACATTTTCTAACTGATTTATGCCACAGCTTCAGTGTATTTTTCATTTTTTAATTTATTTTAAAGTTAATTGGATTTCCAGGCTTTGAAGCTAGTCACTGCAATTGATCCCTGAAAAGATGAATTTATTGCTTAGACAGGCAAAATTCTGACAATCTTCAGAGAATGGAAAATAAAAGAAAACAGCCCATATATAGAGCACTGTGGGTCATCATTGGGTCAGTTCAGCAAGATATGTAAAGCTGGCAAGTTTATGCCGGAACTTCAGCACAAATCATCTTCTTGTGAAACGGGCAGGACCCAGTAGAATCTTTTGTAAGATATTGCCAGTGACCCAAGCTTAGGAGGAAATGTAGCCCAAGATGAAGACCCTGAGGTTCCAGGCTGGTTTGACTCAAGGGCAGAGAATTGCCTAAACTTGAGTGAATTCACACTTTTGCTGTCCCAAGCTGGTCTGGGACCTTACTGGGGCCAGGTGAATGGCTCTGTTGGAATGCAATAACAGCTCAGGGGAAGAACCAATATGGAACTCATGCCTTCAGCTTCTCTTTTCAGAGGGTCCTGGAAACTCGTCAGTTGCAAAGCAGCAGAACACTCCCCTCACCTCTGCAAAAGTCTTACATCCAGCCAACCTCTTCTCCCTCTGTCCATCTGCCCATCCATGTAATAATTGAGCCCTTACGGCCTGACAAGCACTTTACCTGGAATGAATAGTAATGATAAAAAAAGAGTCCTATCCTCATGGGACTTTCAATCCATTGGACAAGTAATTACAAATTTGCTGAGGATTAGAAAAGAGAAGTGCAGGGAACTGCAGGAACTTATCTGGTGGGTCTACCCTGGTCTGGGGGTTGGGGAAGAGTTCCAGGAGGAAATGCTGTGAGCTGAGACCTGCAAAATGAGCATGTGTGGGACAGAGTGCTCCAGGCAGATGAAACAGCATGTACAAAGGCCCCCAAACAAGAAAGACTAAACTACACTCTTCAAACTGAAAAGAATCAAACATGACTGAAATCTGGAGAGTGAAGGAGCAACTGCCATGAGACATAGCTGGGGATTTGGCAGGTGGGGTTCAGAGTCTTGTGAGTTGTGTGGGTGTTTTTGGCCTCTATAGGTGAGCTCCCACCTCCTCTCCGAGGGCACGCCTGCTTAGAGACCTCCCACCTTCTGTTGGCGTTGTTGTGAGGCAGATGTACAGGCCAAGCAGCAGGGTGGAGGGGGAAAGGGCCATGTGGCAGAGACAGGGCATTGTCTCCATATCTGTAATCACCTTCTAAATGATAAAGTACGTGGTCAACCAGATTAAAGATGTAAGCCAGTCCCCTTTGTATCCCCTTTGTATCTAGGTGTAGCCTTGTGTTTAGGATTGGGCCAATGGGATCTAGAGGAAGTGATGCAACTTCCGGGATGTGTGTTTAAAGGGAGGGGCATGCTGTTCCCTGTCTGCTGGCTGGAGTGTAGAGGTGGTACTGGGGACCATCGTGGACCATGAGTACTAGGGATGGTAGAGCACAGGAAGGCTCCCCTTACTGTGGTACTGCCATGACAGATGAGGACTGCTTACATCTGTAAAGTTAGGTGACAGAGAAATATGCTTCCATCTTATTTAAGTCCCTGTTATTTCACTCTCTGTGACCACGTATGAACTATATCCTAGTTCAGAAGTTTTCAAAGTATAGTTCAGGGACTCTGGGGGTCTCTGATATGCTTTCATGGGGTCCACAATGTCAAAACCGTTTTTACAACACTACTGAAACTTTACGAGCGTTTTAAACTCATTCTCTCATGCGTGTTCAGCTGAGATTTCCAGAGGCTACGTGGTGAGTGATATCACAACAGATTGAATGCAGAAGCAGATACAAGACTGCAGCTGTCTTCTATTAAGCCAGACAGTAAAAAGATTTGCAAAAAGGCGAAAGAATGCGACTCTTCTCAATGAAAGCTTTTTTTGTGTGTGTGTAGAAAGTAGTTGTTTTTCATAAAAACCTTTATGCTCATATTCAATGATTTTATTATTGTTCTTTTAAATGAATTAATGAAATGATTAAAATTTGTTGTCCATTCTAATTTCTGCTATTATATTGAAAGATGTAGCCCACATATACAGAAACACTTCACGACTGTCAATAATTTTTAAGAGTACAAAGAAGTCCTGAGACCAAACTGTTTGAGAACCACTGTCCCAACTAAGACAGGTGTCTAGACTTTCCCTGTGATTGACAGTCACTCATCGTGAGGCCCATGCACCTGCAGTTTCAGGATCAGCTGGGATGGTCATGCCTTCCCTTTCTGTATACTGATTCTTGTCTTTTCTCTCCTGGTTTCGCCTGATCCTCCAGCAACTGACCTCAGTTTATGTAGAAGTCACTGGTTATGTTTTCCCTCCTCTGTCCTTTACTCATTCATTGATTCACTCCAAAATGAAGGCCCTAATATGGTCTAGGAATCATGGAGGGTCAAGGGTGATTAGAACATGCTTCCTGCTTTGGTGTGGTTACAGTCTAGCAGTGACGAGAAGCTGGTGAGGAAATAGTGCTAGCCCAGGCACCCAGCAGCACAACAGTGGTTATATAGGGCATGGTTGTGACACAGAGAAGGTGATGATAAGCTCCTCCTGGGAAGAGTGGGTCAGGAAGATTTTAAGGCAGAGGCGACTTTGAGTCCTGAAGAATAAGCACAAATTTGCTAACCGTGCGAGGAGAAAGGGCACCCAGCAAATAGCAAGTGCAAAGGCACTGTGACTTCAAAGGGCAGGGTAATTAAAAAAAAAAAATTTTATTACAGAAGTTGTGAACTTACAAAACAATCATGCACATGTGTGGAATTCCCATACAATACCCCTTCACCAACACACCATACCATGGTGGAACATTTGTTACAGATTATGAGATAATATCATCAGACTATTATCACTAACTATAACCCACAACATACGTTTGGTATATTTTTTCCAACTATTAACACAGTAAATCTTTGGCATTGATACAAGAATATTACAGTATTGCCATTAATGATAGTCCATAGGTTACATTAATTGTATTTTTCCCATGCTTCTCTACATTGCCACCACCCTTCATTGTAGTTCATAGAAGGACACTCTTGCATTTGTACTATTAACCACAATTCTCATCCACCTCTGGGTTCACTGTGTTATTTAGTCCCTAGGTTGTTCTCTAGCTTTCTGTCAATTGACATTTACATCCCTCGCTTACCTTTTCAGCCACAATCCCATTTAGGGCAGGGTAATTTTTAAAAAAGTCTAAGTACCTCACTATGGCATGAGACACTGAAGAGGGACCAGAGACTCATAAAGTCATGATAAAAAACTTGATTTTTATTCTTATGGTAGTGGGGAATGATGGAATAATTTTAAGTAAGGTGTAATGTGATCATATTCAATTTTAGAAATGCAGCAAAGGGTCTTTTCAACTTGTGTAGGGGAGATATTGCTATGTTTGGGCATGACTCACAGCCTTGTCCATTAAGACCCCCCCCATTTTCTGGGTGAGGGGAGAGATTCTGAGTACGGATTGTAAAGCATGCGTTCTTTGGTTTATTTCGTCAGTGTGGTCTCCCAGACATTAGTGTCAGCTCTCGGGAGTGAGGGACTATAGAATTATTAGAAAGAGCTGTCTTGTACGCAAAACTGTATCTTTAATAACTATTTATAAGTTATAACTTATGATAACTTTATACATTTATAACTAACTAAAATGTATGTTTTTATTAATGATGTTTTTATTAGAGAATTTGTAGGTTTACAGAAAAGTCATGCAGAACATACAGAGTTCCCATATAACCCTCCATTATTAACATTTTGCATTAGTGAGGTAACTTTGTTACAATTGATGAAAGAATATTATCCTAATTGTACTATTAACTATAGTCCATAGTTTACATTAGGGTTCACTCTTTGTGTTGTACAGTCCTATAGTTTTTAAAAAATTTTTATTCTGGTCACTTATACAACCTAAAATTTCCCCCTTTTAACCACATTCAAATATATAATTCAGTGCTGTTACTTATTCACAGTGTTGTACTATCATCATCACCATCCCTTACCAAAACTTTCCCATCATCCCAAACAGAAATTCTGTACCAATTAAGCATTTAGTCCCTATTCCTTACCTTGACTCTGGCCCCTGATAAACTATATTCTAGTTTCTGATCCTATGAATTTGATTATTCAAATGATTCCATCTTAGTGAGATCATACAATATTTGCCCTTTTGTGTCTGGCTTATTTCACTCAACAGGATGTCTTCAATGTTCATCTGTGTTGTTATCACATGTATCAGAATTCCATTCTGTTTTATGTCTGAATAGTATTCCATTGCATGTATATACCACATTTTGTTTATCCACTCATCCATCAGTTAACGGATACTTGGATTGCTTCCATCTTTTGGCAATTGTGAATAATGCTGCTGTGAACTTCGGGGTGCAAAATATCTGTTTGAGTCCCTACTCTTAATTCTTTTAGGTATATACCTATAAGTGAAATTGCTGGGTAGTATGGTGATTTCATACTTAACTTTCTGAGGAACCATAAAACTGGTTTCCATAGCAGCTGCACCATCTTATATTCCCACCAACAATGTACTAAGATTCCTATTTCTCTACATTCTCATCAACACTTGTTATTTTCCATTTTTTTTAGTAGTAGCCATTCTAATGGGTATGAAATGATCTCTCATTGTGGTTTTGACTTGCATTTCTCTAATGGCTAATGATGTTGAGATATTTTCATGTGCTAACTGGTCATCTGTATATCTTCTTTGGAGAAATGTCTATTCAAGTCCTTGGCCCATTTTAAAATTGGGTTGTTTGTCTTTTTGTTGTTGAGTTGTGGGGGTTCTTAGTATATTCTGAATATTAAACCCTTATCAGATATATGGTTTCCAGATATTTCCCCCCTACCTTGTATGTTGTTAACTTTAATGATCAGTTCCTTGTATGCACAAACATTTTTAATTTTGAAAAAGTCCTATTTGTCTTTTTTCCCCCTTTTTTTGCTTGTGCTTTGGGAGTAAAGCCTAAGAAACCATTATCTGACACAAGATCCTGAAGATACTTCCCTATATTTCCTTCTAGGAGTTTTATAGTTTTAGTTCTTGTATTTAAGGCATTGATCCATTCTGAGTTAATTTTTTGAGGATGGTGTGAGGTAGGGTCTACCTTCAGGTTTTCCCAGCATCATTTGTTGAAGCAACTATTCTTTCCCCATTGAGTGGACTTGGCAACCCTTGTCAAAGATCAAACGACCATAAATCTAAGG
The DNA here is from genome assembly GCA_026826555.1 of Tolypeutes matacus. Lineage (NCBI taxonomy): Eukaryota > Metazoa > Chordata > Mammalia > Cingulata > Chlamyphoridae > Tolypeutes > Tolypeutes matacus. Next base: position 98,348,745 of record JAKSZT010053887.1, read on the forward strand.
AGCTGTTTCTGAACTCTCAATTCAATTACATTAATCTATTTGTCTGTTTTTCTGCCAGGATGATATTGTTTTGATTACTGTAAATTTGTAATAAGTTACTTTTTTCTTTGTTAGAGAAGTTGTGGGTTTACAGAACCATCATGCATAAAATAAAGGATTCCCATATATCCCACCACCACTACCACCTTACATTGCTGTGGAATATTTGATACAATTGATGATAATACATTTTTATAACTGTACTATTAACTATATTCCATGGTTTAATTTAATGTTTGTGTAGTGTAGTTCCATGGATGTTTAAACATTTTATTCTGTTACTATATATACAATCTACCATTTTGCCTTTAAACCATATTGAGATTTGTATTTCAGTTTTGTTCATTACATTCACAATGTTGTCTATATCATCACCAGCATCCATTAACAAAACCTTTCCATCATTCTAAACAGGAACCCTGTACATTTTGAGCCTTAACTTCCCATTCCCTACCCACACCCCATCCCTGGTAATGTATATTCTAGAATCTGACTCTATGAGTTTGCTTATTCTAATTATTTTATGTCAGTGAAATCATACAATATTTGCCTTTTGTGCCTGACTTCTTTCACTCAAGATGATGTTTGCAAGATTCATCTATGTTGTGGCATGTGTCAGGACTTCATTCCTTTTTATGGCTAAATAATATTCCATTGTATGTATATACCACATTTTATTTATCCATTCATCAGTTAATGGACACTTGGGTTGCTTTAATTTTTGGCAATTGTGAATAATGCTGCTATGAGCATGGTGTGCAAATATCTGTTTGAGTCCCTGGTTTCAATTCTTTTGGGTATGTACCTAGTAGTAGGATTAAGGGGTCAGATGGTAGGTCTGCACTTAGCTTTCTGAGGAACCACCAAACTGTCTTCCACAGTGGTTAAACCATTTTACGTTCCCACCTGCAATGAATGAGTGTTCTTTTCTCCACATCCTCCCTAACACATGTTATTTTCCATTTTTTAAAGTAGCAGCCATTCTAATGTGTGTGAAATGGTATTTCATTGTGGTTTTGATTTGAATTTCCCTGATTGTTGAGTGTCTTTTCATGTGCTTTCTGGCCATTTGTATATCTTCTTTGGAGAGATGTCTATTCAAATCTTTTGCCAATTTTTAAATTGTTTTTTTTTTTTTTTTTTGTTGTTGTTAAATTGAAAGATTTCTTTATTTATTCTGGATATTAAACCTTTTTTGGATTGGTTGTTTCCAAATATTTCCTACCACGACTGTCATTTTACTTTCATGATAAAGTCCTCTAAGGTACAAACGTTTTTAATTTTGATGAGATCCCATTTATCTATTTTTTCTTTTGTTGCTTGTGCTTTGGGTGTAAAGTCTAAGAACCCATTGCCTAACACAATGTCCTGAAGATGCTTCCCTATGTTTTCTTCTAGGATTTTGATACTTCTGGCTCTTATATGTAGGTCTTTGATCCAGTTGAGTTGGATTTTGTATAAGGTGTGAGGTAGGTGTCCTTTTTTTTTTTTTTTTAAATACAAATGGAGATCCAGTTTTCCCAGCACCAATTGTTGAAAAGCCTATTCTTTTCCAAATGTATGGTCTTTGCCCCTTTGTAAAAAATCAGTTGGCCATAAATGTGAAGGTTGATTTCCGAACTCTAAATTTGATTTCATTGGTCTGTGTGTCTGTCCTTGGGCCAGTACTGTGCTGTTTTGATAACTGTAGCTTTGTAATAAGTTTTAAGATTGGGAAATGTAAGTCCTCCAACTTCATTCTTCTTTTTCATGATGGCTTTAGCTATTCAGAACCCCTTACCTTTCCACATAAATTTGATGATTGGCTTTTCCATTTCTGAAAAGAAAGTTGTTGGAATTTTGACTGGGATTGCATTGAATGTATAAATTGCTTTGGGTAGTGTTGACATCTTAAAGATATTCAGTCTTCTAATCCATGAATATGTAATGACCTATTTATTTAGGTCTTCTTTGATTTTTTTAAAACGATGTTTTGTAGTTTTCTGGGTATTAGTCCTCTACATCTTTGGTTACATTTATTCCTAGATATTTAATTATTCTAGTTGCTATTGTGAGTGGCTTTGTCTCTTGATTTCTTCTTTTGAGTGTTCATTGTTTGTGTATAGAAATACTACTGATTTTTGGGTGTTGATCTTGTACTCTGCCACTTTGCTGAATTCATTAATTAGCTCTAGGTGCCTTATTGTGGATTTTTCAGGATTTTCTGTATATAGGATCATGTTGTCTGCAAAAAGGAAAAGTTTTCTTCTTTTCCAATTTGGATACCTTAATGCTCTGGAAAGAACTTCTAGTACAATGATGAATAACAGTGGTGACAGTGGGCATCCTTGTTTTGATTCAGATCTTAGAGGGAAAGCTTTCGATATTTCACCAATAAGTAGAATGTTAGCTGTGGGCTTTTCATATATGCTTTTTATCATGTTGAGGAAATTTCCTTCTATCCCTAGTGTTTTAAGTGTTTTTATGAAGACGGATTTTGTCAAATGTCTTTTCTACATCAATTGAGATTATAATGTGTTTCTTTTCCATCATTCTGTAAATGTGGTGTATTACATTAATTGATTTTCATATGTTATACCAACTTTGCATACCAGGGATGAATCCTACTTTGTCATGATGTATAAATCTTTTAATATGCTATTGGATTTGGTTTGCTAGTATTTTGTTGAGGATTTTTGCATCTATATTCATAAGAGATAATGGTCTGTAGTTTTCTTTTCTTGTGGTATCTTTATCTGGCTTTGATATGAAGGTGATATTGGCCTCATAGAATGAATTAGGAAGTCTTCCCTCCTCTTCAATTTTTTGGAAGAGTTTGAGTAGAATTAGAGTTAGTTCTTGGAATTTTGGTAGAATTCCCCTATGAAGCCATCTGGTCCTGGGCTTTTCTTTGTTGAGGGGTTTTTGATTACTGATTCAATCTTTTTACTAGTAATTTGTTTGTTCATATCTTCTATTTCTTTTTGACTCAATGAAGTAGTTTGTGTGTTTCTAAGAATTTGTCCATTTCATCTAGTTATCCAATTTTTTGGCATACAATTGTTTATAATATCCTCTTTTTTATAATTAATTTTTTTTATTTTTAAAGAAGCTTCAGATTACATAAATGTTATCTAAAAAATATAAGGGCTTCCCCCCCCGCCACTTTTCCCCATTAGCATCTTTCATTAGTGTGGTACTTCTGTTACAAATGATGAACTCATATTGAAGCATTGCTACTAACCATGGACAACAGTTTACATTTAGTTTATACTTTGTCCCACACAATTTTGTAAGTTATGACAAAATATACAATGACCTGTATCCATCACTGCAATGTCATGCAGGACAAATCCAAAGTCCTGAAAATGCCCCCGTATTACACCTATTCTTCCCTCTTCCATCCCTCAGGACCTCTGGTGGCCACTGCCTTTATATCAATCATAAGAGTTCTTCCATTGCTAGAATAATAGTAAGTCTATAGTTGCTCACCATCCCCAAATCCTCAAGATTGGGGAATGAACAATGGACTTAAGTAGACTTATTATTATTCTACAATAGTATCCTCTTATATTCCTTTTTATTTCATTCAGGGTTGGTAGCACTGTCCCCCCTTTTCATTTCTGAATTTTGTTATTTCTATCCTTTCTCTTTTTCTTTGTCAGTCTAGCTAAAGTTTTGTCTATTTTATTAATCTTTTCAACTAATCAATTTTTGGTTTTGCTGATTCTCTCTTTTTAAATTTCATTTATCTCTGCCCTGATCTTTGTCATTTCCTTCCTTCTGCTTGCTTTGGATTTAGTTTGCTTTCTTATTTCCAGTTCTTCCAATTTTGAGGTTGGGGCTCTGATTTGAAATATTTCCTCTTTTTTAATGTAGGCATTTAGAGCTATAAAATTTCCTCTAAGGACTCCTTTTACTGCATCCCATAAGTTTTGGTATGTTGTATTTTTGTTTTCATTCTCTTTAAGATATTTCCTAATTTCCTTTTGGTTTCTTCTTCAACCCAGTGGTTTTTAAAGAGTGTGTTGTAGGGAAGCGGCTGTGGCTCAATCAGTGGGGCTCCCGTTTACCATATGGGAGGCCCCGGGTTCGGTTCCTGGGGCCTCCTGGTGAGGGCAAGCCCGCCCGCACGGCGTGGTTGGCTGACCCAGCGAGCACGAGCAGCAGGGGGGGGATGAATGAATAAATAAATAAAATCTTTAAAAAAAAAAAAAAAAAGAGTGTGTTGTTTAATGTCTACACATTTGTGGATTTCCCAGTTCTTAATGTTATTGATATCTAGTATCATTTCCTTGTGCTTGGAGAAGACACACTGCATGAATTCAATATTTTTATACTTATTGACTTGTTTTGCAATCTACCATCTTGTCAATCTTGGAAAATGACCCACGTACACTAGAGAAAATGTGTATTCTGCTGCTGTTGGGTGAAGTGTTCTATATATATATATATCTCAGTCATATTTGGTTTATAGTATTGTTCAAATATTCTATTTCCTTACTGATCTCTGTAGATGTTCTACCCATTATTGAAAATGATGTATTAAAGTGTTCTGCTATTAATGTGGAACTGTCTAATTCTCCTTTCAAATCTGTCAATACTTACTCAGTATATTTTGGAACTCTGCCATTAGGTGCATATATCTTTATAATTGTTTTGTCTTCTTGTTGAATTGACCTTTTTGTTAGTATATAGTGATATTCTTTGCCTCTCTCTTTTTTAAAAAAATGATTTATTTATTTATTTACTGCCCCCCTCCCTGTTGTTTTGTGCTCACTGTCTGCTCTCTGTGTCCATTCAGTGTGTTCTTCTGTGTCTGCTTGTCTTCTCTTTAGGTGGCACTGGGAACTGATCCTGGGACCTTCTGGAGTAGGAAAGAGGCACTCAATCTCTTGCACTACCTCAGCTCCCTGGTCTGCTGTGTCTCTTATTGTCTCTCCTCTGTGTCTCTTTTTGCTGTGTCATCTCACTGTGCTAGCTTTCTGCGTGGGCCAGCACTCTGCATGGGCCAGGTCTCCGCATGGGCCAGCTCTCCACTCAGGCCAGCTTGCCTTTGCCAGGAGGCCCTGGGAATCAAACCCTGGACCTCCTATATGGTAGATGGGAGCCCAATTGCTTGAGCCAAATCCATTTCCCTTCTTTGTCTCTTGTAAGAGTTTTTGACTTAAAGTCTATTTTATCTGATATTAGTGTAGCTACCCCAGCCCTCTTTTGGTCACAATTTACATGGTATATATATTTTCCATCCTTTCTCTTTCAACCTGCTTGCACCTTTGAATTTAAGGTGGATCTCTTTTAAACAGCGTATAGTTGGGTGATGTTTTTATCTATTCTGCCAGTCTCCCCCTTTTGCCTGGAGAGTTCAATCCATTTATATTGAAAGTAACTTCTGATAGGCGGGGTTGTCTTCTGCTATTTTTTTTTTTTTTACCGGGAGGTCCCAGGGATCGAACCCGGGTCCCTCCATATGGGAGACGGATGCCCAACCAGTTGAGCCACATCCGACCCGTCTTCTGCTATTTTGCTCTTTGTCTTTGTAAATCTCATACCCTTTTTGTCCCTCAATTCTTTTGCTAATACCTACTTTCATATTTCTTTGATTTTTTTTTTTTATTGTAACACTTTGAATCCGTTTCCATTTCCTTCTATATATACTTTTCAGATATTTTCTTTGTGGCTACCAAGAGGCTAAAATTCAAAATCCTAAATATGTAGCAACCACATTTGATTTGATACCAAATTAACTTCAATAGCATTCTCATACACTTTTCATATACCCCTCTTTTCCCCTACCTTTTTTCTGTGCTTGTACAAATACTATCTTTATACATTATATATCTTAAACCATAGAATTATCATTACTTTTATGTATTTTAGAACCTGTAAGAAAGAAAAAGTGGATTTACATGCCAAGAAATACATTACAATAGCACTGGCATTCATAATTACCTATATGGTTACCTTTACCAGAGTTCTTCATTTCTTTATGCTGCTTTGATCCACTTGTTAGTATCCTTTCCATTCAGTCTGAAGAACTCTCTTTAGCATTGCTTGTAGGGCAGGCTTGGAGGTGATGAATTCCTTAAGTTTTTGTTTATCTGGAAATGTCTTAATCTTTCCCTCATTTTTTGAAAGACAGTCTCACCAGATAGAAATTTCTTGGTTGGCAATTGTTTTTCTTTCAGTATTTTAAATATTTTGTCCCTCTGCCTTCTTGCCTCCATGATTTCTGATGAGAAATTGTACTTATGCTATTAGGTGACTTTGTATGTGACACTTTTTTCCTTGCAGCTTTCAGAACTCACTCCTTATCCTTGGGGTTTATTGGGCTTCTCAAATGTGCATATTCATGTTTTGCATTAAATTTGGGAAGTTTTCTGCTATTATTTCTTTGAATATTCTTTCTTCTCCTTTCTCTTTTTCTTCTCCATGTGGGGCTCTCATAATGTATCTATTGGTATGTTTGATGATGTTCCACAGGCCTCTTAGGCTCTGTTCACTTCTTAAAATTCTTTTTCCTTTCTATTTCTCTGCACAAATCATTTCAATTGTCTTGTCTTCAAGTTCACTGATTTTTCCTTTGGTCAGCTCTAATCTGTTGTTGAAACTCTCTAGGGATTTTTTTCATTTCAGTTATTGTGGTCTTCAAGTTCAATATTTCTGTTTGGCCCCCTTTTAAAATTTCTTTCTATTAAGAATCCCATATTGTTCATTCACTGTTTTCCTGATATCCTTTAGTTATTTCTCTGTATTTTCCTCTATCTCCTTAATATATTGAGGATAATTTTTTCAAAGGTTTCAGCTGATATATCCATATTCTGGTTTTCTTCAGTGATGGTTTCTTTGGGTAAGCCATCATTTCTTGATTCTTTGTTTGTCTTGTAATCTTTTTTTTGTATACTGTGCATCTTAATATATATTTTTAAAGATTTATTTTACTTTCAATTTTCTTTATTTATGCCCCACTTGCCCCAGATGGTTCACTTGTCTGTCTGCTAATTGTTCCCTTGCATTCTCCAGGAGGCACTGGGAACCAAACCTGAGACCTCCCACATGAGGGGCAAGTGCCCAACAGACTGAGCCACATCCACTCCCCATGGGCTACAGTGTCTGCTGGCTTGTGACCTCTGCTTGTTGTGGCAGGGGCAGAGTCTAGCTCATTGCTGTGGGGGCAGAGTCTAGCTCATTGTGGTGGGAGGCAGCATCTAGTTTTGTTGTGGTGGGAAGTGGCGTTTAGCAGTTGAGGTAGGTGGTGGCATCTGTTAGTTTTAGGAGGCACCAAGACCTGAACCTGGGACCTCCCATGTGGTAGGCAGGCGCCCAAGTGGTTGGGCCACATCCACTTCCCAATGTTAATATTTTAATATGTTAACTCTGGGATTTAGTCCCTGAGCTGTCTGTTAATTAAGTTTGTATCCAGTTAGTGATATGACAGAGATTTCCTTGTGTGCCAGGAGCTAACAAAAACAAACGAACCATTGCAAAACCCACCTTTCACAATCTTCGTAAATTGGCTCTGTTTTGGCTGGTGCTCTACTTCAGAGTTTTGTCCTCTTATAAAAAAATCATCCAGAAGGGAATGTGAAGTGTAGGGTCCTCTTCATGTCTTTTCTGTGACTGTATCTTGTTCTGGGCTTGTGCTTGTTTGTGGCCTTAGGAATTCAAATGCCACCTCTCTTCCCTATGAAACAGACTTTGGCTCCCTTCCCCATGGTGCTGTGTAGTATGGCTTAAAGCAGGTGATCCTTTGCCGCAGGTTGTTTTGACTTTGTTTCTTACAGTGATTTAGCTGTCCTCAAGTTACTTTTGCTTGCAGGGCAAAATCTGGGAGGGCAAGTCTAAGATGAATTTTTTACTCAGTCTTTCAGGCAGCCGCCTGATAGAGTGGCACTGCCATACAGGCACCCCAATATGGAGGCAGCAGAGGGCCAGGGACACAATGAAAGTGCATGCCGCCTCCATACCACACCAAGAAGAGGGTGGTTGAGAGGCCAGCAAGGGTGCCAAGAGTTTCTCCTACTGTTTTTAAAGCTGCATTTTCTTGATTTGGCCCTCACCCAGTTAATGTGACGATTTAACTATTTTTGTGGAGTTTTGAGGAAGATGGCTCTGTTAGGTCTTGCTAGTTGTTCAGTGATTCTGTGGAGGCATCCTGGTGTCTTATGCCACCATCTTAGTCAACTGGAAGCCTAATTATAATTACTTTTCAGCACTGGTATGTGTGAGGCACTTTTATATATGTTGCATATATTGATGCATCTAATTCTCATAACAAACTCACCAGGTAGGTCCTACATTATACCCCTATGTAAGAGTGTGGGGTACTATGACACCGAGAGCTCATGGGTTTAAATACATGATGCCTGGACCATAAGCTGCCTTCTGGTCAGGAGCTGGGGATTCCACAAAACATGCTGGTTGATCTGAAGGAGGCTGGAGGTCCTACCAGATGCCTTCATTATTATAACTTTCCCCTTCTAACCAGGGCCAGAGTGACTGCAGTACACATGGGTTAGAAGCCAGACCAGCAGCTTCAGCATCACTTGGTACTTGTTTTTAAAAAAGTTTGCTGATCCCCAACCCCAGAGTTTCTAATATAGTAAGTCTGGGGCAGGGCCCAAGAATTTGACTTTCTAACAAGTTCTCTGGTTGTTTCTGATACATGCTAAAGTTTAAGAAATACTGGATTAGAGATAAATTCCTGGGGGATAGAGGGTGGATGGAGAACAGATTGAGGGGAAAGACTGGAGGCCAAGAGTCCGTTTCTGAGGTTGTTGCCATCACCAGAGTAAGAGATCAAAACCTGAAATCAGATCCTCAACCTGGTTGGCCCCTTAGATACATATGGGGAGCTTTAAAACATACCAATGCACTTGGCTCACTCCAAACCTATTATACCAGAATCCCTAAAGGATAGCAGCTTGGTATCAGTGTTAAATTTTTCCAGGTGATACTGATGTACAGACAGTGGTAAGAATGAGAGGCTCTTGAACTTTTAAATGCAGAAGAATCTCCTGGAGAATTTGTTAAACAGAAATTGCGGAGCCCTACCTCCAGAGATTTTGATTCAGTAGAGCTGGGTTGGGAATATGCATTTCCAACAATTTCCCAGGTGATGCTGTTGCTGTCAGTCCAAGGAATAAACTCTGGGAGTTACTGCCTTATATTTTCACCTGTATCCTTAGTAGAATGTAGGCTTAGGCACCAAACCTTGGATAGGAGCTAGAGGACCCCTTCCCTCTGCAGTTAAGCTGGACAACTCCACCTGTGACTCAGAATGTGCTAATGTGTCTATGGGTGAAGAAGTGAAAAATTCAGTTAATTGTCTAAATATTTTCAGTTGATACACATAAATTTATTATTTAAAGTTTTAGACCTAAAATTTGCCCTTCCCCAGGACAATGGCTATTTGAGATTTGATCAAGAAAACCCAATTTTTAGTTATTTCTTGTTTTTTCCCCTAAAGGATTTACCTACATGTGAACTTGTAGAATACAGTGCTTTAAGGGGAATGCTAAGATTTGAGTTATCATTTGAGATTTGTAGTCAGAAATCAAGCTTTTAGAATGATCATAATTATGGGACATTCGATAAAATACTTCTTGCTCAAACAACTTCTGAAAATAGTCTGGGCAATTCAACTTTTATTTCCTCTAAAGAACTTGTCACCATTTATTAATCTTAAATTCCCTCAGATGAGAGACCGATTTTTCTCCTGTTTCCAAATGTTAATATTTAAATGGAAGAGTATGACACTTATAAACAGCTGTGGAGAAGAGGGGTGTTATTTCTAGGAAGGAAACCTAGAATAAATGCCACATCAAGGCTTCTTACTTAAAATAAAAATTCCAAAGAAAAGCCAAGAAAATATGCAGGTGCACCTTTCAGTACAGAATAGGATGAAGAAGCATTGCCTGTGAAGTAATTTATGTCAAGTGAATAACACTGTTTCAAAGATGCCATTCTAATACTGAAGAAGCATTTGGAGAGGTAGAGGCAGAAGGCTCTGCTGGTGGAGATACTCACAGAACTCTGTCTACTTTCAACACTAATGCAGCTCACAGAAGTATCCAAAGCACTTTCTCTGCTAGGCTCTGGGCTATTTGTGGCAGGAACACTAGGGTGGATGAAGCATAATTCCAGCCTTCAAGAAGCTGGTAGAGAAGATCAGACAAAAGCCTGGCCTTTGTGGGACATGAGCCTAGGAAAAATATAAACAGTGGTCGGGCACTCTCGTAGAATGGAGAGATTATGAAAGAAATGGAAGATTTTTGAAAGACAAGATTATTATTTTTTATTTATTAGGGAGATTGTGGGTTTACAGAACAATCATGCATATAATATGGGATTCCCATATACCACCCTATTATTAACACCTAGTTTTTTTTTTTTTTTTTTAAAGATTTTTATTTATTTATTCATTTATCCCCCCCTTGCTGCTTGTGCTCGCTGGGTCAGCTAACCATGCCGTGCGGGCGGGCTTTGCCTTCACCAGGAGGCCCCGGGAACCGAACCCGGAGCCTCCCATATGGTAAACGGGAGCCCTACTGATTGAGCCACAGCCGCTTCCCAACACCTAGTTTTGGTTACACTTGATGATACGTTTGTTACACTTGATGATAGCACATAGAAAGACAGGATTCTTAACAATGGAGATCAGAGATGTGGGTAAAGGGAATAGTATTGATTCACTATACATTTCCAAGGCATTAATTGAGCCCTTACCTTATGTCAGGCACTACACTGGGTTCTGGGGATACATATAATAAGACCTTCTCCTGCTCTGAAGGAGTGGGGAAAACAAGTGAGGTCAATTATAGTACATGAAGGCCTCCTGGAAGAAGTTATACTTGAGCTGAGTCCTAAGTGATGAGTAGGGGTATCAAGGAAAGGATGGAAGGAAGTAGGTAAGGGAAAGAACATGCTTGAGAGAGGGAACAGCATGTACAAAATCCTTGGTGAGAGAGAGAGAGAGAGAGAGAATACCAGACATTCTTAGAACTGAAAGGGGCCCAGGATGGCCAGAGCATAGAGTGTTAGTGCAGGGAAAACAGGGGTCAGGGAGAGGAGTCATGGGGGCCAGTTCACAAAGGGCCTAATTTTTAGATACTTACCCCAAAGGATTTAGTATTTTTCTATAGATCATTGGGGCCCACTGGGTTTAAACATAGGGCATTGTGTGAGCAGATTTAAAGTTTAGAGAGACTGTTCTGGCTGTGGCACAGAAAAATGTTTGGGAGAAAGTAAGCCTGGAAGCAAATGATAAATTATAAACTTGTGGAGGTAAGCAGATGAGGGATGCTAGAGCCTGAACTCAGATAATGGAAAGGAGGTGAGCAAAGGGGAGTTAAAAAAGTAGTAAAAAAAGAGATATTAACCAACTAAAATAAATAGTACTTGATGGCTGAGAGGGTGTGTGGTAGAAGAGAGTGGGTCAAATATCACTCCAATTTTTTTGGTTTGGGCCACATAGATGGTGGCACCACTCATAGAGTTAGAAATAACTAAAGCAGGCATGAATTGGGAGATGAGATGAGATTAGATGATGAGTTTTGAACATATAGAGTTTGAGGTGCCTGTGGAACATTCAGGTCAAGATGTTCAGGAGGCAGTTGGATATGTAAGCCAAGATATTACTTCTCTTTAACACTATATTGTTTGTTCTAGATAGTGCACTTAAGGTAAAAAAAATAGATATTTGAGGCATAGAGATTGGAAAGGAGTAAATAAAAGTCATTATTTGCAGATCATGTTAATTTATATAGAAAAACCAAATTAATCTAGAGACAAATTATTAGAAATAGAGAGTTTAATAAGGTGGCTGGATATAAAATTAATATATGTCAGCTGCATTTCTCTATACCAGTAGTAGAAACAATAAAACAAAATTAAAGAGAAAACATTTATAAAATTGTCACAGAATATCAAGTATCTAGGAGTAACCTAACAGAAGGTGAGAAAGATCTCTACATGGAAAATTGTAAAATTATGCATATATATATTTAAAACTCATCTCATGCCATATGCAGACATTGAAATTAGATCCTTACCTTACGGCATATCAAGTCCATATGGACTAAAGAGCTAAGGACACCTTAAGGAAAATTGAAAGACAAGTTACAATCTTAGGTAAGATATTTGTAATATACAGGACAAGCAATGGATTATTATGAAAACATGTAAAAAAAAAACCCTCCTATAAATCAATTAGAAAGGCACATACACACATAAACACACAAAACAAGTTGAAAAATGGGAAGACAACATGTGTTCCTAACAGCATTTTTCATAGCAGTATACATACATACATATATATTATATATAAATGCAATAAAAATATGCAAGGGAAAGCAAATGTATTAGTCAGGGTTCTCTAGGGAAATGGAACTGACAGGAGATATCTGTAAATAGTATGAGATTTTATAAAATTGTCTCATGAGACCGTGGGTATGCACAAGTCCAAATTCCGCTGGTCAGACTGCAAACCAGGGACTCTGATGAAGATTCTTTGATTAGTTCCCAGGAGATGATGGCTGTCTGATGTAAAGATGGGATTTCTCTCTCTGAATGTTGAAATTACTTCCCCTTTTAAGGCCTTCAACTGATTGGATGAGACATCACTCATTGCTGAGGGCAATCTCCTTAGTTGATTATGGATATAATCAGCCATCTATCCAATCAGCTCACTGATGATTAAAGTCCATGAAAGGCCCTTGTATTACAATTGACCCAGTGCATGCTGACCAGACATTTGGGCACCATTACCTGGCTGAGTTGACACATTAGCCTAACCATCACAGAAAGGGAATGAACCTGGTATTCAAAATGATGTTTTGCTTCTCTGGTAGGAAAAGGAAACAGGGGGAAGTAATTGGGAGGTGAAGGGAATATGGTTAAATGTAGGTTCTTATCAAGATTCTAGTTTTATTTTTTGGGTGATACATTCATGGATATTTAATGCATTATTAGAAATAACTAAATAAAAGTAGCTCAGGCTAGGGCCAATGATGAGAGTGTCTTCAGTAAATGATTAGGATGAATCAAATTTCGTGCATCTGAGATACAAATTAGAGAAAATAATTTTTCTTAAAAGAATGAATAGAAAATAATCAGTGACACAGATCGTAGAGAAAGCTGATATAGCCCTTTATCAGACTACTGAATTTGTTAACAGAATGTTAACAGATACTGGGGCATCTTTTTAGAGATTTATAAGTGATCTTCAGAAATTTTGGAAAAACAAGTTATGAGGGTAAATAAATTATTTACCTAAAAATGTTACTGGTTCATTCCCAAAAGCTGTACATTTGTCATCCATTCATAGCTTTTGGGATGCAGTCCTTTTATGTTGTCTTCTTGCATTTTTGTCTTGCAATTAAAGTGAGCTGCTATTGGATGATTTGTAACCAGATTATATGTTCTAAATCATATGGACAAAACCAGACATATTTAAAATACAAATTTTCTATTTTAAATTGTTTAAAATTGCTGAAGCATTCAGAGAATTTAGCAAAAACCCCCAAACTCTTAAAATGATACTTTCAGAGTATTCTACATTTTATACAAATAATTTTCTTTGTCATCATGTTGTCAACCAAAATTTAATTCAACTCGGTCTATAGTCAGACTTTTATTAGACTCTTTCTTTCTATCTCATCCTGAATCTTGCACTATTCCTGTTGGGACTCCTTCGTTGAACCAACCACAGTAGCCTGCTCACTTCATATGACCAGCAGAGACCCCAATAATGCGATTTTCTCAGTTCATGGAAGTGCAGGTTAACTGTGGTTCACTGTTGACCCAACTTTATGAGAACAATTCAGAATAGTTTTCTTATTACACAACAACACCTGCCCTTTACCTGCCCTAAAGAGTTGTTCAAAATAATAAAGGACTAGAAATGAAAACTCTTCTAAAGGTATCAGCCTTAAAAATCTATCATGCCATTTGCTCCCAAAGTTTCCTTTCAAATGGAAACTTTTCTTATGACCATAATGAATTCTAATGAGCTCCATTATCTCATGTTGAGGCAGCGGTGTGTCTGGGAATGGGAATCTTGTGTGTGGTGGAGGCCAGAACACCTTCTGGCTTGTACTCTCTCATACCTACACACTCCTTGGCTCTGAGCTCTTCCCTTTCTGTCTCCCATGAAAACAAAAGCCAATCAATTCCCACCTGGTAATTTCTATTTCTCCAGAGCTGTGCCTGGACATTTCTGGGCTTTTAGAAGAATTATATCCTTTAGTTTCCCATTTAACTTCTCCCCTTTCCTAGTTAGTAAAGCATTTCTGAGGCAGAGCCAAAAAACAAAAGGATCCTGACAATGCATAACACGATCACTCTGGTCTCACTGTCACAAGTTTTTGTAATGAAATCCCTTTTAAATCTTAGATTTAATTAGAAGTGTTCACTTGTAAAGGATAAAAGTTCTTTCCAGTAATGGCCATGGAAAGCTCCTTTCCAAGGCAGAGAAAATGCTCCATTAGATTGTAAACTCCTGGAGGGAAGGGATGTGCTTCATGACTTTCTTTCCTTGGTCCTTAGCACCAGGCATGAGCTATAGAATATTCTAGAGACTGGAGATAAATTTTGGCTAATGTGATGATTTCAAAGACCTGCATACCGAAATCATGCCCTGCCAGTCTTCCTTAAATCTCCAAGGCTTTCCTGAGGAAGCTGAGTTTATAAGGAACAGTAACAAAACAAGAATTAAAAACTCTTGTCCCAAGAGGGGCTCTGGAAATATTTCTCATCCAGCCCTGGAGTAGAAGAAGAATACTAATGAGATGGCAGAACCCCCTCTAGCACCAGGACCTGAGGTCCAAGGCAGAAGGGAAAGGTAAGCACTGTACCTGGATGTTGATTTTTAGGGCAAGGTAACTCTGCTGGCTAGTAAACAGTGGCCCCACTGAATGTCCTGATCAATTAAAATGAGTAATTCCTCCTCTTGAAGGGAAGAGCTAATAAGAGAATCTCCGCTGAATAGGAACAAAGATAGTGGGCTTCCCTTACCTATGGTGAGCACTCAATATGTGTTTGTTAAAAGAATGAAAGCAGGGAGCCAATGTGGCTTAGTGGTTGACTGCCAGCTTCCCACATATGAGGTCCTGGGTTCAATCCCTGGCCCTGGCACCTCAAAAAAAAAAAAAAAGTAGCCAGTATTGTTAGGGAGCTGTTACTATGATCAATAACATTTGCATGCATTTTACAATATTAGTAACTAGAAGCCTCTGGCAAGGAGGATGATGGAAGGGGCAATATGTTGCTTTTTTGATGAAGAGTGGGATGGGAAGGAAAGCCACTGGCATTCTGCAGAAGACTGAAGGAGAAATTTGGATTTAGTTATGCTGAATTCTGTACTATGATCTCAGGTAGATTAGTTCTGGAGGCACTTACAGAAACAGGAATGAATTTCATGTGAAAGCTCAGAATAATGGATTTCCTCTTCTCTTTTCAAATCCAGTCTCTTTTACCCCACAAATGACTCAAGGAAAATAAGAGCCTTAGGTCCTCTGAGATGCCAAACTGAGCCAGTGCTAGTTATGATGTTTGGCTTCCATATTTTTCAAGGCCCAAAGAAACTGGAGAACCAATCAGGAAATAATGTGTAATTGATTACAAAGTTGGGAAGTACTTGAATCTGAGTTATGCCATTGAAAGAAGATGGTGGGACTGCTCTATTTGTTTGGGGAAGTCTTTATCTCAGCAAAAACACTGTAAATGCAAAGATCTGCGAGTTGCATCAGGTAAATTTAGGACTGGAAGAATGTTCTCATGTAAGGGTGATAAAAAAAATCAGGAAATTCATCTGCATATCCCTAACTTAGTGCGCGGTGCCTAGGAGATGCTAAAAAATGTTTTGCTGAGTAACGACCAGGTCATGGAATTTTGTTATTGGAGACTTTTATGACCAGAACACTTTGCTTTACATTTTAATTGTTTAGGAATAATGAAAATTGACCAGATGCTTTCTCACATCCTTTTTAGCTCCTTAATTCTACAAATGGCCCAAATTGGTTGATTATTTATTTTAAGGGACCTCTAAAATGTATTTAGAAGACATGAGTAATCTCACCTTTGTACACAAATTCACACTCACACCCTGGTTTTCCACTAGAAACATTTAGACTTTCTTTTCTATTGGAAAATTGCTGCCATTATTTCCTATAGCATCATTATTCATTCTAATCACTGAGACTATTACTCAGGTCCCTCTGATACACATCATTGCAAGTTAGACATGTGCTGCAGGGAGGGGAAAATGACCCTCTATGCTGTAGTCAAATTGGTTTCCTAAATGATGCTGCATGTTTTAACCAGAATTTGTGTAGTATTCTAGTGGAAAAAAGGTGGGGAGCAGAGGGAAGGGTTCCTTTGGTTTTCAGGCTGTTAACTGTAATTAGCCTGGTTTCTGAGATGTAATTATCTTGCAATCTCAAAGCAAACACCCTGGAGGAAATTGCACTGTTAAAGACAGCATGGCATTAAGAATAAATTATTACCCTCGTGCCTGCTATTGCTGCTGATGCTTTGTAATTCGTCAGGGTTTCCGTTTGCAAGTGCTGTTTAGGGCTGGAGCTGTGCAGCCATGTTTCCACTGTTTGTACTCGAGGGGCGGGAGCTGGGTTTGCTTGGCTGTAATCACGGTGTGAAAACGTACCATTACGGCAGTGATGGCTCATGTCACACTAAGCATACTCTCCTCCCCTATGGCCTGATCACCAAAATGGCTCTCGGGATCAAGGAAGGAGAGCACTGAGTCCCTTTTAGCAGTGGACAATGATGAATGAGCAGAGGACAACATCACAAACCAAAGCTCAGGAAATTCAAACTATCCAAAAAGAAAAATTCAAATTTCTTGGAAATGACTGAGAGCAAACAAACAAAATCCCAGTTGCTTTAGGAACAAACACTGTTAGAGGAGGCACAGATCATTATCATGGCCACACACAGGGGCTGCAAAGGCCAGGGCACTTAGAATCAGAAGCTCGTGGATTTGCACATATGATTGTGCAAGTTGTACACTTACCAAAGATTCCCCACTCCCCATCCTCCCAGAGTCGCTGACCAAGCTGTTTGTCCATGGGACTATGTCCACCCAGGGAAAGGGATACATTTTTCTAATGTGTCAACTTCTTGGGGATGCTTTGCAAATTTTATCTGCCTGGAATATTTTACAAAGGTGCCATATAGGCCACTTATTTATGGTCTGTGTCACTTTGATCAAATTGCTTGTTTTCTCTGACACTCAGCTTTCTCGTGTATACAAAGAAGGATGATAATCATAACATCAACAATACTTCCCAGGGTTATTTTGAGGATTCAAAACGGAATCTGAAAAGCATGTGATCAATAGATGACAGGAGTTTTGATGATGATGATAATGACCAGGAAAACCACTATCATCAAATATACACCGGGGTTTGAGCATATACCAAATTCTGGGCCAGCTACGGAGATCCTCGAGAGACATGAGAACTTGCCTCCCTCTCTCACAGACACCAATAGGTAATTACTTGTGCCATGCTTTTATGCAGGTTCTGCAGAGTAAGAATTCCACAGCCTCTGTAGCACTTTACCTTTGCTGTTAATTCAGTGGTGTGACCAACTTTTCCTATGTGTCAGAAGGAAAAAGGGAGTAAAAAAAAGCCCATAAAATTTGGAGTCGAGGATGTGATGGCAGAAAGAGAAAGGAGATAGTAACAGTAAAGTATAAGAAGATGGAAAGCGGTGTGGGAGCTATCAATAATCCAAAGAAAGCTTTAACTAACTAATAAAATGTTCTTCTCTTTCAATGAGCCAAGCTAATTTGTGCTAGAAATAATTTGAATAACTGAATCCACAGCTTTTCATTATTAAAAAAACTCATTTTCGTCCACATCTTTACTTTTCCCTTGTTAAATTTCATCCACACCTCTGATGTTTCACTAAATGAATTATGAAATGGGAGACCAATTAAACCTACCCAGGTTTATATCTCACCATCAGGAATATAAAGTTAAATTTGCTCAGAGCTATTAATTGTGGGTTATTAAAAATATATACAAAAACGCCCTGGTTTTATGAGCTTCAATACTAGAATAGATCGTGTGCTCAAAAGATAATTTCCTAGGCCTCCTTAACTCTGAATATAACTTCACCAACATCGGCATGATAGGTATTTTATTTGATTTTTAAAGAACAAAAGGCAAGAGGAGCTTTCACAATTTTCCTTTCAACCAAAGCCATGTCAGTATTTAACATAGTTGAAAAAGAATGTTTTGATGTGCAGTCTAAATCTTTTCTTTTTGGTAGGTGCTTTTAAAAAGGAAATTCTTTGTAAATAAAAGAAAGTCCTTACTTATTTAACTAATATAAATTAGTAAGAATTGCTGCTTGCCCAACAATGTGAGCCACAGCGCAAGTTACAATGCGTTCTTCAAAGAAGTTAGAGGGAATAGTCGGGGAGATTTCATTTTTGGCAAGTTGGTGAACAATAACCCTGAAAAGCCTCTTATGACCAAAAAACCACCTAGAATGCTGAATGAAGTGAAATGAATATCTTTTTAAATGCATAGTTGAGATTTCTGGAAGATCCAGGGACCAAAACATGACCAAAAACATGAAGAGGAAGGAAGCTGAAAGCTAGAGTATTGAGCAGGTTTTCACTGTGGCTGCCCTGAGAGGCATTGCTAGACTTAGTAACTGGGTGCCTTAGGTTTAAAGACCTCAGGGAATAAGAGTTGAGGCCTTGGGAATTCCTGCAGCAAGATGTTGAACTGACACTCATTCTCCCATATAAAATTCTCAAAGGCTGCATCTTTAGTGAAATGGTGGGTGGAAAATATCCATCTTCTGGTACAAACTAACCAACGCTTGGCTGGCTTTGCCTAGGGGCAAAAAGTCTCTCATGGGAATTCAAAAGCACCATCCTGTTATCCTTACTTTTATGATCTAGGAAATGCAAGTTAAGAAGTTAACATAAAATTGACCCAAGACGAGTAAAAGCTATGGGCCTTCTCTCTGGAAGGACATGCCTTAAATACAAGCTGCACAAGATTCTTGCAGTTAAAGCCTTGCCAAACTCAAGACCACAATTCCAAAGTGCAACATATACAAGGAACTGATCTGCCACAAGTGAGAATCAACAGAAGTAACAAAAGAAGAAATAAGCCTCTAAAGCTTCAGATAACAGAATTATTGAATATATTCTCTAAACAAAGCATGTTTAAAATAAAGACACAGAAGAAGGAATAAAAACACAATAAGAAAGCCTATAAAATTATCAGCCAGTTTTGGAAAAGAATAACATGGGACTTCTAGAGGTTAAAACTAATTGAAAATAAAAACTCAAAATATAGGTTAAAGTAGCAGATTAAGCAGAGAATGAAGATTAAATGAGTAAATGGAAAGATCTTGAAGAGAGATAAAGAAAAGGAAAATATGAAAGCAAAATTAAGAGACATAGTCTAATATACACCAAATTGGAGTTCATGAGGATGTTATACAAAAAATGGCTAAAAGGTAATATTAGAAGAGATAATGCCTTGAGACCAAAATTGTTGAAAGACATGAATCCTGAGACTCCAGAAATCCAATAAATTGCAAATTTTGTTATTTTTAAATTAAAACTAATTCTGTATCTAAGCCAATCTTAATGAAACTTGATAACATCAAAGACAAAGGAAAACTGTAAAAGCAACCAGAAAGCAAATAAAGATTAACGGCTAAAGGACCTCTGCAGAGCAGAGAGGTACAGGTCCCTGCGCTGTGGTGAGGCGATGCACCAAAAAGACGATGATGCAACCAGATAGAAAAAAAAAAGATCAACTGCTAAGGAAAGAAATAAGACTTAAAGCAAATTTCACTACTGGTACAATAGAAACCAGAAGTCAGTGGTACAACCTCTTTAATGTGCTGAAATAAAATAATTTTCAAACTAGAATTTTATATTTAGCTACTTTATAATTCTAGAAGGAAGGTGAATGCCTTTATAAATATTTTCAGACAAAAACTGGGACAACTTACTGGTTTTCTAAAACCAAAGTATTCACCCTGGATGCACACTGGAATCAACTGGTAGTTTTACAAAATACTGATGCCTGTGTCCTACCCCCAAATATTTATATATAATGCTCTGAGGTATAGTCTGGGCATTGGGATTTTAAAAATCTTCCTAAGTGATTCCAATATGCTCTTACAGTTGAGAACCACTGGTATATAAAAGATGCACTTCTGTGATCAAGATGGTGGCAAGGCTCCAGGATGTGTAAGTTCATTGAGGGTGGTGGGCCACACTTGTGGGAGATGTTTGTGTGGGATGTGGTGGGAGGTGGGCAACATGGGAATCCCAGTGGGTTCCGTGTAATATTTTGGGTAATCTAAGCACCTCTTAAAATATATGTATATATATATATATATAAATAACATTTTTGTAAGCAAATACACATATATGCATATATATTTATATATCATTTTGCAAAGTTTGTATGTATTGTGAGAATTTTGATTTTTACCCACAATAAAAAAAAAAAAAAAATGATGGTATAATGAGATGCTTTATTAGTCCATTCCCCCAAAGAACCTTTAAGCAACAAATAAGAACTGGCAGAACTATTTTTCTTAAAGTTTCAGAAAACAGTTAAAGGGTTGTAGTAACAGGGCAAATGCCAAATCAAGAAAAAACAACTTAAAAATGGTATGATCAGAGCTTGTCGCACCCTTGTTGGTTTGGAGTGGAGCTGGCTTGTGCTCCCAGTGTAAGTCCCTGGTTCTAGTTCTGGAAGAGCAGGTTAACCCTTGTGCACATATTAGGGTACATGTATGTTTGTGCCAGTCTGTCTAGTGGCAGCCTGAAGAACTGAACCAGGACATGTATTGTAGGCTCACCATCCCAGAACTTGCCCTGTGCATAGAGATCGCTCACAGTACTTCCTATAGAACACTGTGGGAAACTAGTCAAATTGCAGCTGCCTCGAGCAAAGGATTTCTGGCTGTGGGACATACAATATAATGTCTGGGTCCTTGAGGAAACACTATTTCCTAGGGCAAAGGGGATACTTGAACCTGTGTATACAGGGAAATTCCTAGGGCCAGACATGCATGCCCAATACAAGTTTCATGTGCTAAAAAGGCTGAGGAGGACTTTTCTCTAAATGCATTGTTAGGACTGCTAAGCTCTGAAGGAGAACATTCATACAAACCAATCTGCAAACTGGGAAAGGAGTATTCTTTCTTTCTTTCTTCTTTCTTTCTTTCTTTCTTTCTTTCTTTCTTTCTTTCTTTCTTTC
>JAKSZT010053887.1:98370044-98386760 GCA_026826555.1 Tolypeutes matacus
TCTTTCTTTCTTTCTTTCTTTCTTTCTTTCTTTCTTTCTTTCTTTCTCTCTCTCTCTCTCTCTCTCTCTTTCTTTCTTTCTTTCTTTCTTTCTTTCTTTCTTTCTTTCTTTCCTTCTTTCCTTCCTTCCTTCCTTCCTTCCTTCCTTCCTTCCTTCCTTCCTTCCTTCCTTCCTTCCTTCCGGCATTCAAGAAAATCTGTCATAATGATAGCAGGATACAAGCCTAAGGAATAGATGCCTCAGTGTCTAAATTCCAGAGGTAACATTAAAATATCAAAATGTCTGTGGTGCAACAAAAGATTACAAAACACACAAAGAGACAGGAAATGATGGTCCATGCAAAGGAGCAAAATAAAGCATTAGAAATCACCAACAACATACCAGATAAAGACAAAAATCCTAAATATGCTAAAGGGAAACCTGGATAAAGAACTACAGGATAACAGGAAAATGACAGATGAACCAATGAGAATATCAATAAAGAGATAAAAGTCATGAACAGGAACAAAACAGAGCTGAAGACTTCTGCTGAAAAAACATAATAACAGAAATAAAATATTCACTGGAGGGGTTCAACTGCAGATTGGGGCTGGAAGAAGAAAGAATCATTGTATGTGATGATAAGACAACTGAAATTATTCAGTCTGAGGAGCAGAAAGAAAAAAAAGAAGAAAAGTGAACAGAGCCTGAGAGGGCAACACCATCAAATATACTACTATATGCATCACAGAAACCCCAGAAATAGAAGAAAGGTGCAGAGAGAATATTCAAGGAAACAAAGCCCCAAAACTTCCCATGTTTAATGAGAGACATGAATATACTCATCCAAGAAGCTCAATGAACTCCAAAGAGATAAAATCAGATAGACCCACACCAAGACATATTATAGTCAAACAAATGCCAAGATGACGTGAGAATTCTGAAAGCTGCAAGAGAGAAATAACATGTCACATAACATACAAAGGAGCCTCAATAAGATTAAGTGCCAATTTTTCATCAGAAACCATGGAGGCAAAAATGCAATGGTATGACATATTTAAAGTTCTGAAAGCAAAAAGTTGCCAACCAATAATTCTAGATCCAGAAAAATCATCTTTAAAAGTGAGGGCAAGTGTTCTTGTTAAGACATTCCCAGATAAACAAAAGCTGAGGGTGTTTGTCACCACTAGAATGGCCCCAAAAGAAATGATAAAAGGAGTTATTCAAGTTGATAGGATAGGACACTAGACAATAGATAAAAGCCACATGAAGAAATAAAGATCTTCAGTAAAGGTAATGTCATGGGTAAATATAAATGCCAAAACTATTGTATTTTTGATTTGTAACTCTGCTTTTTACTTCTTTTAGTATCTAAAATGCCAATGCATAAAATGCTTCAGATAACAGAAATTACTGAATATATTCTCTAAACAAAGCATGTTTAAAATAAAGACACAAAAGAAGGAATAAAAACATGATAAGAAAGATAACCTATAAAATTATCAGCCAGTTTTGGTAAAGAATAAAATGGAACTTCCAGAGGTTAAAACTGATATAATTGAAAATAAAAACTCAAAATATAGGTTAAAGTAACAGACATTTCTCCAAAGAAGATCTACAAATGGTCAATAAGCACATGAAAAGATGCTCCATATCATTAGCCATTAGGGAAATTCAAAACAAAACCACAATGAGATACCACTTTAAACCCATTAGAATGGCTACTATTAAAAAAAAAAAAAAAGAAAAAAAGAAAAATAACAAGTGTTGAAGAGGATGTGGAGAAATAAGAACACTCATTCATTGCTGGTTAGAATGTAAAATGGTGTAGCCACTGTGGAAAAAAGTTTGGGGGTTCCTCAGAAAGTTAACATTACATATTAAATGGCAATCCATTTCTAAGTATTTACCCCTTTGATGGTTAGGTTAATGTGTCAACTCAGCCAGGTAATTGTGCCCAGTTGTTTGGTCAAGGAAGCACTGGATTAATTGTAATACAAGGACATTTATAGGCTTTAGTCATCAGTGAGTTTTCTGCATAGATGGCTGATTACATCTAGGATCAACCAGAGAGATTGCCATCAGCAATGAGTGACGTTTTATCCAATCAGTTGAATGCCTTAAAAGGGGAAGTGATTTCAGCAGTCAGAGAGAATTTCCCAGCTTGTCTTTGGACAGCCAACGTCTCCCAGGAAACTCATAAAGGACCTTCATCGGACTTTCATCAGAGCCCCTGGTTTGCAGCCTGTCTGTGGAATCTGGGCTTATGCATCCCCACAGTCACATGAAAGAATTCTATAAAATCTTATACTATTTGCAGATATCTACTGCTGATTCTGTTTCCCTAAAGAACCCTGACTAATACAACCCCCAAAATTGAAAGCTGGGACTTGAACAGTTATTTGCTCACAGATGTTCATAGAAACATACATGATAGCCAAAAGGTGGAAGCAATTCAAATGCCCATCAACAGATGAATGGATAAACAAAATGTGGTATATATATATATATATATATACATACACACACAATGGAATACTATTCAGCTGTAAAATAGAATGATGTTCTGCTACATGTGACTACATGGATGAACCTTGAAATCATGTTGAGTGAAATAAATCAGACATGATGGGACAGATATTGTGTGATTCTACTTACATGGAATAGCTAAAATATGCAAATTCATAGAGACAGATAGTAGAGACTAAAAAGACAATGACAATCAAATGCCATCCATAATCCTGGGCTGCATCTAAAAATGGAGGAGAAATAAAAAATGGAGGAGAAAATACCCGAAAGGACATATGGAACATATGAAAAAAATTGGAATATAGACTGTAAGTTTCATATCAATGTTTAATTTCTTGAACTTGACAACTATATTTAAAATGGTTACATAAATGAATATCTTTATTCTTAGGAAATATACATGGAAGTATTAAGTGTTCAAGGGACATGATGTATATAACCTACTCTCAATTGTTTAGAAAATAGATTGCTAGATATAGATATGGGTAGATAGGTAGATATTGTATCATCATTGAATGATACAATAAATGTGGCAAAATGTTTCAAGTTGGTAAATCTGGGCATCTGGGTGAGGATTCTGTTGGAATTCTCTGTATGAGTTTTGTGCTATTTTTTGCAACTCTCCTGTAAATTGGAAAGTATTTCAAAATGAAAGTTAAAAAAAGATGTCCTTCATTGAGAATGAAATTGAACTCTAGAAGGAATGATGAACAACTAATTGTTAAGTATTTGGGTAAATCTAAATATTGATTGATCACATAAAGAAATAATAATAATATTGATTAAGGCAATATAAAAGCATTTTAGAACTAAATTATTGGACAAAAACAGCATGTAAGGAGAGAGACATTGGAAGTTCAAGGCACTTACAGTACCTGTGTTATAAGGAAAGATGGTAGAAATACTTACTAACTTTGCTAAAACTATTGGGAATTTGTGGCAGTTTGAGATATTTATGAATCCCCAAAAGAGAAAGATTATATTTGTGTGAAGAAAGCAGAGCAGCTGAGCCTGAGATAGGCAGCCCAGAGGGGAAGGCTGAAACCTTGCAGAGATCGGTGACCATCTTGCTTCAATGCCTAGCAACCGACTTTGGTGAGAAAGCATCTCTGCTGATACCTTGATTTGGCCTTGAACTTGTAAGCTTTTACCCCAAATAAATCCCATTATAAAAGCCAAAACTTTTCTGGTACTTTGCATCAGCACACCTTTGGCATACTAATACAGGATTGGATTATGTACTTCAGTAAAACATGTTCTTAATTTTAATCCATTCCTGTAGGTGTGATCTCATTGTAAATAGGATCTTTTGATGAAGTTACTTCACTTAATGTGTGGCCCAACTGAATCAGGATGGGTCTTAATCCTATTACTGGAGTCCTTATAGAAAAGGCCACAGAGAGGAAAGCCAAGGGGAGCAGCCAGAAGCTGGAAGTTAATGGAACCCAGAGGAGAAAGGAGACATTGCCACCATGTGCATTGTCAAGTAATGGAAAAGCCAAGGAACCCCAGAGATTGCTGGCAGCCAGAAGATACTGACTCCAGGAGAAAGCAAGCTGTTTAGCCTCTGAAACTGTAAGCCAATAAATTCCTGTTGTTAAGCCAACCCATTGTATGGCATTTGTTTTAGCAACTAGGAAACTAATATAGTAACCATGTTAAACATTTAAGGGTAATACTAAATGAGTAGGAATACATTATATAATCTTTAAACTGAAAGAAATATTAATCTGGCAAGAGTGTAAAAGCGGGTGTTTAGGTAGGTCTAGAACAGCCAGTTGGGTATAAGTTCTCCACAAGGGCAGGGGCAGTAGAAATAGGAGGGTGTGGGACAATTACAGGAGATGACATAAATTATGAACAGATGTGACCTGGAGACTAATTTGCTAAGGGTATGTAGTCAGAAGGGGCAAAGAGAGGACAACCCCACCAATATGGTACACTAACAAAGCACATGAAGGTTTTCAGTCAGGGAGACAAAGAAAGGAAGGTGGGGAAGGTTGGAAGTCAGAAACCTGGACAGACATTGGATGTAGGTGATAAAGTAGCTTCACACATTTGGAGATGGAATTTAGGTTGTAATGCCTGGCAACAGGACTGGATCTCAGAAACAATGACTATCAAATTTGGGGAGAAATCAGATCATCCATGGAAAGGATAGAGAGAGCAGAAGAGAGGGCAGAGGACTGAATATGGATGTCTACATTTAGGGAGCATATGGAGGAAGTTATACTAGCAAAGAAAAGAAAGACTAACTCTGGTTTATATAAAGGGGATTGTTTGCATTGAGGCCATATTCACAGCAAATCTTTAAGATGGAGAAGAAACAGAACATTTTTTCCAAAGACTTAGTTTACATCACTGCTTACCTTTTTTTCTTCATTAGAGAAGTGTGTTTACAGAACAATCATGCATGAAATACAGGATTCCCATTCACCACCCCACCACCAACACCTTGCATTGGTATAGACATTTGTTACAATTGATGATAACACATTTTTATAATTGTACTGTTGGTTAAAGTCCATGGTTTAACTTAAGGTTCACTGTGTAGTGTAGTTCCATGGATTTTCAAAATTTAAAAAAATTCTGCTACCATATATACACTGTAACATTTCCCCTTTAATCATATTCAGATACATCTTTTATGGCCATTAGTTGCATTCCCCACCATCCACTACTAAAACATTTCTTTCATTCTAAATAGAAACTCTGTACATTTGAAAACTTAACTTCCCATTCCCTACTCCTACCCCCAGTAACTTATATTTTAGATTCTGACTCTATGAGTTTGCTTATTCTAATTGTTTCAAATTAGTGAGATCATATTTGTTTCTTTGTGTCTGACTTATTTCATTCAACATGATGTCTTCAAGATTCATCTGTGTTGTAGGTATCAGCACTTCATTCCTTTTTAAAGCTGAATACTATTCCATTGTATGTATATTCCATATTTTATTTATCTACCCATCAGTTGATGGACACTTGGGTTGCTTCCATATTTTGTCAATTGTGAATAATGCTGCTATGAATATAGGTGTGTAAATATCTGTTTGAGTCCCTGCTTTCAATTATTTTGGATATATACCCACTAGTGGACTTGCTGGGTCATATGGTAGTTCTATACTTAACTCACTGCTTACCTTTTTATTGATGGATATAAGTGAGAAGTGAGACTGTGTAGAATGTTACTGTTTATACTACTCTTTTTTTTTTAAACTATCAAAGGAGTTTTGTACTGTTATTATTTTTTAAACTATCAGGTGAGATATCCATCAATGTTTTCCTTCTCTACTTTAAACATCATATTTCTTCTTCAGCCTCATTCCTGTCTTGATGGCTTATGGTGGGTTAAATATCACTGCAAATTCTTTGACTCTTTCCTCATAAAGAGGTGATGCCTATTTTCTCTACCTTTGAATCTGGGATGGTCCGTGACAGCCTTAACAAATAGAATATGGGTGGAAGAGACACTGCCAGTTTTAGGCCTGGAGTTTAAAACAGATTGGCTGCTTCTGCTTTAATCTTTTGGAGCCCTGAGCCACCATGCAAGAAGTACAACTATCCTGAGGTCTCAAAACAATGAGAAGCCCAAGCCATGTGGAGAGAACCTGGAGAATGAGACTCCATGTGGAAAGAGAAGTCAAGAAGCACAGAAGGTCTAGATATGTGAGTGAAGAAGTCATCTTGGAAGGGGATCCTCTAGCCCCAGATGCTACAGCTGACAGTATGTAGACCAGAGAGCTGGTTCTGTATTCCACACTCTCAAAACCAATTAAGAGCAAAATAAGAAGGTTGTTTTAGGGCACTCAATTTTGGGGTAATTTGTTACTCAGCAAATACGAGAACAAGGTTGTTCTTTTAAGGGATAATTACTCCAGGTACCCCAGACCCCACTGCTAGGATTTACCATCACCACTTGGCTTCTTTTGTCTTCTCTGATATTCTGATATTCTCTGATATTTTTATTCTCTCTTCTTTCTTCAAATTTTTAACCTCAAACACATCTCAAAACATTTCCCCATGTTTTTACTTTGGTCTCAGTCTACTGGGATATCTTTCATTTTATTCTTTTTCTGTCAGTGTCATACTTACGAAAAGAGTAGTTTTCATTCCTTCTCTTCATTCACTTATTCATTGAACAAATATATATTGACCACTTACTATGTATCAGGTACTCTTCTGAGTTCTGGAGGTCAATAATCAACAAAAACGACATGATTCCTGCTCTTCTGGATCTTATAGTATGGTGAGGAGATAGACATTTGTAAATTAATAATGTGAAGGATTATGTAATTATAGCTTGAGATAAGATGACAAAAGAAAGGAACTTGGGTGCATGAGAGCATATAATCAAACAATCTTACTTAGAGTATTGGGTTGAAGTGAGGAATTTAGAGGGGACAGGAAAGTCATGATGGTGTGTGTGTGTATGTGTATGTGAGTGTGTGGTGTAGTGTATATGTATTTGTGTGTTTCATGGCAAGGTTGCTCAGAGCAAATGATCCTTGAGTTGACGTCTATAGGATGAGTGGGAGCTAACAAAGTGAAGACCTTTACTCATTGACTTTCTAGTCTCTTCTTAACCATCTAGTCCCTCAAGTAAACTGAAGAAAATCTAGAAAAGGTCATTCACAACCATTTAACTGACAAATCAACTGGCCTTTTTTTATTTTTAATTTTTTAATTTTAATTTTTAATATACTTTTAAATTTTTTTCAAAAGATACTTAGATTACATAAATGTTACATAAAAAATATAGGGGATTCCCATATGCCCCCTCCCTACCCCTCCCACATTTTCCCACATCAACAATGTCCTTCACTAGTGTGGTACATTTGTTACAATTGATGAACACAGTTTGGAGAATTGCCACTAAGCATGGACCATAGTTTACACTGTATTTTACACTTTCTCCCACACAATCCTGTAGTTATGGCCAGATATATAATGGCCTGTATCTGTCATTGCAATGTCATTCAGGAAAATTCCCAACTCCCCAAAATGCCCCCTTATTACACCTGTTTTTCCCTCTCACTCTCCTCAGAACCTCCAGTGGCCACTGCCTACACATCAATGATATAAATTCTTCCATTGCTAGAATCAAAGTAAGTCTATAGTAGAATACCAGTTAGTCTACTCTAGTCCATTGTTCATTCCCCAATCATGAGGATTCTGAGATTGTAATGTCCACTTCACCTGTAATTGAGAGGGGGCTTAGATCCCATGGGACAGATGGATGGTACTATCTTGATTGCAGTTGCAGACTCTCTTTGTTCCTTGGGACGGTCGTTGTCCATCATCATCTCCTTGTTAGTTGTCCTGGGTGAGTCCAATGAACTGGAGAGTAGGTGTAGCAACTCTGTTGATATTCAGGGCCCAACTGACACACAGACAGCTCAAAGATTTAAGTCTCTTGGACATACACTTATCAACTCTAGTACTAACTATAGGTTCAAATAGAAGGGACAGAAGAGCCATGTGTAGGAAAACCACAACTGAGTCCAACTCTGTTACTGTTTACACTGGGGAGCATAAATTCCAAAGTAGGGCCGCTGGCAGGCCACCAAACTTCTGAGCTGACTGCCCTGCCTATAGTGTCTGGATGTCTCCAGAGCCCTTAGGAGCTGTGCTATTTGAGGTAGTATTTACTTTGGCGGCCAATGAGATCCTCCTGAGAAGTGCATAAACATAACCTCTGGAATGACCTCCGGTCTCTTAGCCATATAAACTCATTTGCCTTTCCCCTTCCCCCCTTTTGATTAAGGTCTTTTTCCAGTTGCATTGCTAGTTGGTGCTTGGTAGCAATCTCTTGGTGCTAGGGATGCTCATCCCCAGGAGTCATGTCCCACGCTGGGGGGAAGGTAATGCATTTATATGCTGAGTTCAGCTTAGAGAGAGGCCACATTTGAGCGACAAGGAGACTCTCAGGAGGTAACTTTTAGGCACCCTATAATACTAGGCTAAAGTTTCAATTTCAAAAGTAAGGTTCATAAGTACAGTCATCAATATCAAGGGCCCGTCAGTGGACCATCCTCATTCACTAGTCACTGTCCCTATACTAAGGGGATTCTTGCTGTCCCATTAAAGAGTGTGGCAGAGCTCCCCAGGATGGGAATTCAATGTTCTTTCGGTTATTGTGTGAATCTTCACCCACCGTGACAATGCCCCTGAACACTTGAACACATTTATATGCCTTATAAGTATGCTCCACGTGGACCTCCTCCCATGTATCCCCCATCACTGACACCCCACACCAATGATCCGCCCCTGTCATAGTTGTAACCCTTCTGTGATCCAAAACTTCTTCAAAAATGAAGCCAATGAAATAACCAAACACAATTAATAAGAAAATGAAATAATAATGAGAATTTTAAAAATAATTAAAATACAAAAATTAAAAAAATTGGAATAATGAAAAATGAACAAAATTTTAACATTTTTTTATAATAGGCATATTGTTTTTGAAATATGTATTAAATGACCTTACAACTTATATACATTACAATAATTTTTTTTACCTCTCCTCTTTATTTATTTATTTTTTAAATAATTTATTTTATTTTATTTTTTTTTAAAATACTTAGATTACATAAATGTTACACACAAAAAATAGGGATTCCCATACGCCCCACCTCCCACGTCTCCCACAACCTCCCACACAAACATCCTTTATTATTGTGGCACATTAATTGCAATTGATAAACACATCCTGGGGCTTTGCCATTAAGCATGGACTATAGTTCACATTGTAGACCACACTCTTTCCCATACAGTTCTGCATATTATATGATGATATAAAATGTCCCATATCTGTCATTGCAATGTCACTCAGGACAATTCCCAAGTCCTGAAAAAACCCCTGTATTACAACTGCTTTTCCCTCTCGCTGCCCCCAGAGCCTCCAGTGGCCACTGGCTCCACATCAATGTTGTAATTTCTTCCATTGCTTGAATCACAATATGTCTATAGTAGAATACCATTAAGCCCACTCTAGTTCATAGCTCTTCCCCCCATCCTGAGGAGTCTGGGATGGTGATGTCCTCTCCACCTCCAAGTGAGAGGGCCTTATATACCATGGGGAAGATGGATGGGATTATCCTGCCTGCAGCTGCAGGCTCTCTCCACTCCCTGGAATGGACGTTGTCCATCATCATCTCCCCGCCAGTTGTCCCGGGTGAGTCCAATAAGCTGTAGAGTAGGAGTTGCTGCTCCACCGAGGTTCCGGTCCCAGCTGGCACATGGACAGCCTAAAGACTCAAGTCTCTGGACGTACACCTACAAACTCCAGCACAATTATAGGTTTGAATAGAAGGGACAGATGAGCCATGTGCAGGGAAGACATAGTTGAGTCCCACTCTGTCACTCTCAGGAGCACAAACTCCAAAGTAGGGCCCACTGGCAAGGCACCAAACTCCAGAGCTATCTGCCCTGACAGAGGACCTGGGTGTCTCCAGAGCCCTCAGGAGTCCCACTATTTGGGGTGATATCCACTTTGGAATTCTCTGAGAAGCTACTGAGATGTGTGTAGGTGTTACCTCTGGGATGACCTCCCAACTCATTTTGAAGTCTTTTAGCCATATAAACTCATTTGTCTTTACCTTTCTCCCCTTTTATTCAAGGTCTTTTTCCAGTCGCATTGTCAGTTGGCCCTTGGTAGCAATCCCTTGGTACCAGGGAGGCTCATCCCCGCGAGTCATGTTCCATGCTGGGAGGAAGGTAATGTATTCATCTACTGAGTTTGGCTTAGAGAGGGGCCTCATTTGAGCAACAAGGAGGCTCTCAGGAGGCAACCCTTAGGCCCCCCATAACAATAGGCTAAATTTCAATTTCAAGAGCAAAGACTCATAAGGCTAGTCATCAATATCAAGGGCCCATTAGTGGATCATCCTCCTTCATCAGTCTCTGCCCCTGCACTTGGGAGACTGTTGTTGCTTCCTTAGAGAATGTGGAAGACCTCTTCAGGATGGGAATTCAGTATTCTCTCATTTATTGAGTGATCCTCCACCCACTGTGACAATGCCCTGTGAACATTTGAACATTTTTATACACCTTATATTTATGCTCAGGTGAACTTCCTCCCATGCATCCCCCATCCCTGACACCCCACACAAATGATCCTCCCCTACCCTAGTTGTAACCCTTCTGTGAGCCAAAGCTTCTTCAATGAAGCCATTACAATAGCTGAATTAATAGGAGAATGAAATAATAATAATAAGTTTAAATGTAAGAGATAAAATGCATAAAAATTAAAAAAAAACTAAAAACTAAAATAAAAAAATTGGGGTATTAAAAAAATGAAAAATATTAAAAAAAATTTTTTTTTTACCTTTTGCCTTTCATCACTGCAATATCTGGTGTCCAGTCAGTACTGTGGCACCTTCCCCCATCATTCCCCAGTGTCTCTCTATTTTTCATTTTGTTTTCAAAGAAGTTTTAGGTCACGGCAAAGTCACACACATAATATAGGAGACTTTCATATATCCAACATCCTCCCGCTTTCCTCCCCCTTATATTAAAAGCTTTTTATATGTGGATGGTCCATTGTTATAACTGATATACAAATAGTGAAACATAGCTACTAAACATTGTCAATGGTTTACACTATGGTTTATATTTTAGACCGTACACTTTTATAAATTTTGATGATATTTACCATGTCCTGTGTCCATCACTGTATGGTAATGAAGTACATTTCCACTGACCACTAAATACCCCCTGTTTGATCTATTCTATTCCTCCCACCCATCCCCCCGGGGCCCACGACGACCCCCTGGCTTGACTCGTTGGATGACAAGATTCATAGTTACATGCGACAAGAGGTCTTGACACACTGGTTTGTCCTCCTCTATTAGGAGCTGCCCTTTCTCTTGAGAGACTCCCGCCTGTCTATTTCTGAACAAATCAGTCCTCCCAAAGATGGGAGTCCAACTCCTTCCTACTCATTATGTGGGTCTCCATGCACTGATACAACACTTTATGACAGAATGAACACTCACACACTCCCTAGAAGCTTGCTGCAGGTGCACCCTGTCCCGAATGTCCCCCTCCCAACCAACACCCTAAACCAGTGACTCTTCCTTGTCATACTGCCATAAGAGCATTCCCACCTCTGTACTTTCAACCTCATACCCACCAATCCCCAGTGTTTACCTGGTCCCTCTCCCATCCCTCCCCCCAGTATCCTGGACCTTCTGACCCACCCTTCCCAATCTATCCACCTGTCAACCCTGAACCACCCAACCCAATAATATCACTACCCTCCTGTCTTTTTTTTCCACCATAAGATCTGTTGTCTTGTGTGTACGGTGACATTTTCTTCTGTTTATTCCCCCAGTGTCTTATTGTTTTCATTTTGTCTTCAAAGAAGCTTTAGGTTACAGAAAAGTCATGTACTGAATATAAGGGATTCTCATACACCCGACATCCTTCACCTTTCCCCCATTCACCTATTAATAACATTTTATATGTGGATGGTACATTTGTTACAATTGATGTACAAATATTGAAACATTGCTACTAACTACGGTCAATGATTTACATTATGGTTTACATTTTAGACCATACATTTTTATAAATTTGGATGAAATTTAATATGGCCATTATCCATCATTGCAAGATCATGTAGTTCAATTCCATCACCCCCCAAATGTCCCATGTTCCATCTATTCTATTCCTCCCTCCTCCTCCCCTCAGGACCCACAGCAACCATCAAGCTTCACTCCTTGAAGAACAAGATCCATAGTTACTTGCAACAACATTGAGGGCTTGACATACCAGCTTATTCTCCCCTATTAGCCACTGCCTATGCCCTTGAGAGACTCCCACCCCTCTATTTGAAAACATAGCAGAACTTCCCAGGATGGGAGTCCAACAGCTTTCCGCTCATTATGTGGACCTCTACCTACTGATACAACCCATTATGACAAGATGAACACTCACACACTCCCTAGAGGCCAGCCCCAGGTGTGTCCTGTCCTGCATGCCCCCCACATCCAATACCCTAAATCAATAACCCTCCCCTGCCATATTTGCCAAAAGAACATTCCCAACATTGTAGTTTCAACCACATACCTGAAAATCCCCAGAGTTCACCTCCTCCCTCCCCCAGCCCTCCCCCCAGTTCCATAGACAGCCCAACCCACCTCCCCACCCTACCCTCTTCACAAACCAGCACTGCCCAAACCAATAGCATCACTGCACCACTGTTGTGCCCATCCACTGCACAACAACACCCTTCAACCTTATCACAGATTTTGCCTATATGGGCATTCAACTGGCCTCTTTTTAGTCCTCATCCTTTTTATTGAGCTCCCGGCAGCACTGCATTGTTGACCATCTTCTCCTATTTGAAATTTGCATCCTAAGCTTAGCCTTCTTGATTCACTGCACTTTTTGGACTTTCCTCCCCTCTTTGATCAATTTTTCTTAGTCTCTTTCTATGGCTTCTCTTCCTTCTTTGATCTGTTAAATGCCAGATTTCCCCAGGATTCACTATTAAGCTCCTTTATACTCATCTGCCTTCCTCGGCATTTTCACCAACTCCCATGACTTGAGCTACTTTGGGGACTTATATGTTTATAGCTCCAGTTCTCACTTAACTCCAGGAGCTTCACACATGTACTTCCAACAGCTTACTGATCATCTCACTGAGGTATCACACTGGCACCTCAAATATGTCTCATTTGCTCTTTTGACAAAACAGTCCCTTCCCTTGTACTCTTAATCTCCATTCTTGGCACCACCAATCCACAGAGAACCTGGGAATCAGTCTTAATTCTTCCCTTTACCTAATCCCTCACATTGACTCGGTCATTAGGTCCTGCCTTTTCTACCACATAAATGTCTTTCTAATACTTTCCTTCCTTTCTATTCCTATTGCCTTAATTTGATCCCTTACCATCTCTCCCTTGGCTTCTTAGCTCATGCAATAGCTTCTTAACTCATCTCCTGGATTCCAATGTCTTCTCCTTGGGCCACAATCTCATCCATATCATTCCACTAGACCTTTAAAGGAAATTCGTATGCAATCTCATCTCTGCAGTTTACCCTTCATTTCCCAGAACCTGATGGAGGGTATCTTCTTTTGGAGCACCCCATAAACTCTAGCCCTGACTCTGCTTGAACTCCTCTCTCTTATATCCAACTGTCTATTCAAACTTGAATGTTTTCTATGCACCCCATGGTTAGTTGAAAGCTGAGCGGTTGATATTTTCCCCACCTTCTAAACCAGTTTTACCTGCAGCCTTCTCCATCTCAGTGAATGGTAACTCCATCCTCCCTGTTTCTCAGGCCAAAATTTTGGAGTCCTTCGTGAATTCTCTTTTTCTCTTATACCCTACATCCCATTTGTTAACAAACCCTAATGTCTCTATCTGAAAAATATGTTCAGAATCTGATCAATTCTCACCATTTCCATGGCTACTACTTTGGTTCAAACCACCACCATAAATTGATTTGTTGCAATAACCTCCTTAAAGGTCTCTCTCTCTCTCTCTCTCTCTACTTCTTCCTAGAGATAATATCCCTCCTTTCCTCTAAACACTCCCAATTCACTTGGGGTGAAAACCAAAGTCCTTATGCTGACCTAAGAGGCTCTCTGTGGTTTAGCTCTCTGTTACCTGTCTGACCTTATCTCTCACTACTGTCCCCCCTTTTCACTCTACTCCAGCCCCACTGGCTTCCTTGCTATTCTGCCAACATGCTCCTGCCTCAAAGCCTTTGTGAGAGACTAATCTGGCTTTTGTCCTCAGATTGCAGGAGCTATTTTATATCTCTTTCTACAGAATATTTTACACCCCCCTACTTTTCTCGTTCCTTAAAAATCTCCTCATGAAGAGGTTAGCCGTTCATTCATTTAGCATACTTTTATTGAGACACAGTAATGTGTCAGAATTAACCTGTGTTTATCCTAGTCTATCCACTGCTGTGTGCTGAGGAAAGCCCAACTCCCCAGCTACATTCCCGACAATGCCTGAAAGACACAAAGACATGAAGCCAGGTTTTCTCCCTTGATTGGAGAACACAGGCTGGATTCCAATAACAAATAGGAATTAATTAGTGCCAGGAGGTTCAAGTTTAAATACCGACTAGGTTTGCTGTGTAGCCTTTTATTATAATAGTTGTGGATGAAAAAATGGTTAAGTCTCAAGAAATCCTATTTTTGTGAACCCTGTCCCTTCCAGGGCATTTGTTCCTGAACCACAAAGTGGCATCTCTGTGTGGTTTTACAGCAGTCCTGCATCTAGGAAAGAGAAAATTATTCCAGGCTGGAAGCAGTTCTCATGGGCATGGAGAATTTTTGACCCTTTATTAAAAAATGTTAGAAAATTAGCTGAGTATTTCATTTGACTTTCTCGCCACTTGTAGTTCAAGTTTTATTTACTAAAATCTTAATATGCAGCCTAGTGGAATGAATCAGAATTAGTGTAAAATAAACTATAGACTTTTTTTTTTTTTAATAGTCCAGTCATATTTAAAGGAATGTAGTTTTTATGTTCAGATAACATAACAATCCACACTAACTGCTAAGTGCTTTTAAGCTGACATTCATCTAAGCCTACTTTAATGAACAGATAACTCATTTATAATTAGCTGTGCCAATTAATTGGCATGCAAACAATTAAAGTGATTAAAGTGCAAAAGTTCTTAAGAATAGTTTTTCCTAAGTAGATTACAGACAACCCCTCCCTGACCCTGCCTCTTGTTTACATGATTAAAGTGCTGAGAAAGCCTTTCTTTATAGATGATAGCACATGAGGAAATTTCAACCCAGCCTGTATCAGGTATCCCTAATTTGGAAGTACTGGAGCCCGATTTATGGAGAATTTATTGGACTCGCTTTTCTAAATCAACATTTAAAAAAAAAAAAGCATGTTTGTGGGCCTCCTGCTGTATATTAGTCACCCACCTCCCTTGCCACAATCACCACACAGGGCCCCAGTAAACTTGAAGCAGTGCATTGCATCCAGGACACTTCTCTTTTCTAATTCTCCTATCTATTCCATATCCTAGCAAATGAATAGAAAGCTATGTGGTTTTTAAAAAAATGGCTTCAAAATCTTTGACACTCCTCCCATTGAGGGATGAGGTCTGTGTTCCTCCCCTTGAATCTGGGTGGGCTTGTGATTTGTTTGTAACCAACAGAACGTACCAGAAATGACATTGTGTGATTTCTGAGGCTAAGTCAAGAGATGTTGCAAATCCTGACTTGTCTATTGGAACACTCGCTTTTGAATCCCTGAGCTGCTATGTAAAATGTCCTACCACCCTGAGACTGCCATACTGTGACAAAGGCCAGATCACATGGAGAGGCCACGTGTAGGTGCTCTGGTTGGCAGCCCCAGCCAAGGTCCCAGAGAGCAACCAGCATTGACTGCCAGATATGTGAATTAAAATGCTTTAAGGTGACTCCAGCCATAGCCACCTCTAGCCTTAAGTCTTCCCAGCAGAGGCCCAGATATGATGGAGCAGAGACAAGCCATCTCTGTTGTGTCCTTACCCACAGAAGCCGTGAACATGATAAAATGGTCATTGTTTGTGTTAGTTTGTTACCTAGCAATAGTAGCTGGAAGAAAGGCTTTTTCCCCTTTGGTTTAAGATGCTTCACAATGTTAGTCTCTTATTTTTTTTCCTTTTCACATGCTTTTTTGCTTTCTAGTTCATCCTTAAATCTCTTACCCTACACTGTTTGTTTGTTGGTTTTTAATAAAATTTCCCACAAGTTCAATCAAAAGTGGATAGAATTCAAATCCTCTTTGGCAACTTATTAACTCTCTGAGTCTCAGCTCCTTTCTGGTGGGGGAATCACACCTACCTTATAGGATTGTAGTAAGGATTAGAGATTGTGTAGGGGAAATGCCTGCCATGCAGGAGGCATTCACTAGACAAATGATAATGAGTAGTAGAAGTTTTCAGAGACAAATTATATAACCCCCAAACTCAGTTTCCTGCTTGTCCAAAGCACATTGCTCTAATTGAGGGTACATGGTATTCTCAGAGGGATTGTGTATATGTGTGTGTGTGCATATATGTGGGGTTGTCTGCACTCTGCTGGGTGAATGATTGTGTGTCCTTATAGCCCATCCATCACTGCATCAGGTTGGACAACAACAGCAAGCAAAGCAAAGCAAAGCAAAGCAAAGCAAAGCAAAGCAAAGCAAAGCAAAGCAAAGCAAAGCAAAGCAAAGCAAAGCAAAGCAAAGCAAA
>JAKSZT010053887.1:98386770-98453935 GCA_026826555.1 Tolypeutes matacus
AAGCAAAGCAAAGCAAAGCAAAGCAAAGCAAAGCAAAGCAAAGCAAACCTAACTAAGTCAAACCAAACCAAACCAACAAAAGACAAACCTAAGCCCTCATAATGGTTATATTTGCAAACTATAGAGCTCAGATATAAAGCAATCTGCTGGGTGGGCTGCTCCATGGCACATCCTCAAGTCTGGAGAGAAAGGTCCACTCTTTCTCTGTATGGAGGTATCTTTGCTTTCTGGAAGGCATTTTGATGAGTCAAGGACACTTTTAAAATCTGTAGACTCTTTCCTCAGAAAAACAAGCACATCTACTTCCTCCTTCACAACATTTTGCATGCAATTTTAGAGCATTCCAAGTTACTGTAAGCAATAGATATTGGAGCCTGCTGAAAAAGTCTGATTGTATCAGTTGGAGTGCTTTACTATGTGATCCAGGGAAAGTGACTCTAGTTCTGACTTAAACAGGGAGGGGTGTCATTTTCAGCTGCCCCGTAAGTGTTGTCTTATAAGGAAGGAAGCCAAGATCTGTTGAACATCTACTTTAGATCAGGCTTTAGCCTAGGGGCTTCACATATCTTAATTTAACTAACCCTCAGGAAAGCCTAGTAAGTAATTGTTTTTTCTCTACTTTATTGTGAGGATGAGAGAGGTTAAGTGACTTTTCCAAGGGCTCACAACTAATAAGTAGTAGGACCCAGGTTTGAGTGATGCTAATAGCCCATGCTTTCTATTACTTTCTGTTTTTGGTGTGAGGTGCTGGCTGAGATGCATTCCTCCAAACAGGTAATGACAGAAGAGCTTGCTACTCCTAGGCTTGCTATTTTAATTTCTAGGTCCCCAACCCCTATCTTCATCTCCCTCTGGCACCTTTGGCTATCAGAGCATAATATGGCATGGAAGTGTAGGGTATGCTTTGCTGCTGGCTGGGTTTAAGAGAAGTAGATGGTAGTGGTGAAAGCAAGGGCCCCAGAATCTCTGTGCTTGAGCCAGAATCCATTGGGTGTCCGCAGATAAGCCATAACCCTTAAACTTGTTTAACACCTAAGTTTTACAAAGAGATTTTTCATTTGATAATGATAGGCAGGCAGGGTATTTCTATCTCCATTTTACAATGGCAGAAACAATCCTTTTCAGGGAAATTATCACACCAAGTCTTCTGATTCTGGTCCCAGGTCTCTTTCTATTACCTTCCAGCTGCCTTCCCAAGGGAACAAGGTTAAGAAATGCCATTCTGGGAAACTGAAGCTAGGAGAATGAAAACACAATGGTTTGAAGCAGCAAGTCATAAGTCATTGTGATTGGGAGATGACTTTTCTTCCTTATGTTCCAGGAAGCAGCCATTGCAAACGTAGCCAATGTAGAACAAGCTGTAATCTGGGAAATTGTAACATGAGATCACATAATGGCCGTGGCTTTTGAGTGATAAGGTAACTGATAAGGAATATTGGAAAAAAACATAGAAGTCTAAGAATGTGAGAGATTTCCTCTAAAACTGCCCAAAGAGAGTGTGACCTGACTTCAGATGACCAGTTCTTCAGACTGAAATATCCTTCCAGTAGAGAAAGGCAATTCATCAAGCAACCAGAGCTGGAAAAGTAATTCTCTGCTTTGGCTCATGTTCTCTGCTCTCCCAGCAGCACACTTGCAATTTGGCCTCCTAAGTGCTAATGCCTAGCATGGGTTCTCTAGGTGATGACCCTCCTGCAGGGAGCTAATGTAGGGTATTGGTCTATTATTCACACTCTGGTGAGCTCAGCTCTCATGATTCAACCTTTTGTTGTCTGATTACCTCTGGTGGAATTGATAAAGATCCTGACCTGTTAGATGTTGAGAAGATTTTGAGCTTTGGGTCTCCACTTTGGTGCAGCCATACT
This sequence comes from Tolypeutes matacus, assembly GCA_026826555.1. Classification (NCBI taxonomy): domain Eukaryota; kingdom Metazoa; phylum Chordata; class Mammalia; order Cingulata; family Chlamyphoridae; genus Tolypeutes; species Tolypeutes matacus. Next base: position 98,388,636 of record JAKSZT010053887.1, read on the forward strand.
TGGAAGGTCCTCACCTGAAGAAGACAGTCTTTCCCACTATGGGGCCTTGGTAGCTTATGCAGACTATAATCTTGCTTTGTCAAGGAACCCAGCATATCCATCTAGTCCTAAAGCTTCAAGGAACAGGAGTGTTTGAACAAGAATCTTATAGAAGCATTCCTAAGCACTGCCTCAGTGTGAGGGTCTCAAGCTTGCTCAGGTTAGCACCCGCAAAGAGAGATGGAGCAAGTCTCTCCACTACCAGGCTAGATGACTGGTGGGCTCCTTTAAGTTAAGGGTATCCTGAGGAATTACAGGAAGGAACTCACATGGGAAGCCTGAAGTGGCAGAGCTGCATCTCAGGATGCAACCAGGTAGTTTATTATTTGAGCAACAACTGAAGCCCTGGAGTAAATGGAAAGGACGTTAACACAGAGTGAGGAGAGGGGAAGTTCTCATTGGTATGGAGGATGGGAAGTTGTCAGGTGAGAATGCCAGTCATGGATGGCTTCTGGGTGCTCCTTGCAGAGATCCTTCTCATGGTCTACTTGTCTAGCCTTGGCAGTGGTTTTTCCCCGTTGCGGATAATTCCCTGAGATAGGCCGAGTAGACCCCCCCAGTCAGTGGGTAGTAGCACTTTGAAATTCCATCATGAGAGATCAGAAGGTGAGTGGGCCTGTGCTTCTGGCTTGCTGGGACTTGGCAATCCAGACAAATAGGGAAGGGGCAGAAGCTGAACTACCTGGCTGCTAACGCAGCACATTGCAGTGTCCTGCTAGTGAAGCAGGCTTTGGTGAGCAGTGACGTAGCGGGATGTGAGTGGGTTTGTGTCTTCTCTGGTAACTGAGGTTGGGTGAAAGCCGGTGACATCTAAGTCAGGTGGTGCTTGTGTCAGGGCTCCACACAATTTATCAGTATTAAATAAGATAATATACATTGCAATCTTCAAATTATGCTTGAGAATTGCTTAACAATGACAACCACTATCATCATCATCATCATCTTGCATAGTACCTTACATCTGTGTCTATGTCCAGTCTGATAGTTGGCTATGGAAATGATAAGAAATTGTACTACAATTGTACCCAGTCCATTCTTGGTCCCTCAGTGGCTTCTCAGAGCTGGAAGAGTTGATGAAGACCAAGCGTCATATACTCATGATCAGGGCCCAGCAGGTAACGCGCATCTGCTAAACAGGATGGTGTAGGGAGGGCTGGGGCCTGCAGGGTCCTGGAGAGCACAAGCCACATCTAAAGGTGGTGGCTCCTCAACTCTGGCTGATTTTGCAGAGATGTGGGCCTAAGGCTTTGAGCTCTTTTGATTATTTAAGCGATGACAGAATTCCAGATTTTAAGGTGAAATTTTACAGTTTTTAAAATATTGCAAGCCAAAGCCAATTGTCTGTAAGCTGTAGGGGACCCATTAACTGTCAGTTTGGAACACTTTCCTCTGAAGCAGGAATCCCCCTAAGCAGGGATCCCTCAGTGAAAGTCCCGTGGGATGGTCTGATTGTCCTCTGGCAGTGCTGACCAGTCCCTGAAGCTGCAAACCTGGAGCAGTGCTGAGTCAGTAGGGCTGTAATGGCCGTGTCTGCTATTGCTTACCTGCCTTTTCAACAATAATTGGATTGGCCACAGATTTTTGCCCTCTAGCCAGCATTACCCCATCCCTGTTCTGAATACACCTTTGAACAATTGGGAGAGTTAGCATGCCTCTTGTTTACATCCATGCCACTAATGCAAGCTGGTGCTTAACCTTGTAAAACCTGCAGAAACAGGCATCCACTTTAAATAGCAAACACTGGAAGTGTTAAAATATAATTACAGGGCTGGCTACATGGACAGAAGACTTGTACAGTTGCATTGGACCCTGCGCTCAGAAGGACACTACACTTGGTTTAATGCTTTGCCGTTGCTGTCTCGAAATTCTTAAGCATTTTTGAACGAGGGGTCACGTGTTTTCATTTTGTCTGGGCCTCACAAATTATTCTGCAGAGATCCTTCTCATGGTCTACTTGTCTAGCCTTGGCAGTGGTTTTTCCAGTCTGATAATGTTTTGTTTTTTTGTTGTTGTTGTTTAGAACCTACTGCAACTTGTTTAGTTTGGTTTATCTCCTGTGCTTTTATGAGAGTAGAGTAATACCCATGAAAACCAGGGAGCAGGAAAATGCTTTCCTATCATAAAAGATGGGAAATTTTCCACTGCTTTGTGGTGAGTGGAGAGTGTGGGAAAAGGGTCAATTTCTTTTGATGTGACCACTTTCCAGTGTTTTTAAAACTTGTCCTGGGGGCTGGATCAGCATTAACTATTAAGCAAAGTATGTAGGGATATAGAAGCAGGCATAGGGTTAATTGTAGGGAAGCCTGTCATGCTAGAATTAGAGGAATCTGGAGAATAGACAAATTCCCAGGGTGAGGAGAAGTGGGGACCTCAATTTTTATAGGTAATTTTTAGGTCAGCAAAATCCTGAAGTTGCTGAGGAATGGGGGTGCAGTGGGCATTACTGATACATTTTAGTCAGCACTGCAAGATCAAAACATGGGGCACGGAAAAGCCACTAAAAGATCCTCGTTGAACTCTGCAAAGATTCATTGGCTGTGGGATCATAATTAATTCTATGTCTATTGCTCCCTTATTCATTATACACATGGTATGATGCAGAGATCTGAATAGCGGACTTTGGGTACAGAGGGAGAATCCAATAGAACAACCCTTAAAAATGAGGGCTTTGTACTCATGCTTAGGCTTTGGCCTTTTAGCCAAGACTCAGGGACTGCAGCTATAGAACTTGCTATTAGTGAGAGAGGAAGCAGAATTTGAGGGAATCTCTTGTATTAATACCCTCCCTAAGTCACAGAGAGTTGCAGATTAAGAATTTTCTCTGCAAACCTGACAAACTAGATAGGATGGCCAACCAATGATGACTAGAGCAACCTATCAGTCTGGAACTCAGTCAGTCATAGCAAGTGTTTCTTGTACACTTATATTTATAGCAGCATTATTCACAAAAGCCAAAAGGTGGAAGCAACCCAAATGTCCATCGACAAATGAATGGATAAACAAAGCCTGGTATATACACATGATGGAATATTATTTAGCCACAAAAAAGAATGAAGTTCTGATGCATCCTATAACATTGATGAACCTTGAGGACGTCATGTTGAGAAAAATAAGCCAGACAAAAAGACAAATGTTGTGTGAGCCCACTTATATGAAATACCCAGAATAAACAAATTTCATAGAGTCCGATGGTAGATAGTAGGTTACCAGGGGCCAGTGAGTAGGATTTTGCTGACTTAAAAATCATCCAGAATAATTGAGGTCCCCAGTTCTTCTCCCCCTGGGAATTTGTTTGATCAGGCAAGCACTGGGCTAATTGCAATACAAGGGCATTTCATGGACTTTAATCATCAGTGAGTTGATTGCATAGATGGCTGATTACATCTATGATCAATTAAAGAGACTACCATCAGCAATGAGCGATCCAATCAATTGAAGGTCTTAAAAGGGGAAGGGATTTCAACGTTCAGAGAGAGAATTCCCATCTCTTCTTCAGACAGCTAGCATCTCCTGGGAACTCATCAAGTACCTTCATCGGAACCTCTGGTTTGCAGCCTGCCATGTGGAATTTGGACTTGTGCATCCCCATGGTCACGTGAGAGAATTTTATAAAATCTGCTATTTACAGATATCTCCTGTCAGTTCTGTTTCCCTAGATAACCCTGACTAATACAGGGTAGTTATTGCTTAATGGGTGCAAAGATTCTGTTTGAGGTGATGAAAAAGTTGAGTTAATGGATATTGGTGATGGTAGCACAATTTTGTGAATATAATTAATGCAATTGAATTGTACAGTTGAAAGTGGTTGAAATGGGAAATTTTGAGTTGTATGTAGGTTACTAGAATAAAATGTTAAAAACTTTTTAAAGAAAGCAAATATTTCTTCTGGATAATCACCACTACCTTCCTCAAACTCTATCACCCAAATCTTTGGGACTAGAGTTACCTTAGTTGTATAGATGAATTTGGGGGAGAATTGGCATCTTTATTGGGACAAATCCTTTCATTCAGGAACATAGGATGTCTCTCTGAGGATTTAATTCTTATTTTTATGTCCTTTAGTGATAATTTATGGTCCTCTTTTATTAGGCCTTAATATTTCTTGTTAACTTTGTCTCTGGATATTTCATAGTTTTAAATGCTATTTTGAATGTAATCTTATTCTTCATTATATTTTCTAATTAGTTAACTAGCTCTTAGTGGTATATTGGAAAACTACTGAGCTTTATATACTTATTTTATAATTACCACTCTTTCTTATTAGCTGTTATAATTTTATATCTGTTTTTTTTCTGGTAAATAATCATGCAATATGCAACATGTGGTTGAATGCTGGAAGTCCATTCTCCAATGTCAGTGGTAGAAATCACTAATTGATCCTGTTTTCTTTTCCCATGGATGTTGGATGCAGTAAATCCTTCTCAATCCAGCACACTGTTGGAAGACAATTCTCCATGGGTCATATTTTTGCATGTCTTTTGAGGGAGACACTCACTCCTCATAGCTCTGAATGATCTTTTTCAGGATTGTTTGTATAGCAAACAGCCTTGGAAGATAAATATAGTATCTCCCTTTAGAGCAAAAGGAAGGCATGCTTACCATCCAGAATAAAAAGCTCAGGTTACCTAAGCTCAGGGTTCTTCCCTTCTAACATATCCTGCTGCATGAACTGGTATCATCTGGCCCTCTTCACATACCCCTGTGGGAATTGGGGCTGAAGGAACTGGCACAAAAATGCTGTTACTTTCACTACTGCTATTGACAAAAGTAATAAATGGTCCTTCATCTCTGATCCAGGCATCTTGTGTCTTCTACCAGCATCCATGAAACTGTCAGGATAATGCATTAGCTTGTAAGTAGGGTAAAATCTCAAACAGTTCTCATTTCTTGAGTGTTTTGGTGATGAGGATGTGATGCTGACAGCAATGGGACTTTTTGGAAGAGGAAAATGAGGAAACCCATGGGCTGGTTAGTGGGATCTGAGGAAAGTCCATGGGAGCTGGTAGGAAATACATTGACTAAATTGTATGGTCACCTGGACCATGGTCCTACCAGGAAATGTTTTCAAGACAGTAACACAAATGGTGCCCTGGTTGTTCTAATTCTCCCCCAGGCTGGGGACTCACATCCACCCCATTTTAACAGCTAGTACTGAGGTTTGTTATGATTGGGCAGAAGCTTCACTGCCCTCTCAGACAATAGTTACAGAAATGCATACTTACATTAAGCATGAAAAGAGGGAAATTTGTGACTGCTATGGGCAGAAATCAGTCCAATCATTAGAACTTTGTCCACTTGGAATATGAAGGGGTAGGATTCTTAAGAAAGAAGGATAGCAGTGAGACTATTATGGCTCAACCACTCCTGCAGTCTATTATGCCAAACAGATCCATTGGAGACAAGAGTAAAAGGTCTTGGAGCCTACTGTAGTGGGTCCTGGCTGCTATAAGGGAGCTTAAGCCCTCTTGGGGAGATTTACCTGAGATAGACAAACTCCTGTGGGAAGTCATAGTTGAGACATTGACTAGTATTTGGCCTGGAATTACTGCTTTGGATTGGGTTTCCAGTGCTAAGCAAGTGGAATGAGAAACTGAACCAAAGAAATCTAGATACATTCTATTTATTTATGTATGTATTTGTTTATTTATTTATATTTTTTATTTTTGAAGAAGCTTTAGATTACATAAATGTTACATAAAAATATAAGAGACTCCCATACGCCCCACTCTCTCCCCCTCCCATACTTTTCCACACCAACAATGTCTTTCATTAGTGTGGTACATTTGTTACAATTGATGAACACATATTGAAGCATTGCTACTAATCATGGACTATAGTTTACATTATAGTTTACACTCTGCCCTTCACAATTTTATAGGTTATGACAAAATGTATAATGGCCTGTATCTGTCCTTGCAATGTCATGCAGGACAATTCCAAAGTCCCAAAAATGCCCCCACGTTACACCTATTCTTCCCTCTCCCTCCCCCAAAAACCTCTGGTGGCCACTGCCTTTATATCAATGATACAAGTTCTTCCATTGCTAGAATAATAATAAGTCTGTAATAGAATAATATTAAGTCTATTTTAGTCCATAGTTCATTCCCCAATCTTGAGGAATCTGGGATGGTGATGCCCATTCTCTTTCTAATTGAGAGGGGCCTTAGATCCTAAGGGATGGAACTATCTTGCTTGCAGATGCAGACACTCTCTGTTCCCTGGGATGGGCGTCGTCCATCATCATCTCCTTGTTAGTTGTTCTGGGTGGGTCCAATGAACTGGAGAGTAGGTGTTCCAACTCTGCTGAGATTCAGGGCTCAACCAGCACATGAACAGACCAAAGGTTTAAGTCTCTGGGACATATATTTAACAAGTGTAGTGCTAATTATAGGTTCAAATAAAAGGGGCAGAATTGCCATGTGTAGGGAAACTATAAATGAGTCTAATTCGATTACACTCAGGAACATAAATTCCAAAGTAAAGCCAACTGATAGGGTGCCGAATTCCTGAGCTTGTCTGCCCTTCTTATAGTGTCTAGATGTCTCTAGAGCCCCAGAAAGCCCACTGTTTCAGGCACTGCTTACTGTGGCAGTCAATGAGATCCTGCTGAGATGTGCATAGCTGGAATAACCTCCTGACTCACTTTGAAATCTCTTAGCCAAAAAAACTCATTTGTATTTGATATTTCCCCTTTTTGGTCAAGGTCTTTTTCCAGATGCATGGCTAGTTGGTGCTTGGTAATAATCCCTTGGTGCCAGGGAGGCTTATCCCCAGGAGACATGTCTCACACTGTGGAGGAAGGTGGTATATTTATATGCTGAGTTTGGCTTAGAGAGAGGTCACGTTTGAGCAACAAGGAGGCTTTCAGGAGGTAACTCTTAGGCAATATATAATATTAGGCTAGGTTTCCATTTCACAAGAAAAGGTTCATAAGTACAATCATAAGTATCAAGGGCCTGGCATAATGGTCTGTCCTTTTTCTCTAGGCACTGCCCATGTACTTGGGGGATTCTTGCCATTCTATTAGAGAATGTAGATGGACTTCCCAGGATGAGAATTCAATATTCTTTCAGTTATTGTGTGGGTCTCCACCCACTAAGACAATGCCCCAGGAACACTTGAACATATTCATATACCTTAGAGGCATGCCCCAGATACATCCCTCCCCACACAGCCCCCCATCACTGACACCCTGCACCAGTGATCCTCCCCTGCCATAATTATGACCCTCTGTGATCCAAAACCTCTCCAAAAATGGAGTTTAAAAATAACCAAATAAAATTAATAATAAAATAAAATAATATATTTAAAAAAATAAATAAAATACAAAAATAAAAAAAATGGAAATAAAATACATTTTAAAAATACTTTGTGTCTTTCATCACTATCTGTTATCTTATATGTAAAGTGACAGTTTCTTTCATGTGTTCCCCTAGTAATGGGAATCCCCTATATTTTCTATGTGACTATTCTGTAACCTACAGCTTCTTTGAAGACAAAATGAAAAAAAAAAGACACTCTTGAGGCCAATCCCAACTCCCTGGAAATATGTTGAAATCAGGTGAGATCTTTTTTTTCTTTTTTTCTCTTCTGGATACATATAAATATATATATTTTTTGAATCATACAATATGTTACACAATATATTTGGTTCATAGTAACACAATAATACAGTATTTGTCCTTTTGTGTCTGGCTTGCTTCGCTCCACATAATGTCCTCCAGGTTCATCCATGTTGTCATATGCTTTATGACTTCATTTCTTCTTACCACTGCATAATATTCCATTGAGTGAACACATCACAGTTTGTTTATCCATTCTTCAATTGACAGACATCTGGGTTGTTTCCAACTTTTGGCAATCGTGAATAATACTGCTATGAACATCGTTGTGCAGATGTCTGTTTGTGTCACTGCTCTCATTTCTTCTGAGTAAATACCCAGTAGTGGTTTTGCAGGGTCACATGGCAAGGCTATATTCAGCTTCTTTAGGAACTGCTAAATAGTCCTCCACAGTGGCTGTATCATTCTGCATTCCCACCAACAGTGAATGTGTTCCTATCTCTTCATATCCCCTCTAACACTTGTAGTTTACTGTCTTTTTAATAGTGGTCTTTCTGATAGGTGTGAAATGATAACTCATTGTAGTTTTGATTCGCATTTCCCTAATCATTAGTGACGTTGAGCATTTTTTCATGTTTTTTTTTTTTTTTTTTTTTTTTGCCATTTGTTCTTCTTCTTTGAACAAGTGTCTTTTCAAGTCTTTTATTTTTTAATTGGGTCATTTGTCTTTTTATTGTTGAGTTGTAACATCTCTTTATAGATCCTAGATAGTAAACATTATCTGACATGTGATTTCCAAATATTTTCTCCCATTGAGTTGGCTGCCTTTTCACCCTTTGACAAAGTCCTGTGAGGTGCAAAAGTTTAATTTTGAGGCAGTCCCATTTATCTATTTTTTCTTTTGTTGTGCGTGCTTTGAGTGTAAGGTCCAAGAAACCACCACCTACTACAAGGCCTTGAAGATGTTTCCCTACATTTTCTTCTAGTAGTTTTATGGTCCTGGCTTTTACATTTAAGTCTTTGATCACTTTTGAGTTGGTTCTTGTATAGGGAGTAAGATAGGGGCCCTTTTTCATTCTTTTGGTTATAGATATCCAGTTCTCCCAGCACCATTTGTTGAAGAGACTGTTTTGTCCTGTTAACATGGACTTTGTAGGTTTGTCAAAAACTAGTTGACCATATAGGTGAGGGTTTATTTCTGGATTCTCAATTCTATTCCACTGATTTATGTGTCTATCTTTATGCCAGTACTGTGCTGCTTTGACCACTGTAGCTTTGTAATATGTTTCAAGATCAGGCAGGGACATTCCTCCCACATAGCTCTCTTTTTAGTATGCTTTTGGCTATTTGGGTGCACTTTCCTTTTCAAATGAATTTGGTAATTGCCTTTTCTAATTCTGTAAAGTAGGCTGTTGGAATTTTGATTGGTATTACATTGCATTTATAAATCAGTTTGGGTAAGATTGACATCTTCATGATATTTATTCTTCCAATCCATGAACACTGAATGTCTTTCCATTTGTTTAGGTCTTTTAAAATTTATTTTAGCATTGTTTTGTAGTTTTCTGCATATAGGTCATGTACTTCTTTGGTTAAATTAATTCCTAGGTATTTGAGTCATTTTGTTACTAGTGTAAATGGAATTTACACTAGTAACTACTTAACTCTGTCTCTGTATCAGGAAAGCAGTCACAGGCTATATGTTAACAAAAGTGTGTGGTTGTATTTCAATAAAACTTTATTTACAAATGCAAGCTGCATTTGTTCTGCAGTCTGTAGTTTGCTGACCACATAAATCATCAGGGTCTCTCTTAGAAGACTCTGGGGGTTTTCTCCTTAAGTTTTAGTATTGATCTTTCACCTGGTCTCAAGATATGAATCCAGACACAGCAAGTTGTATTTGTGGTCACACAGACTCCACCTTAGCCCACAAGGAGGAAGTCTAAGTCAATCCTGCCATGCATAACCACCCTGTCTGATGATTTGAGCCTAACCTGAATGCTTTCTAGGACCTAGGAAGTTTCACTAATCACTTTACTAAGGTTTCACACCTCCTTTTCTATTGGTTGACTTTCATCATAGGGATAACTGCCTGTAGAGTGTACAAAAATAACTAGTCAATTATCCTCCAGGAAGCTCTCCTGAGTAACTTAGGGTAACCTTATTGTGGAGAAATTAACTCAGTTGTTTGCAGGCTACATATGCTACTGATGATGTTTCTTTAAACACTTGAAGACACCTTTGATCTTTGCTTTGGATTATCTTTTCAAGGATGTTTGTGTAACATCCTTGGTAGATCTAGTGTCTCTATCCAAGCAAAGGACAGACTTGCTTTCAGCCTTGGAAGATAGAGCTAATGTCTCCTTCTGGAGCAAAAGGCAGACATGCTTAAATATGTTATAAAAGTTTTGGGTTCCCCAAGATCAGGGTTCCTCTCCTGTAATGCAACCCCTTGTGTGTGCAGGGGTCATCTGGCTCTCTTCACATCACCCTGTGGAAATTGATGCTCTGGGAACTGGTGCTGTTACTCTGGCTACTGCTATTGATGTGAGTAATAAATGGTCCTTCATATTTGACCCAGGAGTCTCACGTTTTCTACTAATATCCATAAAAACTGTGATAGCCAACTTATTAACTAGTAAGAAGGATAAAATCTCACCTACTTTTCAGTTCTTCACCCACATCAAGCAGCTACTACCAAATTGGTTGGTATGGGTACAGGAGACAGAACTGATTTTCCATCCTTAGTCCAGAAAGTGTGAAAAGGGCAGTGGGCATGGGAAAGACCAGAAATGTTCTGGATCAGCAGGTCAACAACAGTGGAGGGGGACAGAAGAGCACAGGGGCATGGGTCTATGAAAGATCACTGTCCCCAGCATTTACGTAATAGGAAACAGGTTTAACCTTGATTTCTTCCTCCTCTATTTACTAAGAATAGTTTTATTTGACTTGTCTTCAATCTTGTGAGTGATAGGCTGGGCTACATGAAGGGATCTGGGAAAACTTGTCATCTCCTTCCAGTGTCTTTTTATAGCCTTTTCTCCTTTCCAGGTGATCCTTTTCCCCAATTAAAACCCACTTGTAGGGAAGAACCCATCGACAGTCAGTGATACCTTAGTGTTGATTTAAATTATTATGGTGTTATTTCTTTTAGAGAACATTCTTTGAATGTAGCTGTGTTTTTGGAAGGAACAGTTCTTCCACTTGGAAGACATTTACAGCATTTTAGAGCAGCCAGGGTGGTATTTTAAGGGATTTCCTAGTGTCCTTGACATTGTACCTTGTAGGCAGCTCCATCTACCTGACTGGCAGGGGTCCTGATGGTGAGGTCCTTGAAGACATCCCTCCCACTATGGGCAATCCTTACTCTCCTAAAAATATATTGCATTAAGCTAAAACTGGAAAGAAAATAAATGTAGGTATGCATTGCTTTTTGAGTCTTTTAAAAATATCCACCAGTTGGGATACCTCATATCATAATTTTCATGTTTAGGGCTCTTTTCAGAAACTTTTAGAACATCTAAAGGAATATAGAATTTTTAAGAGATCTTCATCCCAATTAACTTGGCCTATTTTTAAAGAAATGGGAATGATTATCTCAGAGATTAATTAAATTGCTAAAGTTGATGGTGGACAAGAACCTAAATGCTCCCATAAATTTCTCTTCCTTGGTTTGGAATGAACAGATCATGAGCAAAAGGGCAGAGGTTATGGAAGTGAATGAGGCCATTGCCTTTTACATGTCTATGGTGTCCTTTCATTTTGCAGCAGTAGGTAGGAGAGAAGAGAAGAAATCTTCATTGCCTTCACATTTGGATCATATAGTGTATTCCCTAATCCAAAATGAAATATCATGCTAATGAATCAGTCTTAAACACAATGCTTATCAGAGTAATGAACAGAGTGCCTTGATGTCCAGGGCTGCTCCTGCCAGCGGTACCAGAAGCTATGCAAGGAAAGCAGTTATTATCATCCAAGACCTCATCTCAAAGGATTTAATGACTCTGAAAGATGTGGGGGAAGAATGAGTTCATACCTTAATAAGAAATGACTTTAAAATTACTGTATCTTTATTTTCTGAAGGAGAAATAAATATTGTCCACTGATCCTTAAAAGTTCTCAGACGTTTGGGCTTGAAGGGATGGATCCTGGAACAACCCAGACACTGGGTTTTCCTAGCTGATTGAGACCCTCAAACCATGAATTAACTGGGACAGTGTCCAAGGGAGAGGTTTGTGAGGATTTGGTTCTCACTCTTGTCTCCTGCCCTGAACTAAACATTTCATGAAGGATTTTGTTCTTCCATAGTGACTACACAAAAGGAGCCACGCTCCGATGGGATGTGCCTTCTTTCCCCAGCTTTGCTGACATTCTTGGATTGCCTGGGTATGATGCTGCACTCCTTGCTTACTAACAGAATTGATTTTGTCTAGATATCCAGTTCTTAGGCACTGGGCCTCTTGTCAACCCCAGAAAGAAAATTTCTCAGTACTAATCAACCATATCAACCATAGTAATTACGTTTCCCTTGCCAGTGGGGTTAGGAATAAGGCTGTAATGGTATTCTAGCCAATGATATACTAGATGAAGTCTGCTGAGGGCCATCTGGGAATGTTTCCCTTACTCTCAAAAAGAAAAAGATGTTCCTTCTAGGCCTTTGAGCATTGTTGTGTGAAGATGTGATGCTTGGAGCTACTTCAATCATCTTGCCCCATGAGAGTTCAAGCTGATGGCGGAGCCAAGAGATGGATGGAAAGAACTTTGGCCCTAGAAGGCATGATTGAGCCACCAAATTAAACTGAAAATGCCCCAATTCTAAACTCTATATTATGTGAGATAAATGTCTTCATTGTTTAAGCCTTTTTGAGTTGTGCCTTCTATTATATGTAGCTGGAAAGATTCCAAACTGACACACAGTCACCATTCTTGGCTTCCCTTTTCCCATTTCTTCACCATGTCCTTCTTTATAAAGACCTATTTCTTAAGAGATAGTTGGCACTTGTTAGCTCAGGCATCCACCTAGATCCCACAACAGCTGGCCTCCTCTGAGGACATGTATGGGACAAGGGTTCTCCAAATCTTCTTTGAAACCTCCCAGATGACTTGGAAAGGAGCACTTTTAAAGCAGCAATGTGAAAAATGGCAATTCCAATTTTCCTTTAGAGTGGAGCAAGACAGTCACAAAACTTCAAAGGAATAGCAGGCACCTGGGCTCTTTGGCAAAGGACTTCATGGAGGCCCATTTTTGCCCATCTACCTGTCTGGTTCTGACTGGGGACATGGTTTCCCACACTGCACGATTCTTCTCTCAACTGATATTGCTTGCCTGGGAGAGGGGAGTTGGGGCACTGTGAGGATGGGAAGACCTCAAGAATTTTTATTTCTTAGAACCTTTTGCTTTTTCTTTCCCAAATTGGAAAAACAGGAAAATAAATTCCCCACATATTCCTGAATTTCTTTTCTTCTCTAGTCCTTGCACCTCTGAATATATCAAACATGATAATTTTATGAGCAACCAAGTTATACATAATACATTTTATATTCTTAAAAGTATCAAATGATTTTAGATCTGCAAAGGATGCTAAAAAACAAGAACAGACCGTGCCCAATTTGTAAAATAATTTGGGAGCATAATATCTTTTTAAGTGGGTTGTTTCAACTCAGAATTCTTATTCCTGTCGAAACAATAGTGGTTATGTTCCCAGTCTGGATCACAAAATTCCAAATAATCTGTAATGTGCAGCAGACTTATGGTTCACTAATAATTATGATACAGTTCATGCTTGCTGAGTATCTACTATGTGCCAGACTCTTTACTCTGACCTTTACATATGTTATCACAATAATTTAATTTTTATAACAACCCTATTTTAAAGGGAACCAAAGCTCAGATAGGTTAAGTAAATTGCTCAAGGACACACAACATGTATATAGTAAAATCAGGGTCCTGTGGTATCTCTGGACCCAGAATTGGTTGTTTTCACTCATCTGGCTGTCCTAATGGGTCTCAATCACCAACTGCATCAATGTTTCTATTGCAATGTCGAGAGCACATCTCTCAGCCCCAGCAGGCAAAGGCCTCCTTCTGATTTCTCTGTTTTTCTCCTCAATAGCCCAGGAATTGAGAGAGAGAGAGAGAGAGAGAGAGAGAGAGAGAGAGAGAATCAATGTGATAGGTTGGTTGGTATGAATATTCCATACTGTCATTTGTCAGAAAACCTGGTCTCCAACTCTGGCCTTGTGCATCCATTGGCTCTCTCAACCCTCCACCCCCTTCCCCCCAGGGAGCTGAGCCTGAGCTGGAGATAATACACATACTACCCATTTACATTTCTGCAGCTTTTACCACCTGCTTATAGCCCAATCTCTGACATAGGCTTGATAAAAGGACTTGGTGATTATTAAAATCCCAGCTTGGACCAGAATTTAATTTTGCAAGCATTCAATAAAACATGGCTTTAAAACAAACATAGTGAGATTTCTGCCCCTCCTATTGGCATCTCACTGGGCTGAGAACTATCATAACCTTCTTTATGCCTCATTTCACCTACTTCCCTTAGCCCTCATCTCCTGTCTCTAGACCTGCCATCTCTCTTCCAGCTTGGTTAATATCCCATCATTTCCTAGTCTTCTGAAAGTGTCGGGAGTCTTATACAATCAGTCAAGTTGCCTCAATGCCTCCAGTTGGCTTTCATCTCTCTCAGTGTACTGTTATGGTTTCTTATTTTAAAAAATTATCCAGTCAAGTTCCTAGTCTTCCTTGATGGTAAGTTCCTTCCTTGATAGCAAGTTCCAGCCTACCCCTTTTCTTTAAAAGCAAATTCTAATTTCTCCTGCTACCCAGTAGCTATCTTCTTATGCCTCCTCTACTGTGAACTGGAAGACCTTAAAACTACCCTTTTTGCCTTTGAGTATAATTAATAGTCTATTGAAGGTTCATAATTTAGTTGTGGAATTATGGACCTGGCTTTCTGCTCTTTTTTATTCTGTTTCCTAGATTTTGCTCCTAATTTCACTGCTCTTCAGTGTTCCTACTCAAGGGGAGAGAGAAGTCAGGGACAAGGCAAAGCAAAATGCCTTAACCAAAGGGGAAGTTGCTGCAGCCGCATGGCTAAGAGGAGGAGTTTCCATTCTTCATGGACTCTTGTTCACTCATTTTCACAGATAATTGGGAGTTGGTTTTATAAAATGGAAATGACATGAAAAACAACATAGAAAGACCTTAGCAACATAATCAATACTGAAAATATGCCCAATATGATGAGTCCTAGTCTGAGAAATTATCCAGAACTTTTAGGAAATAAAGGATGAATTAAGTTATCACCATTATGAGTGAAAAGTGTTCCCCTTTGGGAACTGGGCATCCTTGGTCTCCAAGACCTTCAGTGCCATTAGTTGATTAATTAATTCATTAACACCTTGTAGAGCACAAGATATTGACTCCATATGGCACTGAACAGGCAGTTTGATTTCTTTAGAAAATTTCTCTTATACGAAAGCACAGAAATAGTAAATAATTAAGCTCTAAGCTGCCTCGTTGTGATCTTTTATTGATTGAGGCAGAGATTTGAGAGAAGGAAGGCTTCAGGCACTTGCTCCATCCAGACTCTTATTTGCCTCACAATGGCATGTTACCATGAGGTGCTCGTTCTTATTATAAAGACTTTAAGGAAAATTACAAGCCCACAGCATGTTTATGGCTCGCCTTACTTTTGTCTGAGGTTAACCGCCCTGTGATATGCTCCCTACTTCAAAACTTCAGCCTTGAAGATGGAAACGTTTTCTGGTGGACTCCCAAGAGGCCAAGGGAAGTGAAATGACGAGTGTGCTGCCTGCTGTCTTCTGAGTCCTGGCTTCATTAAGCTGGGTTTTTAATGTTTTTGGCTTTTCTTTTTTTCCTAATAAAGCTGTTAGGACAATGACTTATGCTCGTGCGTCTCAGTGAGAACTCCACGGGATAAAGGCGGGGGTGTGAGCAGAAATATTTGAGCTTGGCTCGATGACCGAGAAAGTTGTCTGTGCTGTTCTGCTGCAGAGAATTTTTGCTTCTTCCCTTCCAGGTCACTACATTGCCCCCAGCTCCCATACCTGCTCCCCACCAAGCCAGCTCCTCATTCCCACCTGCAGGTCTCCTGGTGGGTCCTTTGGGCTTGACTCTATCCACCCCAAGTGGGAGGGAGACCATCGAGGTGGGATTAGGGGCTATCCCAGTGTCCTCAAAACTTTCCACACCTCTTATCCTGCTTCGGTTCCCTTTACTCCCTTGTGTTCTCTCAGCTATTGTCCTCTTTCTCTCCTTCTCTTCTCAGCAAAGCCTCTTGAAGTGATTATTTACACTCACTGCCTCTACTTTCCCACCTCCCAGGCACCTCCCAGTCTGGGCTTTCATGCCTCCCTTACAGCTGTTCCCTTTATGTGAAGCTCATCTCACTGCTTTAGGGGGTAGATCTAATGGACACTCACATGACTCATATTCCTGCTGGGGGGCTTTGGAAACGAGCCCCAACTCCCTCCTTAATATCTCCTTCTTTGACTTTTGTGTCTATTTTGATAGGGTTTTCCCACTTACTCCTTCACGAAGATATCCCTTTGAGAAAGGACTTATTGCCTAATTGAGTCTCCTTCAGGAGTCCCGTCATTTTAGGAGCAAAGTTCTATTCTCCTTGGATGGTCCCTGGCAGTGGTTTAAAGGCCCAGCCATTTCTTTTCAATGTATACCTCCTCTAACAGGAATCTTTGCTCTGGAGCTCTCCCTGCGGCTGGCAGAGATTTGTCAGGTCTGCCTTGCAGTCTGACCACTCTCCCTGCCCAATCCTGCTTCTTTCCTTTTCCTTTCACATGCGTTACTCCTCAGTAAACCTTTTGCTGTTCTAATTCCAACTTGGTGTCTGTTTCCTGGAAGATGCAAATGACCCCTTTTATTTGAACCTATAATTAGCACTATACTTGTTAAATATATGTCCCAGAGACTTAAATCTTCAGTCTGTTCTATGCTGGTTGAACCCTGAATCAGCAGAATTGCAACACCTACTCTCCAATTCATTGGATTCGCCCAGGACAACTAACAAAAGGATCATGATGGACAACACCCATCCCCCAAAACAGAGAGTATCTACAACTGCAAGCATGACAGTTCCATCCATCTGCCCCATGGGATCTAAGCCCCCTTGCAATCAGAAACAGAGTGGGCATCACCACCCCAAAATCCTCAAGATTGAGGAATGAACAAACATAAGGGGAGAAAGAAACTATGGAGTAATGTAGACTTATTATAATTCTAGCAATGTAAGAACTTTTATCATTGTTATAAAGGCAGTGGCCTCCAGAAGTTCTAGGGGAGGGAAAGGGAAGAATAGGTGTAACATGGGACATTTTGCGGACATTGGAATTGTCTTGCATAACATTGCAATGATGGATACAGGCTATTATATATTTTGTCAAAATCTATAAAATTGTGCAGGGCAAAGTGTAAACTATAATGTGTAAATTATAGACCATGGTTAGTAGCAATGCTTCAATATGTGTTTATCAATTGTAACAGATGTACCACACTAATGAAAGATGTTGTTAATGTGGGAAAGTGTGGGAGGGGGAGGGTGGTGGGGTATATGGGAATCGTATATATATATAGTGTGTGTGTGGGGGGGCGGTGGGGAAGAATCGGGAATCGAACCTGGGACCTCATACATGGGAAGCTGTTGCTTAACCACTTGAGCTACATCCACTCCCCTCTCTTATATTTTTGAAATAACATTTACATTAATCTAAAGCTTCTTTAAAAATAAAAACTAAAATAAAAAAACAACAATTCAGTGCCTGAAACTATGGTGCTTCTTTCAATTTCTCCAGTGATCTGCCACCAACAGCCAATCCCTAGATCCCCCAGGATCTCTTAGCTGATCCCTTGTCTCTCTTCTCCCTGCAGCTACCTTCATTCTGGCCTGGATCACTGCAACCGCCTCTTGAATAGTTTCTCTGTCCCTAATCCCACCCATTCAATCAATCCTTTGCTCTCTTGTCAGAGTGATCTTAATATATGAATCTTGTGTCTTTCCCCTGGTCAACCCTCTTTTAATAACTGTCCACCACTTTCTATGATCTGCTCTCAGGATAAAACCAAACATCTCAAACTGCCTCAGGGAAATGGTTCCCCAAGTGTGGGTTTTGGACTGACAGCATCAACACCACCTGGGCACTTGTTAGAAATGCAAATTCCTAGGCTTAAGCCCAGAACTACTGAATCAGACACACAGGCGGTGGGGCTCAGCAATCTGTGTTATAACAAGCTTTCCAAGGGAAGCATGCTAAAATATGAGAATCAGTGGCTTAGCAGGTCATCCACCTCTTTAGTTCCCTCTTTTTTCCTGTCCACATTTTCCCCCTCTGCTCTGACCACATGGGAAAACTTGTGCACTTAATCTGGGAGCTCCCTCTGCTAACTCCTACATTGTCTTCAGGAATTAGTGCATGTGTCATCTCCTCCAGGAAGCCTTCCTTACCTTTCACTAGGTGAGTTAGACATCCTTCTTTTGTGCTCTCACAGTCCTCTATGCTTCACTATGTAAACCCTCTTCTCAGTGTGTTATAATTGCCTTTTTACCAGGCAGCATCTCCTGCTAGACTATGAGCTTGTTCGGAAGAAAGATTGTCTTTCATCTCTAAATCTCCATGGCCTGACTCACTGCCAGTCCCAGAGAAGGGGCTCAGTGATGACGTCCTGATGGAATAGCATTTAGCCCCTGCCTTTGCTGAAGTCATTGGGCTCTGCTGGCAGTATCAGCTGCCTGCAGCAGGTGTATTTTGCCTCCTCCCTCAGCTTCATGTACTGCTGGACATCTACCCCAAAAGTCGTGAGACTAGCATTTGATTTCACCCTGCCTGTTTCATTTTAGCCCTGGGTAGCTGGCTGCTGGCACCTGTGAAATGGATGCCAGCTTTGGGTCCGACTGGCCTTGCAAATGTGTGCACAGGAAGCGGGCAGTGCACAGTTCAAACAGAATCATCTTGGAAGAGCTTTGATTCTCTCAGCTAAACAGTCTGACTCTGCACTCCTGGGAATTTGGCATAACTCTACCATGCCTTTGGGGATCAGCTCTGCAGCAGAGCCAGCAGTGGCTGCTACTGCTGCTGTCTTCCCAGACTGTTTAACCCTGAAAAGCCTTGGTTTCTCTATCTTCACAGCAGGCATCATCTAGATTAGTAAAGTGTTCTACCAAGGGCTCCAGGCACAAGCCTTTCCGAGTGAGTCACTCCCTCAGCAATTCTGCTTTGAGAGCACAGAATATCGGGCATGCAACTTGAAATACATCTAAGCTAGAGGGCTCCTCTTTTCATGTTCATAGGTGCTATTAAAATGTTATTTTTAGTTAAAAAAGGAAGATAAAAGTTATATCAGATTAATTGGAAATATATTTAAATTAGCAGTTTGCATTTTATATATAATTTGATGGCTTTTAAAAATTGTCATGGCTCCTTACCTGTTATTACCCAAATCTTATGCAGATAAGTAAATAAACAAACATGTCTGTTAAAACAAACAAAACAACACAAAACAAACAACAAAACCAGAGGGAGATGGTTGAGGGGGATCATTGGTCCCCCGAGGCAATCTGGGAGCCTAAAGGAAGGATTGTCCAGGTTGTATGTGCTGAGCAAAAGGAGAGCAGAGAAAGGTTACTTCCTGGTCTGAGAAGAGCATTCCCTACTGTCTCAGCAGCTCCTGCCCCTTCTGAGCAGTCCAGAATGTAACGGGAAGTGGAGGTCCCAGAGACAGGGGGAAAGGTTTGAGCTTGGCAGAGCAACTTTGCAGCCTTGTGAGTCTGGATTCCTTCTTTGCACAAGTCAGTGGGACAGCTTTCTCCCACCAGTCACCCTTCAGACAAAACACATCGCTATAAGGCAGGGACTTTTGGGAGAATCTGAGAAAATGATGGGAATTCTCTCCAGAAAAAGGAACATTTCCATGAACGTGCGTATTTTTGGGAGTCTCATTTCAGGTGGCTTGTGGAATCTCTGAGGTTTGTCCATTAAACCAGAGGCACCCATGGACTGCAGATAAGGAATCTGTACTGCTGGTTGCCCCGTTTTTTTGTGCACCAAAGACCCCTCTTCCCAAGCCTTCCTCCTTAAGCCCCAGGCAGAATTGCTCCCTTCTCAGTGCTCACATAGCATGTGGTCCTTGCTGCCCAGAAAACTACAACAGGTTACCCAGCTTCAGACTCCAGAGTCAGGCTGGCATGGGTTGCTGCCCTGGGTTCCTGTCCTGGCTGCCCCACTCCCTCACTGCCTAACTTCTTGGACTGATTAATTAACCATGATGAATGTCAGTTTTCTTGCCAATAAAGTGAGCATGATCACAGGATCTTCCCTGCAGGCTTGTGAGAATTCAGTGAGCTGCTGCGTGTCGGGGTGTACACAGGGACTAGCACTGAGGGGGAACCAGGGGCTGGGCCTTTTATTATCTGTATCTCTGGCATCTGGCATGGGGTTTGCACACAGTAGGTATTCAATTAATGTTGGATGTATTAAAGAAGAGGGGGAAGACCTATGCTAAAATGGGGATACGTTTATAGGTACAAGATTTGCTAAATGTGACAGGCAGGCAGTAGTAAAAGGAGAGCTGCCTTAGCTTTAGGGTTCCCATTCTGTTTAGGGTCCTGGATTTTTCCCACAGGTGGAAGGCTGTTCACTCAACCTAGGACCTGGTGAGTATGGATTAAATGAGATAATGTGAAAAATGTAGCATGGTGCAGAAACCCTGGCTTTGGAGCCAGAATTGGGTTTGGATCTAACCTCCAACACTCACTTGACTTTGGGCAAACTTACTCTCTCAAGGCTTCAGTTTCCCCAATTGTAATGTGGGAATAATGACAATCTCACAAGACTCTCGTGAAGATCCGATTAAGACAAGTATGTAAAATGTTTAGCGCATAGAAGATGCTGAAAGAGTAGAAGTCATAGATATTCCTGGTCGTCCTTCTAAACCCCTATTGTTGTCCCTTAGAATTGATATATTTTCTGTGCCATTGCTGTAAAAAGTTTTACAATATTACTGTTAGCTATAATCCATAATTTATATTAGTTGTAACTTCCCCATCTATCACCATATTCTTAACACTTTATAAAAGAAGAACATTCTTATATTTATACTATTAATACATTCTTATATTTATACTATTAATCACAATCTTCATCCACCACCAAAATCATTATGTTATATATTCCTTAGATTATTCTCTAGCTCCCTTTCAATTGACGTTTATGCCCACAGACTATCCCTTTCAACCACCATCACGTTAATAAACCAGCAGTGTTAGTTATACTCACAACAGCATGTTACCATAAATTCTGTTAATTTCCACCCTTTTACAATAAACTTTATTAAAAAGCAGCTCCTATTCTCAACCCATAGTCTATCCCCTAGTAACCTATACTCTAGAGTTTACCTCTCTGAGTTTACACATGGTATTTAGTTCACATTAGTGAGACTCTACAATAGTTGTGTCTGGCTTATTTCACTCAACATAATGTCCTTATGTTTCATCCATGTTGTCATATGCATCCCAATTTCATTTCTTCTTACAGCTGAATAGTATTCCATTGTATGTATATCCCACATTTTGTTTATCTATCTATTGGTTGACGGTCACTTGGGCTATTTCCATATTTTAACAATTGTGAATAATACTGCTATGAACATCGGTGTGCAAGTGTCAGTTTGTATCCTTGCTTTCAGTTCTTCTGAATATATTCCTAGCCATGGGATTGCTGGATCATAAGGCAGTTCTATATTTAGCTTCTTGAGTACTGCCACACTGTCTTCCACAGAGGCTGCACCATTCTATATTCCCACCAACAGTGAAGGAGTGTACCTATTTCTCCACATCCTTTCCAGCAGTTGTAGTTTTTAAAATTTAATTTATTTTTAAAAAAATAATGGCCATTCTATAAGGCATAAGATGGTATCTCATGGTAGTTTTGATCTGCATTTCCCTAATAGCTACTGATATTGAACATTTTTTCATGTGCTTTTTGGCCATTTATATTTCCTCTTTGGAGAAATTCCTATTCAAGTCTTTTGCCCATTTTAAAATTGGGTTGCTTGTCTTTTTATTGTTGAGTTGTATGATCTCTTTATATAAAATGGATATCAATCCCTTATCCATATGTGGTTTCCAAATATTCCATTGAGTAGGCTGCCTTTTTTATTTTCTTGAAAAAATCTTTTGAAGAACAAATGTGTTTACATTTGAGGAAGTCCCATTTGTCTATTTTTTCTTTCATTTCTTGTGCTTTGGGTGTAAGGTATAAGAAACTACTGCCTATCCCAAGATCTTGAAGATGTTTCCATATATTTTGTTCTAGGAGTCCTATGGCTGTAGCTTTTATATTTAGGTCCTTGATCCATTTTGAGTTAATTTTTGTAGAAGGTATGAGATAGGGGTCCTCTTTCTTTGTTTTGGATAAGGATATCCAGTTCTCCCAGCACCATTTGTTGAATAGATTGTACTGGCCCAGCTGGGTGGGCTTGATAGCCTTGTCAAAAATCACTTAACTCTAGATGTGAGGGCCTATTTCTGAGTTCTTGATTCTGTTCCATTGGTCAATATGTCTATCTTCATGCCAGTACCATGCTGTGTTTACTACTGTAGCTAAGTAATATGCTTTAAAGCCAGGAAGTGGGAGTCCTTCAACTTTGTTCGTCTTTTTAAAAAACATTTCTGGCTCTTCTGGGCCCCTTACCCTTCCAAATAAATTTGATAATTCTCTTTTCCATTTCTTCAGAAAAGGTTGTTGGGATTTTTATTGGGATTGTGTTGAATCTGTAAAGCAGTTTGGGTAAAACTGACATTCTAATGATATATAGTCTTCCAATCCATGAACACAGAATGTCCTTCCATTTATTTAGGTCTTCTTTGGTTTCTTTTAGCAGTGTTTTGTAGTTTTCTGAATATAGGTCCTTTATGTCCTTGGTTAAGTTTATTCCTAAATATTTGATTCCTTTAGTGGCTATTATAAATGGAATTTTTTCCTGAATTCCTCTCAGATTGCTCTTCGGTAGTATATAAAAATGGTACTGATTTTTGTGTATTAATCTTGTATGCTGCCACTTTGCTGAACTTGTCTATTGGTTTTAGTAGCTTTGTTGTGGATTTTAAAAGACTTTCTAAATATAAGATCATATTATCAGCGAATAGTGAAAGTTTCACTTCTTGCTTTCCTATTTAGGTGCCTTTTATTTCTTTTTTTTGCCTAATTGCTCTAGCTAGAACTTCTAGCACAATATTGAATAACAGTGGTGACAGTGGGCATCCTTGTCTTGTTCCTGATCTTAGCAAGAAAGCTATTAGTCTTTCACCATTGAGTACAATGCTAGCTGTGGGTTTTTTAATAATGCACTTGACCATGTTGAGATAGCTTCCTTCTATTCTTCTCTTTTGGAATGTTTTTATCAAGAAAGATGCTGTATTCTGTCAAATGCTTTTTCTGTGTCAATCGAGAGGATCATGTGATTTTTCTTCTTCAATCTATTAATGTGGCTTATTATACTAATTGATTTTCTTGTGTGAACCACCCTTGCATACTTGGGATAAAACCCACTCAACTGTGGTGTATAATTCTTTTAATGTGCCTTTGGATTTGGTTTGCAAGTATTTTTGCATTTATATTCATTAGAAATTAACCTGTTATTTTATTTTTTCATACTATCTTTATCTGGTTTTGGTATTAGGGTGATGTTGGCTTCATAGAATGAGTTTGGTAATGTTCCTTCCTGTTCAGTTTTTTGTAAGAGCTTGAGCAAGATTGGTATTAGATCATCTTTGAATGATTCATAGAATTCACCTGTGAAGCCATCTGGTCCTGGGCTTTTCATTTTTGGGAGGTTTTTGATGAGTGTTTCAATCTCTTTACTCATGATTGGTTTGTTGAGATCTTCTATTTCTTCTGGGGTCAGTATGGGTTGCTTGTGTGTTTTTAGGAATTTGCCCATATTGTCTACATTGCTTGTTTGTTGGCATATAGTTGTTCATAGAATCCTTTTATGATCTATCTTATTTCTGTAGGGTCAGTGGTAATTCCCCCCCCCCCCATTTCTGATTTTATTTATTTGCATCTTCTCTCTTTTATTTTTTTGTCAGTCCTGCTAATGTTTTGTCAATTTTGTTGACCTTCTTGAAGACCAACTTTTGGTTCTGTTGATTCTCTCTATTATTTTGTTGTTGTTGTTCTCAATTCATTTATTTCTGCTCTGATCTTTATTATTTCTTTCCTTCAGCTTGGTTTCTGATCTTTTTCTAGTTCCTCCAGAACTAGGTATTTAATTTCAGCTCATTCTATTTTTTTTTTTTAATGGTACCGAGGTACCGGGAATGAGCCTGGGACTTCACATGTGGGAAGCCAGTGCTCAACCACTGACCCACAATGGCTCCCCTGAGTTGGCTTCTTCATTTGTTTGCTTATTTGTTTATTTGTTTTTAGGGGGCACTGGGGACTGAACCTGGGACCTCCCATGTGGGAAGTAGGTGTTCAACCGCTTGAGCAACATCCGCTCCCTCATTCTTTTTTAATGTAAGCATTGAGGGATATAAATTTCCCTCTTAGCACTGCCCTTGCTGTATCCCATAAGTTTTACTATGTTGTGTTCTCGTTTTCAGTCATCCCAAGATATTTACTGATTTCTGTTGCAACTTCTTCTTTGGCCCACAGATTATCTAAAAGTGTGTGTTTTTTAAAACAATTTATTGAAGTATATCATTCATCCATGAACATATGTAAACCATAAGTGTTCAGTAAACATTGTGAACTTACAAAACAAACATGCGTAACATCATACAGGGCTCCCACACATCATCCCACCACAAACACTTTGCATTGTTGTGAAACATTTGTTAACAAATCATGAAAGAGCATTGTCAAAGTATTACTACCAACTATAGTCTGTATCTTCCTCTCTTATACATTTTTTAAGGATTTGTTTATTTATTTTTATCCAGTTTTACCCCCCCCCCCCGTTTATGCTGTGTCGCTGGGCGACTCTGTCCATTTCCTGTTCTCTCTTGTCATCCTTCTCTTCCTGTCCTCACTGGGATTTGATCCTCGGAACCTACGATGTGGGAAAGAGGCATCCTACCACCTGCGCCACCTTAGTTCCTGGTTTTTCGGTGTGTCTCGTCTTGGTTCTCCCTTGTGTCACTCTCCTGTTATGTCATCATCTTACTGCATGGCTTGTGGGGCCTGGCGGCACACCTGCACATGGGGCCTAATGGCCCATGCACCTTCTTTCTTTTTCTTTTTCTTTTATTTTTACCTGGAGGTCCCAGGGATCAAACCCAGGTCCCTCCATATGGGAAATGGATACCCAAATACCCAAGCCACATTTGTCCCCCTGCTATATCTCCCAAGACTGACCAAAAATACCCAAAGTTACAGTCTTTTCCCATAAAGGATAGTCATATAATAAATCAGCCTTGGTTTATCACCAGCATTCCAAAAACCAGACCTAGGAAGAGATACTAGGTCTGGAGACACACACATGGTTTCTAATACAGTGAATGTTTAGCCTACCCTGATTATCACAAAATCAGGAGAGCGAGAATATTCTTAAAAAGTGTGTTGTTTAATTTCCATATATTTGTGATTTTCCCTTTTCCCGTCTATTATTAATTTCCAGCTTCATTGCATTATGATCAGATAAAGTGTTTTGTATAATTTCAATCTTTTTAAACTTTTTGAGTCCTGTATTGTGAGCCAACATATGGTCTATCCTGCAGAAGGATCCATGAGCACTTGAAAAGAATGCATATTCTGCTCTATAAATGTCTGTTAGGTCTAGTTCATTTAGCATAGAATTCAAACTCTCTATTTCCTTATTCATCCTCTGTTCAGATGTTCTAGCCAACGCTGAGAATGTGGTATTGAAGTTTCCAACTATTATTGTAGAGATGTTTATTTCACCCTTCAGTTTTGCTAGTTTGTGCCTCGTGTATTTTGAGGCACCCAGGTTAGGTGTATAAGTATTTTTTATAGTTACTTCTTTTTAGTGAATTTCCCCTTTTATTAATATATAATGACTTTCTTTATTTTTTATAACAGTTTTACATTTAAGATCTATTTTGTCCAATATTAGTATCACTATTCCAGATCGTTTTTGGTTACCACTTGCATGGAATATCTTTTTCCAACCTTTCACTTTCAACCTGATTGTGTTCTTACATCTAAGGTAAGTCTCTTGTAGACAGCATACAGATGGCTCATATTTTTCTTATCTATTTTGTCATTCTACATCTTTTTTTTTTAACAGCATATAAAAACATTAATTGGTGGCAAACATCAGTATCCAGACAATTCTATAGTAACATTGGAACAAAATTTGACTCCCTTGACATTCACAAGCTCAAGAAAAATGAGTCTTGGGTAATAGCAGAGAGCAGAAGCCTAACATTCAATACAACCACAACACAAAAGTCACTAACTGCAAAAAGACTAAGAATTGTAAACCAAGACGTTGCTCCCTTGTGGTGTCTTACCAAAAGTTAGGAGGCAGAAGTTTAGTTAAGACCTGAAAGTCATTCCCAGTCTTGATTTTAATGCCACTCTATGGAATCTTTTGTCAAAGAAATTCTGAACGTGTTTCAACATCTCTCAGTGAAGGAAGCATGGAAGGTATCATCTTCTGTATCTAGTGAGAAAGTGACCTTAGGCTGAGTGGAAGGAGAGCTGTATGTTTGAGATGGCTGCTGTGCCTGCACTTAGAAAATGCCATTTGACCTGCAAACTGAATATGGAAGTTGTTGACAGAGAAGAAACAGTGCTGCCATGATGTCATTCATTTTTCACACTGTCTGTTTTCCTGCCCGTAACCACACTTCAATTACTGTGGGCAATGATTGAGAGTCAAATTTTGCACCATAAAGCAAGTAATGGAAAAAAAGTATCAACACTTGAAAATTTGGAAAATGCAAGATGAAATTTGTGTGTGTGTGAAAGAGAGAGAGAGAGAGAATATTAACACACACAAACCCAAAAGAAAAAAAAAATAAAACATCTGCTTTTTATCAGCAAACATATTCAAAGCATGGGTAGCAGCAGAGGATGAGGTAGCTGAAGGTTCCTAGCCTTTAAAAAAATCCTACATCCAGACGCTTTGATGAAAGCTCTCTGAGAAACATTTTTGAAATATACATTGTATGGTGTTCATGAAACCCACATGGTATAAGAACCTCAACAGCTTCAGAATTTCAGTTGTCTTGATGTTCTAGCATCATCTAAGGAATATTCCTGTGTAAGTCGTCCACATCCGGTTCCCACATGCATTCATGGATGGGATTATGGGAAAGGTCTGCCATTGTCACAGCCTGAAGCCATGGCTTAGGGCTGCATGCTTGAATCACACCTATGACCATCACATACTTTTCTGGCTTGAGGCAGGGCCACCCGAGTGCACCTACTCCAGGCTGCACCCAGAGAAGGGCCCGCTCGGGTCCTGCAGCCTCACTGCCACCCACTGCCACCACCATGCCCTGCCACTCAGCCGCCAGCTCCAGCGACCTGTGCCCACCCGTGACAGCTCCCATGTGCCCAGGTTGCCCTCCATGTGGCGCTGCAGCTGCTCTGCCAGCACCTTGAGCCACAGCGCAAACGGCGGCCTCATGGCCACCAAGCTGCTGGCGCCATTCTGCCCTTCTCAATCTATGTCTTTTGATTGGGGAATTCAATCCATTAATGTTCAATGTTATTACTGTTCATGCATTACTTACTTCATCCAGTTTATCCTTTGGCTTTCCATTGTCAGAACCTACTATTGTCTTTTTACTTTAAGTTACTAATAGTCTTCATTTCTCCACTCTTCAAGTCTCTCGCCTTTGTTAATTCCTGCCAGGCTGTAGCACTCTTTTTAGTATCTCTTGCAAATATGGTCTTTTGGTAATGTATTCTCTCAGTTTTTGTTTGTCTGTGAAGACTTTAAACTCATCCTCATTTTTGAAGGACAGTTTTGCAGGATATAGAATTCTTGGCTGGCAGATTTTCTCTTTCAGTACCTAAAACACATCATACCACTTTCTTCTCACCTCCATGGTTTCTGATGAGAAGTTGACACTTAATCTTATTGAGGTTCCTTTGTATGTGATGTTTTGCTTTTCTCTTGCTCTGTTCAGAATCCTCTTTTTCTCTCTGGTATTTGTCATTTGAATAATAGGTGTCATGAAGTAGGTCTATTCAGATTTATTCTGTTTAGGGTACATTGTCCTTCTTGGATACTGATATTTGTGTCTTTCACAAGGGTTGGGAAGTTTTCAGTCGTTATTTCCTCACATATTTTTCCTGTCCCTTTACCATTCTCTTCTCCTTCTGGGATACCAATAATGTATGTTTGTGCATTTTGCATTGTCATTCAATTCCCTGAGACTCTGTTCCATTTTTTCCATTCTTTTCTCTTTCTGTTCTCCTGTCTTTTCCAGTTCAGCTGTTCTGTCCTCAAATCATGAATTCTGTCTTCAAGCAATTCAAATCTGCTATTCTATGCCTCTAATGTATTTTGAATCTTATCCATTGTGTCTTTTATTCCCATAAGCTCTGTTACTTTTCTTTATGCTCACCCAGTATGTTCTTAATATTGTTTATCTCTTTAGTCATACTTTCCTTCAACTCCTTGAATTGATTTAGGAGATTGTGTGGTTGTCATTGATTAGTTGTCTTAAATTCTGTGTCTCATCGGGATTTTTGGTTTGTTCCTTTGCCTGGGCCATCATTTCCTGTTTCTTAGTATGGCTTGTAAATATTTGCTGACGTCTAGGCCTCTGTTTATGTTGGTGAATTTACTCTGACGATTTCTCTCTCTTGCCTAGCAGTTTTGTTTCACAGCTTTTCTTTGATTTTTGGTTCAACTTATTTTAAGTTTTTAAAATTGCCTCTCTTATTAAAATAAGACCAGGGATTTACTAAGGGGTGCAGATTTGCTTCAGTCTAGTTGGGACGAGAGGCTCCTAAAAGTGGGTTTCCTCTTTGCAATCTCCCAACTGGCCAGCAGGTGGTGCTCATTGGGGAATTTTTTCACGGAGGTGTCTTGAACCTCCACTTACCAGTGATTCTGTTCTGGCCAGGGCTGAGATTCAAAATGGGCTCTGTTGGCCAAATTCACTGAAGAGAAACTACTGTCTCCAGAGAGGAAGACTTCTGTTCCCCCCCTCAATTGGCTACAATGAGTCATGGATTTTATCCAGGCTGTTTGCCTTGAGGGTGGGGGATGGGTACCATTTCGGCTGTGGGGACTAGTAACTCACAGTTTTCATTTCGGCTTCTTCGTCTCTCTGTCCCTTGCCCTCCTGGAGGATGCACAGCATTCTGCTGGACTGCAGATCCCACAGTTGCTCTCTCAGACAGCTTTTAGCCTTTCCTCTGTTGTTTTGGTGAAAGAGTTGAGCCCTGCCTACCTGCTCTGATGTCAGATTCTTGGAAGTCTCAGCTTCTGGTTTTGTTTCTTTTTTATTTATAGCTAAATCCAAACAACGTAATGACTGTCTGAAGGAGGTCTTACCTGGGAGCGTGCAGGAGAGAAACATTGCCCCATAGACTCTGGGGGCTATGGAAACCCTGTGTAGTCCAGGACAGCACACTGCTTGGGGCTTGCTCTGCTGGAGGTACTCTGTGCACATTTCCTAGGCAACTAGATCTTCCCCTTCCTCATCCCTGAGGCCCCTGCCAGCTGAGTTTTCTAGGAATAGACCCACATTTTCCTAATTAGGGAAAGTCCATCTCAGGCTGAGGGCAGAGGCTGTGTGGATCCTGCCCTCTATTCAGCCAGCTATAATAAGAGAGCCCTCCAGGCCCAGGGAGGCTGCTGGGCTTCGTTCATATTCATCATCACTTGGAGCTGCACCTTTTCTCCAGGCTGTGCAGGGATGTGCGTCACCATGGAAACACTAGAGGTGAAATCACTCAAGTGTTGGCAAGCAGAGTTTCTCTCTGGAGCTTGGAAAAATGGAGAATAGGCTCACAGTGGTACAGAATGGAAAAATGTCCTTAAAACAACCTGAACACTTTTAGTTCCATTTGGGGACTTTCCTTTTAAATAAAAACTGAACAATAAGTGAAAGAGAAATGTTTTCAGTCTCTAGATTGGTTACCCCAGAAAGTCCATTGGGAATGGACATAGTAATCCTAATCTGGTGCACATCATAGATTGGATAACACATTCTGTCTGGAAAGAAATGGGGTGACAGCTCAGAGTTGATATTTTAAAGTGATGAAGCTGGAGCCCTGAAGTGTGGGCTGTCATGCCTATTGGCCATTTCTGGTTCTTTGGGCCTAGAACACATTTTCTGAAAGAGTATCTGACACGCTCCTGGTTGCTAATGTCAGTGAGGATGTGTTTGCTCATATAGAAGGGTTCCGAGAGAAGCTGTGCCCCAGACCTGCTCACAGCCGCTGTGTCCTCAGAATTCTGAGGGCTCTTGGGAGCTGATTTTGGCAGTGAGGGACCACACAACTCTGGATGCCCAGGCTGGGGCAAGAGAGGAGAAGCAAGGTATGGGGGGTGTGTGGGTGGGACTGGGGGTGGGTTTGGCACTAGGGTAGCTCGGACTTTAGCTAGCTTGGGAATCTGGGCATGCCCATGGTTTAGAGGAGGCCATCAGTGTGGACCGTCTGCTAATTCTAGCCCAGCATCAGGATCTAAGACGATTCTTGCCTTATTTTCCTACCTTGGTGAAAAAGAGCAGTAGTAATCCTCCTCTGTCTGTCAAGGGCAGTTTTGAACACATTGTGTAAAAGTTGGATGTCATTCATTCATTCAACAAGTATTAACTGAGTGCCTGTCAGGCACTATGCTAGGGCCTGAGAATATAGCTTCCTTGGTAATGGTCATAGACAAGGATGGCAGAATGAATATATGGTCACAGATGAAGATCATATGTTAGCTAAAGACCACTGCTTTCAGAAATGACTCTATTGTAGTAGTCCTAACTCTTCTGGTTTTATCAGGGACTTTGATTACTATGTCAAAGGTGTTAAGACAGACACAACACACACACATACATACACACACCAATTGGCCTTGAAACTAAGGAAAGTCTTTTACTTTATCAGGTAAGAACAGAACGGTCAACTGGAATGCAATCTAATCTATTTCATTTGCACTGTTAAGGTTGCCCTTTAATCTCTGAGTGCCTTAATTTTTTCATAATAAGCTTTAGCAAAAACAATTAGAATATTCTGCATGTGTTAGAGGTTTTGATGTGGGAAGAGATAAAGTTTGGAGATGTTGACATGTGGGATCAGTGACATCTCTCCTGATCTGACTCAGGGCTGCTCTGTGGCACAACTCCAGGGAGAGTCATTTATATAGACTTCATTGTGGATGGTAGCTTCTGGAGATGTGCAACTAGACAGCCCTGGTTCAAGCATCTCTGAAGGGTAGGGTTTTGGAGGCAGGTGAGTCAGTGCAAATGAGTGATGTGCTGTTGACATGGCAGAATAAAATGGACAGAATTAAAGTGACAAGCACAGTGACTGCAGATAGTAACCAAGAGGGAGAATGAGCAAGAATTCATTGAAATAAGACCAGTCCCCTTTGGGAGGCTTCCAAAATAGGGAGGACTGAGGGTGACAATTTTGTTTGTTCTGCAGCACTGGAGACAAACTCCTAAAATGGCCTTATGTATGACTCACCACTTAGTGGGGTTTTGGGTCATATGGATTTCCTGTTTGGTATGTAGTTCTTGGGAAGATTATTGTTTTAGAAAAGGAAGACTTATTTCCTTACTAAAGGCCTTGGGGAGAGACATGCAAATATGTGAGAGGATTGGAAGTAATGTCGCAACCTAGACCTCTGCTGACTGGCCTGGCTCTTCTCTGTTTCTCATAGAGACTGGCTAGAAATTCAGCCAATCTACTACCTCCTGGGCACACACCTAGACTACACTTCCTAGCCTCCCTTGTAGTTAGTTGCAGTCATGTGGCTGCATTGCAGGCAACGGAACTGTGATGTGTACCACTTCCAGTCCTGGCCCATAAAACGTCCTAAGCACAGTCTTCCATGCTCTCTCCCTTTCTGCTGGCTTGATGTAGACCTGGATAGTGACCTGTGTTGGAGGTAGTGGGAGCACAAGACAGAAAAAGTCTGGGTCCCTAAATCACCACTCAAAGGAGACCTCCTTGACAGTTAGGAGCATCCATCGAGGACTTAATACAAACAAGAAATAAACCTCTATCAGGTCTGAACCATCAAATATGTTTGGGTTTGTTGGTAACAACAAGAAGCATTACCATAACTAAAACACTGTTAGCACTGAGTTTTTCCTACCAGGCTCACAACTCACTTTTCTAGATCAGGAGACTATTTCTGGTCTAATCAGTTGTGGTAAAGCAATCATGTGGAGCAAGCCACAGCCATCTCTACTTAAGAAATGGCCTAAGGCCTCTCTCAGCAGAAAGATTCAGTGGGCAGATTTTTCTTAGATGTGAACTGTGAGCATGGCAGTTACTTTGGATTAGTATCTAATGTGGCAAAAAAAAGTCTATGTAGCTGAACTTTGCCTTCCAGTAACTTCCTCTCTTATTTCCAGTTCTTCTCTTTGCCACTGTAGTTTACCTCATCTTCTATTGTCATGTTTCTGGGGGTTCTTCTCAAAGATACTCCCTAGTTCAGACTTTGTTCCTTTTATGACAAAGTTCCCATAGCATGGGCTTTGGAGTCACAGAGACATGAGCTCATATCCAACCATCTCCACATGCTGGCCTTGTGATTTGGACATGTTATTTCTCTGACTCTCAATCTACCCACCTGTAAAATGGAGATGTAGGCATTTCACAGGATGGTTGTGAGTATATAATGAGATCCTGTGCCTGAAGCACCCAGCATCATGCCTAGTAGAGTAGGCACCCACTCAGCAGTAGCTGTGATTTCTGTTGTGTTTGATGTGTTTGCCATCCTGGTTAGTGGCTCTGAATATATTGAGGTTGGCTCAAATCCAGTGGCACTTGGATCTGAACATAATCTTGCAGTTGGCATTCAACTGATGCCAGTGCAGGGATCATTATTCCTTGTGATGTGGGGACTGGATTCATGCTTCTTTTCATCAACCCATTGGCCATGGAACTTGTTCTCGGCTGGACCCTCGGGTCACTGGGCAGTGGCATTGTATCAGGTCCACTTAAGACATCATTCTTGGTCCTTGGCCTTGACTGCCAAGGCATCTCCATGGCACTGCTGGCTGGGGGATGGTTTGGGGAGACTGACATATTCTGAAGGATTTTGAAAGGATTCTATAGAATAATCATTCTTAACCTTCTCTCAGTCATGGGTCTTTTTGAGAATTTGATGAAAGTTCTTTCCAGAAAAATGTCCATATGCACATAGACACAGTGTTTTGCACACTCTTTTGGAGACCTCCAAGGAATATCAGCCCTTGGTCTGCAAGGTTGGATTTGGAACATGCCTGCCTATTCCCAGGGAGCTCTAGACTCTTCCTGGAGAGGCAACTCCAGGCAGCCTTCCCTCCTGGGGCCTCAGCAAAGGAAGAAGTACCAAATACTTTTCTCATCAAGATCAAATCAACTGTGTGAACCCTTGAGGGGCTTTCTCTATGCCTTCCTAGTCATCTCAGTCTGAACAATCCTACAGGTCCTAAATGCTAATCAGTGTCATCGTGAGTCTCTGCCAATGTTAGATGGAACTTAATAGGCTCTGTGGTGGAAAAGGAGTCACCACCCAGGAGGATGGGCAGCAGGGCATGAATGCAGAGGGAAAGGAAAATTAAATTGTGCACGGAAACGATCAAGGGTGCACTTGCCGCTTTTAGACTGCAATCCAAGAGGACACACTTTTGCTGATAGGGCTTAAAGAGATTTTCAGAACCACTGAGACAAAGAATGGTGCCTTCTTCTCCCCTTTCTTTGTTTCCCTTCCTCCTTTTCTGTATGTGGAGCCACAGCCAGTGTAGGGGGAAGGGGCCAGGCCATCCACTTGACTGTCAGAGCTGATCACTGCTGACCTTATCAAAACACAGAATCAATATATTCTGCTCCCAGCAGCCTGGAAAAATCACAAGGAGTTTGAACCGAGGTAATTTGAAGTGCAAAATCGTTTGAATTAGAAGACGAGCCGGTAAACCATGGGGGTCTCTGAATCTTCCCACACCCCTCCTCAGAGCTGGGGAAGACTAGTAGCTTCCTTGGGTTCTGGGGCAGGATTGGCACCTGATGAGGGGGAAGATCCAAAGAAGCCTTCATTAATTGAGCCCACCTACTTGTTGGCTGGTACTCTGGACTCAGAGTACCAGCTGTGGTTCAAAAAAGGCTTATGGGGCTGGGGGCTGGAACCCTGGGCGGTGGACTTAGCCTTCCCCAGGACCCTTCAGCAGCTCTTGGGAAGGTTCTCTGGGCTTGACCCTGGAGCAGAGGTCTTTAGGATCCAGTTGTACCCTTGGAAAACCCAAGCTGTGTCACTGGATTTGCACCACAGGGACTTCATGATGTTCCCAACACTCTCCCCCCACCTATTTATTTGTCCTTCTTTATCTTTTCCTCAGGCATGCTTTCTTCTCTTTTTCTTTTTTACTTTGCTGCTTTTTTATTCTTTTCTTTCAGGAGGGAGAAGACTGGCAAGTAGGAATGAAGAGAAAGCCATTGCTGGTGTGAGAGGAGGGGGTTGGATTGGGGTAGCATGGTGCCCAGAAGTGCCAGCCTTCCTGCAGAAGATGGGGTCACCCTCTCTGGCAGGTTTTGGATTTCTGTAGGGGAACCCAGCTTCTCTAGAGCATCAGAGGTTGTTATCTGGTGGCAGTGGGGCCATGGATTCCATCCCTTCCCTGGCTTCCTAAATCCTTCCAACGTCTCGAGAGTGGTTCCCCACCTCCCCTTGGCATTCCCACCACCTCAGAGCTTGTAGCAGTCAGAGCCAGTGTGGCCCAGGTGCTCAGGCTTGGCAGGATCATCAGCACCCTCATCACACTTTAATATACTTGCCCATTTTTTTCTTCCTCACATGGCTGTGAGCTTCTCAAGGGCGGGGACTGGTCTGACTCATCCTTGTAGCCCCAGAGTCTACCCAAGGAGCCTTTGCAGAACAAAGCTCAAGGAATGAAATTTCCAGGTGATTCAGTCCTCATCAGGTAGGTAAGCCCAGCATAGGTGGCTAGGTGCTACAGTGACCCCCACCTAGAGGCATCTCGGTCAACTCTTTTGTGACCGTGTATCTTTGTTGTTGAGCATAGAACAGCTGGCCACTTCCACACTGTCATGTCTTTGCACGTTGGGTACCCCCTTCCTGGAATGTGTCCAACCCAGACTGAATTAGTTGCTCTTTTTCCTGAGTTCCCAAAGGAATTTGTACTCACCTCTTCTATAGCACCGATCATACTGTGCTTTATTGGTTCTTGCTTAGCTGTCCCTTCCTGTCAATGCAATCATTTGTTCTGCAAATATTTGTTGAGCACCCAGTCTTTGCCAGGTGTGTGGCCTAGACAATATCAGACACAGAGTAGGTCCACATGAAATGCTCATTGAATGTGGTATTTGGAGAGACCAGGCTGAGAAGGGGGCCAGAAACAAGAGATTGAGGCATGTCTTGAAAGTTGGCGTTTTGCTAATAATATTATCAAGTCTAGACCTGGGAGGACAGGAAAATGAGCAGGAACAACAGAGTCTTGTTGGCCCAGGTGGGCTGGGGTGGGGGCCCAGCAAGTCAGGCTGCTGCCAGGACTGCACTGCTGAGGAGCTTGCCCATCAGCAGGGCTCATCCCAGGGTGAGGCCGGAAGTGTCCTGCTAGCTGTTTATACCTGCCATGGCAGTGGACACAGGTCTCAGGATCATGACTGCTGATGTGGAGAGAGAAGGAATGGTTGTCAGGAGAGCATTCAAGGAGCAGCAGAGGCAGGTGGGCCCTGGGGCCAACCTTATTAATAGAGGGGAATGTAATGCATTTAATTTTTTTTTAAAAATCACATGGGTAAAGGAGGAAATCCATCCCTGGGCAAGCAATAAAGCAGCACAGATGAAGCATTACAGGTTGGCGTTCTTATCTGATGAAGGAGAAAGTCTGGCCTTGAATCTCAACAGGTAGGAGGCATCAGCGTGCAGAGACCATGCCTGTGGTTGAGAGAAGGATTTTGCTGGAGTGAGGCTTCCCAGTTTCCTGCATCAGTTAGCATGCCACGGGGGCAGGTGAGGTGGCCAGTGTGCCAGCTGTCAGGACTTCCCGGCGGAGCAGCTGGGAGCAGGCCCCTAGGAGCAGCCTTGCACCAGCTCCAACCTCTCCTCCCAGTGCACACCTCCCCACACAATTGGGATTCCTAGGCCCAGGAATCCTGGGAAATTCCCACGGGCAGGAAGCAGAAGTGCATGAGGCAGCACCAGCCACAGATGGCCCCAGCTTCTAAATAAGCATTTCATTAGTTTGGAACCCAGGGAAAACACGGTTCAAGTTATAGGGAAAAATAAATGAGTAAGGAAAGCCTGATTTTAAATCCTGCTAGTTATTTTCAGCACGTCCATAAACTAAGCAGAGCTCTCTTTTTAAAGGGGCACTGTTAATTAGCTGTGGCGCCCATTTGAGCACTCTGTCTAGTTATAGCATGGTTATGCCGTGCCGGGGAAGAGGCTAACGGTTCCACATATCCTTTTTATGCCCACTCCTGTCATGCTGAAATTGGCTCCCTCGCTCTGTAACTGTGGTTTATGTCGAAGTTGAACGGGAAGAGTGTTGCTTGTGTCT
Organism: Tolypeutes matacus; assembly: GCA_026826555.1. Taxonomy (NCBI): domain Eukaryota; kingdom Metazoa; phylum Chordata; class Mammalia; order Cingulata; family Chlamyphoridae; genus Tolypeutes; species Tolypeutes matacus. The sequence goes on from JAKSZT010053887.1 coordinate 98,424,949, forward strand.
ACACTTGCTTCCCGCCCCAGGAAGGCCAATCCCTCCTTATTCCCCCTCCCTGAGGTTGATGCTCAATCTTGATCGGGAATGGATGTTTCCACAAGTTGGTTGTTCTGCTTCTCGTTTCTTTCCCCACTAAGTAATGCCTGGGAGTGCTTTTTATGTCCTCTGATAACCTCCGACAGCTTGCTCCGAGTTCTTCATCCTTCCAAGGGAATAGCAGGAGTCCTGCTGCACTCCCCTCCACCCCTCCAAGACAAGGCTTCCAGTCTCCTCTTATCTCCCCAGGCAGGTTTGTCCTGCCACGGAGGGATTTTTTTTTTTTTAATTTTTAATTTTTTTAAAAAAAGATACTTAGATTACATGATTTTTACATAAAAAATATAGGGGATTCCCATATGCCTCACTCCCTACCTCTCCCACACTTCCCCACATTTTAACAACATCCTTCATTAGTATGGTACATTTGTTAAAATTGATGAACACATATTGGCGCACTCCCAGTAAGTGTGGATTATAGTTTACATTATAGTTTAATCTCTCTCCTGCACAATTTTTAAAGTTATGACAAGGTATATAATGGCTTATAGCTGTCATTACAACATCATTCAGGACAATTCCAATGTCCTGAAAATGTCCCCATATTACATCCATTATTCCCCCCTCTCTCCCCTCAGAACCTCCAGTGTTCACTGCCTCCACATCAATGATAAAAGTTCTTCCATTGCTAAAATCACAATAAGTCTATGGTAGAATAACAGTAATTTTACTCTAGTCTATTGTTCATGTCCCAATCCTGAGGATTCTGGGATGGTGATGCCCACTCTGCCTCTAATTGAGATGGGGCTTAGGTCCCATGGGGCAGATGGATGGGACTATCTTGCTTGCAGTTGCAGACTCTCTCTGTTCCTTGGGATGGTCGTTGTCCATCATCATTTCCTTGTCCTGGGTGAGTCCAGTGAATTGTAGAGTGGGTGTTGCAACTCTGTTGAGATTTGGACAGCCCAAAGATTGAAGTCCCACGGAGGGATTTAGACTGTGATTCAGAAAGCCTCCTTAATGCCATTGTGGTGAAATATTTTATCAGGCAGGAAGGAATGTGTGGGTTGGAGTCCCAGCTCCACAACTGTGAACTTGTGGAATCTCATTTTCCCCATTTGTAGGATAGAGATGAGAAGCTCTGCTGTTGTGAGGGAATTTGGATGATACCTATAAAGCTCCCGGGCATCTTCTGATCTTTTCTTTAGGTCTTTACCACCTGGGGCTTGCATGAGGTATGAGACAGGTGATCAAAAGAACTCTTTTTTTTTTTTTTTTCCAGTCAATTTTAAAATTTATTTTATATTATTAACTTTTCTTTGGCCTTGCATGATGTTAAATTTTAGGTTCCTTTTGACCTGCTTCACCCTCTACCTTCACCACTACCTTTCCATGGCTGCTTCAGTTTCATCCATTAAAAAGAAACAACACCGTTAAAAAGGCCAAAGAGCCTTTCATTTTTAGGCTGATTGTGGGTGCAAAAGATCTTGAGTTCTGAGTAAGTCTGGTTGGTTTGGATGTTCTGAGCTGCTCTTGGAAGGACCCTGTAGCAGTTTGATATTATTTATGAATTCCAAAAATATATAATGGGTTATGTTTGTAAATTGGTCTGTTCCTCTGAGTACATTAGATTGTATTAGACTCAGGGGTTTCACTCTTGATTAAATTATGATTAAGGCTTTGATTGGGCCATGTCAGTAGGACTCACAGAGAAAATGACAAAGCAGATGAGTTAGTTGGAGTTTGGATGCTAGAATTTGGATGCTGGAACCCTGTGAAGTAAACATACTGGAGAAGGTCACAGAGAAATAGAAATGGCTTCATAAACATGGCAGAGGCCCCGGGAAGAGAGAGAGCCTAATAGCCTACAGCTAACCTTGTAGAGAGAGCAGAGCAGCTAAGTCCAGAGAGAAACGAGACCCGGGTGAGAGACGAGCCTTTTCCCAGCCTACAGTTGGTATTGGAAAAAGCTGGAACCACAGAACCTTAAGAGGAAAGAGGAAGCCTGAACCCTTGCAAACATTGGCAGCCATCTTGCTCCAGCACATGGCAACAGACTTTGGTGAGGAAGTAACTTATGCTTTATTGCCTGGTAACTAAGTTTCTACCCCAAATAAATACCCTGTATAAAAGCCAACAGATTTCTGGTATTTTGCATCAGCACCCTTTTGGCTGACTAATACAGACCCCAAGGATCCTCCTTAGTATGATTGCTACTGTTTTTGAGTGTCTGCTACATGTCAGCTTTGACTTGGAGGTGTGCACTCTCTATACCATTTAATCTTTATCACCATCCTGTAAGGGAGGCATGATTATTCCCATTTTATGGATAAGGACACTGAGACTCAGGGAGCCTTAGTAATGGGCCCAAGATCTCACATCTGATAGGTGTGAGAACTGGGCTTCAATGAGCCTATTAACTTCAAATTCCATTTTCCTACCACAGTTATTGCTCTAGAAATCTAAGAATCCAAGTTGTGTGATTCCCTAGAACAGCACCATCCATTAGAAAGTTTTCTGGGATAACGGAAATGTCCTATTCTGTGCCATCCGATATGAATGTGGCTACTGAACACTTGATATGTGGCTAGTGTGACAGCAGCACTGAGTTTTAAATTTTATTTAATATTAATTAATCTAGATTTAAATAGCTCATTTGGCAAGTGGTTACTATATTGGACAGTGCAGCCCAGGAGCCTGCAGTTTGCTGATGCAAGTCCTCAAGGAGATTCCAGGAGCGCTTATCAATGCTCTCCCCTGAAGCCTCCCACCCCGCATAGATGGACACACATTCAGTGGTGGTATCTTTCTACTGTTCTGTAATAAATTGCATACGGGATATCACTTTCTGCTCATGTTGACATGGTCTGGGCTCTAGGGGCTTTCGGCTGGACAAAAGTCTGGATGGTCCTCCACCTGCCAGCTTCCTACAGATTTTTTAAAAAAATTTATTTATTAATTATTTCCCCTCACCCCTTTGTTGTTTTTTACTTGCTGAGTCTGTTTGTCTTCTTTGTTTCTTTAGGAGGCATGGGGAGCTGAACCCAGGACCTCCAGTGTGGGAGGGTAGTGCCTAATCGCCACCTCCACTCCCTGCTTTGTTGTATCTCTCATTCTGTTTTTCCTCCTCACGTTTCCTGTTGCATTATCTTGCTGCACCTGCCCATTGTGTCACCTCATTGTCTTCTTTAGGAGACACGTGGAACCTCTGCTCCCTGCTCTTTTGTGTCTTCTATCATGTTCTTTTCTACTTGTGTCTCTTGTTGTGTCAGCTTGCTGCGCCTGCCCATTGTGCCAACTTGCTGCCTTCTTTAGGAGGCATCAGGATCCAAACCAGTGACCTCCCATGTGGTAGGCGGGAGCCCAGTTGCCTGAGCCACATCTGCTTCTCCAGACTTGTGTTTTCTTTTCCCAGATCCCCTTTTACATTTATTTTCTGATCTTCAATCTCAGGGTCTCCAGTTTTACAGCTCAGTTATATTTGTTTTTCTTTCTCCTCTGAAGACCTCACATGGCTTCTTGTCTACCAGTAAGTTTAGCTTCACAATCCTGGGAGGCTTTGGGAATTGTTTCTTTGCTCCATAGCGTGCCTGGCAGTCTCATTACCCTTCTAGGTGCTTGGATTCTTAAACTCTTTTCACATTCATGCCCTTTAGGACATTCTGCTTTTTCTTTTTCTTTAAAATTGCTTTTTTCCCCTGATTATAATACTATGTTGACTATAAAAAATGTGGAAAATATGGGAAAACATTAAGAAAATAAAAACTATCATCACTTTAATCATTTGAGCTTTTTCCTCGAGACATATGTATTTTTTAAAATTACTTTTTATTATTTTATTTTTATTTTTTCATTGCTTTTCGCTTGCTGCTCTCATAATTCTTTCTTTGTCTTTGACATTTGACATTCTGATTATTATGTGTGTCGGAGTTGGTCTATTTGGATTTATTCAGAAGGGAGTATGTTGTGCTTCTTGGACATGGATATCCACATCCTTCAATAAGATTGGGAAATTTTCTACCATTATTTCTTCAAATATTCCTTCTGCCCCTTTTCCTTTCTCTTCTCCTTCTGGGACACCCATGACACAAATGTTTGCATGTTTCCAACTATCTTTTAGTTACCTGAGAACTTGTTCGATTCTTTCCATTCTTTTCTTCATCTGTTCTTTTATATGTTCACTTTCAGAAGCCATTTCTTCAAGCTCACCAATCTTTTCTTCTGCCTCCTCAAATCTGCTATTATATGGTTCCAGTGTATTTTTAATCTCATTTATTGCACCTTTCATTCCCATAAGCACTACTATTTTTCTATGTATGCCTTCAAATTTTTCTTTGTGCTCATCCAATGTCTTCTTAATATCCTTAATCTCTTTAGCCATCTCATTGAATTTATTAAGGTTTGTTTGAACATCTATGATTAGTTGTCTCAATTCCTTTATGTCATCTGGAGGTTTATCTTGTTCCTTTAACTGGGCCATATCTTCCTGTTTCTTGGTGTGGATTATAATTTTTTGTTGGTGTCTTGGCATCTGGCTTACTAGACTATTTATTCTGGGTGTAGTTTCTCTCTTTAGTATAGGGCTTTCTTGTCCTTTCTCCCTTGCTGGTTGTGTAATAGGAGCCGAGGATGTAGTTGGTGCTGTAAGCTGTGGAGGCTCAAGCTTTCTGTGTTGCCCCAGGGACCAGTGAAGCTTCTCCCACCTTTCTCCTTTGCCAGGGGTAGGGAAAGAGTCACAGCCTTGTGTAATAATCCAAGTCATGCAGGCTTAGACTGTAGTTGCCCAGAGAGACTGATGAAGCTTCACACCGCTTTCTCCCCTGCCTGGGGTGGGGATAGAACTGCGGGTGTAGGCAGAAATCTATGTCCTGTGGGTCCAAAATGATTTCAGTTGCCCAGGTAGACTTCCAGCAATTCAGTCTTTGCCAGCCGAATGTACCTGCAGTTACTGGGAGAGGCTGGTACAGGTCCCACCAGCTTCCTCCCTGCCAGAGTCAGAGCTGAAGCCTAGGCTAGGGCTGCAGGCAGATCTGGGTGAAAGAAATCAGTCTCTACCATCACCGTGATTTTCAGTAGTCAGCCCGGATACCCCTCATGCCAGGGGCAGAGTCAAAATGGCAGCTACCGCCTCTTTCCAACTTGGACAGTTTCAAGCTTTAGCTGTTTTTAGGAACATACTTTAGCATGCAGAATTTACTAATCAGTAGCTGAAGTTGGTGCCCAACTGTCTCTTCCTCCCTTGTTTTTGGGAAGTGGAGCCATAGAATAGCTCCTGAGGAGGCTTGTGCCTCCAGTGGAGGCTGGGCACCGGCCTCTGTGGTGTGGAGTGCTCTACTCATGCAAGTTCACTGTAGATGGGCAGTCTCCTCCTTCCATTCTTTCAAGGATGTTGCAGGATGTTATTCCTGTGTTCTGAGGCCCCCAAACAGGTGCTTTAAATAGCTTTGGGTGATGACTAACTGCCCTGTAGCATGAGCTGACTCTAGGAGCTTCTTACTCTGCTGCCATCTTGCTGGTTTTTTTGATATATGTATTTTTAATATGAAGAAATACCATCTGCAGCTTCCATTTTAATTTATCAATAGATCATGAATAATGTGTCATCAAGTATACTTCAAAAAACAACTTTAAATAGTGAGGTTATTTTCTTGTGTGAACGCATTATAGCTTATTTACCAATCCCTTAATTGGACATTTAGATTATTCCCAATGTTTTGCCATTATAGACAACAATAATGAGTTTTCTTATGTACGATTCAGATAATTCTTTGTATATATCTGTAATAAGTTCACTAGAGCAGACTCTTAGAATTGTAATTGACATGTCAAAGGGCAGGTAGGTTTTAGCATTCTCTCTGAATGGTGCCAAAACTGCTTCTAGGAAGGTTTACCAAGTTTTATTCCCATCCACATGAGAGTAGCTGACTGTGATGGAATCAAGTGATCTGAGGAAATGCTCACCCCTCAGATTCGCCACAGCATTTAAAAAAATTATTGGAATTAGAAGACATTTCACTTACTATTGCTGTGTAGCATCTTATCCCAAATATTAGCAACTCAAAACAACCATTATATTTTGCTTGAGATTTTGTGGGAGCAGGAATTAGGGAAGGGCTTGTCTATATGGTTCTTACATGGGGTCACTGATGTGGTTGTTTTCAGAAATTGGCCAGTGCTGCAGTCATTTGAAGGCTTGACTAGGATGAATGTCCAAGATGGCTCACAAACATGGCTGCATTGTTGCTTACTGTTGCCAGAAAGCTCAGCTGGGGCTGTCAACTGGAATGCTCACATGTGCTCTCTCTCCAGCATGTGGTGGTCTTAGGGTGGATAGACTTACATAGCAGCTGGCTTCCCCCAAAGTGAGCATTCCAGTAGGTCCAAGTGGAGGCTGAATGGCCTTTTCTGACCTTGTCTTGGATGTCATTGTCACTTCTACCACACTCTACTGGTTGAAGCAGTCATACAGTCCAGACTCAAAGGGAGAGACATAGACTCCAACTTTCAATGGGAGAAGTGCCAAAGATTTGATGCCATTTTTAAAAATGACCACAGATGATATTTCATGTATAAGCATGGCCTGGATAGTATTAGTGATGCATTTGCCATCAATGGTACTCAAGTTTTCAGGGGATGAGTGTCTTCAAAGTTGTCTAAAGACCATGCTGGATATACAAGATGGCTTTCAAGGATCTTGTCTTGGATTAATGGGTATGTGAATATGGGCAAATGTGAGTATGGCTGGGGATTTATTAGTCAATGTGAACAACAGTTAAGAGCCAGGGTCTTGGGTTGAGCTCATCTCACAGAGCTGGAATTGGCTGGTTGTTGACTCCCAGTCATCTATGATATCAAAGGAGCTCCAGAGAGCCCAAAGTCAGGTGGGAGGGCTTAGTTTTTGATGCCATCCCTGATGCTGCCCAGCAGCAGGCCCAGCATCTACGGCCAGCTGAGAAGTGGTCAATCCACTTCACTCACTATGTCTGCACTAAAGGAGCCCCATCCCCCAGAGTAAGGGTGGAGGAAGGAAAGGGCATGCACAGACTTTTGTTTTAGGACCCTGAGTGTCAAGGCCTGATTTGATCAACCTTGGGTAAGACGATAAGAAAATGAAAAATTCCAGAGGTCCCTGGGAGTTAACCGTTTTCATTGCTAACTCAGTCTGGCTTGACGCATCCATGATCCCATCTCACTTTAGTCTGAATTGTTTTAGGTGCCTCAATCTAGCCTCATTCCCACCTGGACAGATAGCCCAACTGCCTTTCAGTGTTCACGGGGCCAGGGTCCTGTCTTTGTGGTTTCTTGTGTGTTTCCTTCCAGAGTCACCCAGATGTTGGTGAGGAATGAACCCCACATACTAACAATTGCCTCTCACATCCTCACAGCACACAGATGAGGTGGTGTGGGTTAGAATCTTCTTGGGATCTCTCTGGGGGCCATGAACACGACCAGGCTCTGTCCTGGACCTGGGGGATACAATTTCCAGAAAATGGGGAAGGGGGTGAGGCATGCCTATTTTGAGACAATTTTCTGGCAATTATGATGCTTCTCTCCCCATCAAGAGCTACTGGTTTAAAAAGTGTTTTAATTTACATCTCTCACCTCAGTTACTTGTCACAAAAGTCAAGGCAAGTGTGATTATCCCTATTTTACAGAAAAGGAAACCAAGGAACAGAGAAGGTAAGTGAATAGCTATAAATCTCAGAGCCACATTTGAATCAAGAATTTCTGACTTCTGTAGAAATCATTCAGCAGGTGCCTTTCTGTGAAGATTTCATGGCTACTGCCTTCACTGTGGCATTCCTGGAACTGGCAGGAACCTTTTGTTGTACTGTGTTGGCAGCCTTTTGGGCCAGAGGGTCTGGGACAGGGAAGCTCTGGAGCTGGGACTTAGCCTCCTGCTGTGTACCCAAGGGCACTGTCCTATATGATTAGCTTTCAAGTTTCAGCTGAATTTGGGCTGTGAAGGTGACACATCCTCTGGTGGGAACCGCTAAGAGCATTATGGATGCATAGCACATCTTGGAATGCAACAGCCAAGCTCTGCTCCTCTGCAATGTAGGTTGGTGGTGAAAAACAACAGAACAAGCTTTTATTTTACATTTCAAAGCACTGCTAGGAGAGGAAGACTGGCCTGCTGCTTAGAAGTGAATCTGGGCAGCAACCAACTCTTAAAGACTGGTGTTGCATCTTTCTGATAGAAAGTACAAAGGAATACCTGGAGTAAAAGACTTCATCCCAAGCCAGCAGGAAAAGTGGGTGCTTACTAGATATCCCCCAAATCCTGCAACCTTTTGATGATAAAGCCACCATAATCTGTTTCTCCTTGAGGAGGCAGGTAAGGTAAGAACCACAATTTAAGAGCTAAAATGGAATTTACAAGGGACCTTAGAGAACCCTGTCAGCTCCCATGATTTACAGCACAAAAGCCAAGCTCAGAGAGAAGATGTCACCCAGTGTATAAGTGACAATGAATAGAACTGGAACCCTGGGCTCTTCCTGCCCCATTTAGCCTTATCCTATCATGCCACCCTGTAGCTTCCTGGGACTCTAAATGCTGGGAGGGGGAGAAATGGTTGGTCTTAATCCAAGCATGGGACCCAGGGTGCAAAGCAGAGGCTGGCATTTCCTCCTTCCTAATGAGACAAGTTTTCAGTTTTGAACATTTTCCCAATACCATCTCATCCCTCTTCCTTTGGTGGGAGGATGAGCTGTGAGTTAGATAGGATATCTAGAATTGGCCTGATGAGTTTTGAGTGTTCACAGAGGCTCCTAAGCTTCTTTCCTGGTCACCTAGCCAAAAATGACCTCTGTTTATAAAGTATATATGTTCCTGTTAAAATGTCAAGCAATAAGTTATTATTGACTACAACTATATGACCTCTAATTTTGCTTTCCTGATGAATTTGAATTGCCAAGAAGACCTCTTGATAGCGATCGAGGACAGGTAAGTTTGAAGGCTGAAATATGTGAGCCATGGACATTGCCTGGAAAAGACATTCTTAGTTGGGAATTTCAGGAGCCATTAGGGACAATATAAAAGCACCAAGGAATGGGGAAAGCAAGGAGTAGTAGTGGTAAAGATGTACACTGCCTAGTACTATTCATCCTGGTTGCCATCCGTGGCTAATCCATGGAGTTTCCCACTAGGCATTATGGCCATTAAGCTTTCAGACCAGTGGTCAGAGAATCTGTTTCTCTTTGTTCTAAGAGTACATCTGCCAAGCCTGTGTTTTAAGAACCTAATCTGAAGCAAAGCTACTCTCTGAAAGGACCCTCTGAAGACATCTAGTCAAGCTCCTTAAGGACTTGAGAGACTGTGTACCCTGCCCCAGCCAGCCAGTGGGAAATTGAGCCTGGGACCCCATTCCCCTGACTTCTCTCTCTTTCAGAACATATTCTGAAGAGATGTCTGTGGTTCATGAGCGGGAGTTGGCTTCCCTGATTTTGGCTTCCAGCATCCTTAAATGGAGAGGCAAGGTAGAGACTTTTTGTTTTTTGCTTTGGTCAAATGATCAGGTGTGCTAAAAGGCATCCTCATGCTGACTGAAAGAGAATTTCCTGGACAGATGCTTTACCTAATGAACCAAAGGAGCAAGCAAGAAAAAGGAAGGAGGAAGGAAAAGTGGCTGTGCTAATCATGGTGAGGATAAAGATTACTTTCACCAATCTCTTTCCCAGAGAGATCTCTTGATTAGTGGAATAACCTGCTCAGCAGGAGAGCCCAACCTGTCCACTCATCCTCATGCCTGATCATCTGCCACCATAGAGAGGCCAACATTAATAACTTATATTTACTTAGTGCACATTGCCAAGAAGATCAAAAACATATTATAAATGTCATGTGCTGTCACAGGCACTATTATTGTGTGAGAGATACTGCAACAAATCATCCAATAATTAATTTACAAATATCAGAAAACCAGAGGGTACTGGATGAAAGCCAACGTGACTATTCAGAACCAATTACATCAGACCATTTTAATTTCCTCCAATGTCACAATGACAGGTTTTAAAGATAAGGCAAAATATCCTGACTTCTTTTTTTTTTTTTTTTTTAAAGATTTTATTTATTTATTCATTTATCCCCCCCTTGCTGCTCGTGCTCACCGGGTCAGCCAACCATGCCGCGCAGGTGGGCCTGCCCTCACCAGGAGGCCCCAGGAACCGAACCCGGGGCCTCCCATATGGTAAACGGGAGCCCTACTGATTGAGCCACAGCCGCTTCCCTATCCTGACTTCAATAAGTCTTTAGCTCTGTACCATATGATGTCCTCATAAACATACTATGAAAATATGGTGTAGCCTCTGCAATTGTAGTTGTCTTTGATTTATTGTAGTTCACTTTCCCCTCAAAGAGTTGGTGTAAAGTGCTCTGCAGAAAAATATCAGCTGCCTGGGAGAGCACTGGAAGGGCCTCGCTCAGGAGCCAGACTCGGAATTAGACTTATTCAGTAATATGATTGCAGAGATAACTCATGGCGATACAGCACTTTAACATTTACAACATGCTTAGAGATGGATCTTAAACCCAAGCCTTCAGATCCCAAAATCAGATAATTTCCCACTCAACCATAACTGCCTGGAAAACATCTATTCACTCAACTACTCCAGAGGAACTATGGTTTTTTTCCAGGATAGTGAATAGGAGGTTTTAGAAGAGTAATATTTATAGCGGAGGCTTGGGGAAGTTGATGTCCTGAGCATAATCCCCATGGCTGTGGACTCCAGGCTCTTTTCATAGCAATTTCCCCTCTGGAGGCAAATAGCGAGTGGTCCTGCTGGGCTGGTGCTAGGTGTTTAGTTCAAGTGAGGGCTGAGTGACCCAGCTTAGAGAAGGCTCTCCATTCTCACAACTCCCTGGGAAGCCCATCTGCTAAGAGGGCCTGGGGCATTGTTATGGATTGAATTGTGTCTTCCACAAAGAAATGTTCAAGTCCTAAGTCCTGGTCCTGTGAATGTGAGCTCTTTTGTAAATGAGAGCTTTAAAAGTGTTATTACTTAAGATGAAGTCAAGCTGGATTAGGGTGGGCCCTTATCCAATATGCCTAGAGTCCTTATAAAGAGAGGAAATTTAGACAAAGACCCGGGCGACTGTTTCAGAGACACGGAGAGAGATGGCCATGTGATGGAGGCAGAGGTTGAGCAATAGACGGCTGACAAGTCACCTCCAGAACCCTACAGACTTCAGAGGAAGCACGACTCAGCTAACACCTCCATTTTGGACTTCCATCCTCCAGAACTGAGACAACAAATTTCAGGTGCTGTAAGTCATCCAATTTGTTGTACTTGGTTATGCAGCCCTGGCAAACCAAGGCAGGGATCTTCAGAGAGCCGCTGCACCTGTTGCTGGATGTGTGGGGTCCTGGGAAGTGCTACCTGAGTCTGCCAAGCAGTGTGGTGCAGAGGGGGAGAGGACCGCCTCTATCCTGTATGGAGGGGACACATGAGGAGGTTCTGTTTTCTTCCCTCACTGTGGAGAGGGCTGGGAGTCATTGCTGGCTCATTCACTCACAGCCCACCAAGAGGCAAAAATCTAATTCCTACTAGTTTGAGAGACTCTCAACAGCTGGAACCGTTGGAGTGCCAAGAGAACATATAATCATAAGTAGAAAAAGAAAACTCCATATCCACTTAAGGGAATTTAGTAAACAACCAGAACAGGTGGCTTTTACTGAGGTAGGACAAAATGATGAGGCAGAAGAGAGCTTTAGTAGAATAGAAATAAAAATTCTCAAGGAAAACTAGAGAACAACATTGACTTTCTAAAACAACCAAAACACGGATTCTCAATTCAAGCAATTTGGTTGACAGACTGTAAAAGAGAGTGGTCGTCGCTGGGAACCAGGCTAATGTTCTGGATGATCCTCTGGGAGAAATAGCTTGCAAGTTCAGAGCACAAAGATGTAGAGGTCATGAGCAGAAAGTGAAGAGAGAAAACCAACAAATATAAAATGAAAACAACAACAACAACCAAAAACCAGGGGTTCTAGAAGCATAGATGGAGAAATAATAATTTAAAAAGTCATAGAAGAAACCTTTCGTGACTGAAGAAAGTCATGGTCATGGCTGTGAAAGGGTTCAGTGAGGGTTCCAGAGCTGTTGCACACAGACATTCTCTAGTCATGGTCAGGTGGTGTTGCTGAGCTCCAAGTAAAAAGAAAATTTCATAGGCTGCTGATGGAAAAAGCAGGCCATTAGCAAAGGAAAGACCATTAGATTCTTTTGCAATACTGGAAGCCAGACACTTGTGGAATAATACTTACCAACATTGAAAGAAAAGGATTATGACCTATGAATTCTATACCCAGGCAAGGTCATGATTCTCTCTCAGGGTATTTTTGAACATATACAAGGCCACAGTGTGCAGTCCACCTGCTAGGTAAAAATTGCAAGAGACCTTATAGACTATGGTACCCACCTCCTCCACCCCATCAATCATATTTATTTTTTCCTTTGTGAGTATGTGTGTGTTCCTGGTATAACAAGGGCAGGTAGAGGGAGTCTCAGGAAGGCTATTAAAACCATTTTGTGGGCTTCAAATGGTTTTGATGCATATTTGCATTTAGAAGTGCTTATTGAAGAACTGAGTTAGCCATAGTAAACATACTTCCAGGTTTGTATGAGAGGGCCCCAGGGAAACTAGGGTGGTTGCAGGGATGTTTCCCAGTGGAAGAAATGAGGTTCCTGAGACATCCCCACCTAGGGTTGCCAGAGTTAGTAAATGAAAATATAGGATGCTCAGTTAAATTCGAATTTCAGGTAAACACCAAATAATTTTTTTAGTATAAGCATGTCAAATATTGCACTGGCTTTTTATCTGGCAACTCTAATCCTGGCCAATCCTTCAACCAGGAGTCACAAAGAGTATAGGATGTCAGCTGATGCCACAGACAGGAGACTCAGTGAAAGGGAAACAAGGAAACATTGAATTAAAAGGTGGAGTTAGTATCAAAGTGGGAACCAGAGAAGAACTGATTTCTGAGTGTCAGCTTGTCTCTCTCTCGACTGTAAACAGATTTTAACTGATCCCTGCCTTTGTGCCATTTGGTCTCATAAAAATCGTGTGTGTGTGTGTGTGTGTGTGTGTGTGTGAGAGAGAGAGAGAGATTGGAGACAATAGAGTTAATTTTCATGGAGCCTTTACTGTGTCATGTACTATGCTAAGCACTTGAGTTCATTTTTTCTTCAAAACAGTGATCCCCATTTTACAGATGTGGAAACCAAGGTGGAGAGGGTTTAGGTGATTTGCTTGTGGTCACAGAGACAGCGAGCAGCATAGCTAGGACTTGAACTTGGTTTTTCTGGACTTGAGAGCTGTTCTATTGCACTCTGTGCCATTCTACTTCACAATCAAGAGCAGCAAGAAAAAAGGAAAAGCATCGTGTTGCCATTGTGTGTGGTCATTGGAGACAGTGAGGATGGGAGAGGTAGTGTAGACTAGACTGCTTGGGGTAGGCTTCTTGGAGAAGGGGATCCAGAAACTGGGTTCTCACCAGTAGATTTAGATGTGGGAAGGTGGAAGGAGTGAGTGGTGAGAACAGAAACCTGGTATGGTATAAAGAAGGGGGTGGTGGGGCTGGTGTGGGCTGGGAGGCAGTATCCCAACAAATCCAAGGAGACAGGATGGGAGGAGTTCAGTGGGTCCAGTGTGGCACAAAGTGTGATGAGAGGAGAGGTTCTCCTGAAGGCCCATGTGGGGGAAGTGGTGGACAGAGGCCACCTTATGGGTAAGAGGATGGGTGAACGTCAGGGGTTTGGTGTGGGGGTGATGACCATAGGCTCCTTTGAGCTTTTATTTGGTCTTTATCCTAAGGCCCATGGGAAGTCCTAAAGGCCTTTGAGGTGGGAGTGGTTGGGTGGGATGGAGTAGGCAGGTCTGAGCAATGTTTAGGAGGTTGGCAGGCAGGACCCAGGGATGGAACTAGATTTAGGGAGAGGATGATGGAAGCATACCCAGAAGGCTCACCTGGCAGCTCCCTAGAGCAGAGGGGACCCTGTAAGCAGACCGGGTGGTGGGCCTGGATAAAAAGATGGAGCCTTCTTGGCTACAGTGTTGTGGAAGATGTTGCCCCAGGAGAGGAGTGGACTGACGGTGCTTTTTCCAGTTCAGGAAACACACAAGTGGCCCAGGTTCAAAGTGAGCCACGTAAAGCCTTGAGAGTGTGCTTAGAGCAGTGGTGGCATGTGGCTCTGTGGTCTCTGCCATCTCCTGGCCGAGTCCAGGAGCCCACGGAGCAGATGTCCCGGAGAAGTTTCTCAGCTCCCAGGATGGTGCAGGGCCCATGCAGAGACCTAACATGGAAAGGCCTGGGTTTAGAGCTGGCTGCCTTTGAAAACAGCTCGTTAGATGTTATGCCTCTCTGGCAGTGTCCACCCCGCACCCTGGGCTTACATAAAACCCACACACCCTTCCAGACCACCCACCACCATTGGTCAGGTACCACCCATGACACTGAATGCGAGCAAGACGAGCCGTCTGTCGCTATGCAAGGCGGCTGAAATAAAATGCGTAATTGTGCTCCAAGATACCTTAATTGTTTATTAATTACTCCATAAATCATAGTGACACCTGTGTTTGTGCTCCTGTTAATTCACTCTCATGAGATGGGGAGATGGAAGCGTACTGTGCTTCTAGAGAAGAAGCACGCAGCCAAAGAACGAGCAGGCCCGTGGCTGTGGGCTGGAGGAACTGGACTGGGACTGGACACCAGGGTTCTCAGTGCCTCGCCCTCACCCTCAGCCTCAATTCCAGTCCCACCTGCCTTCAGGCCAAGACCACATCCCCTTTCAGTGCTACTAATAACCAGCAATGGAGACTGAACAGGGAGGGCCTAAGGGTTCCACCTCCTCCATTCCGTATCATCTTCCCAGAAACCTGGGAGGAGAGGGATTACTATAGTCATTTTACAGATGAAAACCTGAGGCTCAGAGATTCTGTGTCACTTACCCAAGTTTGCACAGGCAGTTAAGTGGTCATGCTGGAGCTTGCACCTGAGTTTGTAGGACTCCCAACCGATGTAGTACCTGTGGGAGAGCCAGAGGACAGCTTGGAGAGGGGAAGGGGGGTTTCCTTTTAGTAATCCCCGATACCTCAGATGCATCTTCTACATTTATCCAAGGAAAGGGAAGCTGTTTTCTAAATGAATAATGCCCCTAATGTTTTTTGAGGATTGTATCTAAAATGGAAACAGAATTCACCCAGGTGTTGGGGCTGAAGGTATTCTGGTGCCCTGTGGCTCCGCCTGGCCACGGCTGGAGTCCCCTCTAACTGACCTTCTTCCCAGACGGTCATCCGCTCCCATGCCTTGGAGCCCCTCTCTGCCCACATCTGTCGGCAGCCACCGGCGTCTGAGCCCTGGCCCTGAAGAGCATGCGGTTGCTCCAGATGGCTAATTGAACTTTATTGCCTTACTTGTGGACATTCCAAAACCCTCTCTGGAAGCTGAGCTCCCGCGGGTGTGCCAGTCCCTGGCTGCAGAGCAGGGGCATAGCTGCTCTCAACCCCCGTAACACACTTCCATGTGACACAGCCAGCTCTTTAGAAGACAAGCAAGGCCATAAATCCTAGTTGGGGGCAGGGTTTTCTCCAGGGTTGAGATCAGAGCTTTGAATGGAGGAGTGAGCTATCGAGGTGCGATTGGGGTCCTTGCAAGGGGTGGGGGAAGAGTGCAGGTAGGAGATAAGAGGCTTCCCCATCCTCTTCCAGTCAGCCCCACTCATCCCTTAGGTCCCAGCTTCAAGAGACCTTCCCTAACCAGCCAATCCTGTTATTCTCTCCCTTTGAAATGGGCTGTTTCCCTTCCAAGTCTTTGTTCATGCGTCTATTTGTTTAATGTATCTCTCTCTTGGACACTAGACTATGCAGGGAGTGATGTTTGTTTTGTTCACCAGGTGCCAGCACAGTGCCTGGCACACAATAAGGACCTAATAAATATTTGTTGAATGAACAAAGAAATGAATGAATATTATTACTGAGCTAAGGTCACCTCTCTTCAAGAGTGATTTGCTCGGGCTCTACTGATAGTGTGTGTCATGATGTACTTGCAGTTGACTTAAGGGAGGAAGGAGGAAGGAAACCCAGCTCTCAGAGGCCTACAGAGTAATCAGAGCTGGGCCCTGAAGCCTAGATCCAGGATGCCCGACATGGTGCCTGGCACCTGGTGGACACCGGACACGTTTATGCAATAAGCAGCTGAATGAGAACAGGTTGGAATTTCTTTACTCTTCGTGGATGGCAAAGTAAGCGAGTCTATGGTAGAGAGCACTGCCCATCCCTGCCGATAAAGGAGCAGGAGTGAATGTGATCCCTCGTGTTCATGAAGTAATTTCACCACAGCTGAAGGTGGGGCGCTCGATTTCCCAGCCTGCCTTCTCCTTCTACCTAGGCTCCAGCAGGATGTGTGGTCTACAGAGGAAGGCTTGGTCATGTTTCTTGGACTATATCTTTTGCATTTAACCACCATAGCTGTTGCGGGATCCAGGAGGGCCTCATAAGGAGGCATAAGGCTTCATCTGGGCCCTGAGAGTAGGCTGGATTAGCAGAGGGGCAGAGAATCTTGGAAGGGGGAAGGTGAAATGTGAGCACGGAATGGAGATGAGGGACACAGGGGCTCAGGTGATGGGGACAGAGAGAAGACTCATCAAGAGGAGTCCTATCTGTACCCAAGAAGAGGACTATGGAGATAGGTCGTACACTCAGGAGCCTGACATCACCAATGATGGGCTTGATTTATTTATTTTCTGATGGAGATGAGAGAGCAGAGCCGACTGACATTAGTGGCTGCTATATGCCAAGCATTCCTGGCACTTTAATTTTTCACAAATGATCACAAATAGGAGGATTTGTTTTCTTTATTTTACGGATGGGAGGTGGGCTCAGAGAGGTTAAAATAAACAGCTCAAGGTCTCTCAGCATGTCTTGAACGTTTCCCAAACTTTTTCCCCACCTGCCATCCCAAATTGTGGACTGGCCTCCCAGCAAGGAAACTTGGCCCTAAAGCTCAATGTTAGGGGAAATGGAGGGATATGTGTCTTTAACTGGAACCCTGTACTCTCTTGAGTTTGTGGTGTACTGAGCAATAGTTATATGTGTTAGATGGAGGGTCACTATTTCAGCTTTATTACAATGGGGCTGGATTGGAGAACATGGCTTGAACCTGGGGCAGAATCCACAGTCCCAACACCCTCCCCCACCCCTCCAAATAGGGCCCACTTGTCCACCCAGACATAGGTAGAGAAATGAGAACACTTTAGAGACAGGTGAAGAAGTCTGATGCAGGGCACTATCCCTTTTTGGGAGACCAGGTTTCTCCTAGTGGATGTGAGGACAGGAAGTAGGGCTTGTCCACCCCTTGTTCTGTGGCTACTTGCACTGTAGCCTGCTTGGCCCATGCCACCTCCCCAGAGACTGGGTTCCTGAGATGGCCCCTGGTTTCAGTTGTTCTACCTCCTCAGCACCTGTCCTCAGATTCTGCTCCCTCTGACCTCTTCCACTAGCCCACTCGTTGACATTCATTTGCCTCTGTCTGGAAGGTCATTTCAATCTCCAGCCCCTCTTTCGTCCTGGTCCCTGTTACTCATCCTTCAAGGCCCTGCTTAAATGCAATCTCTAGGAAGCATCCTGTGAAGGAGGTGGGGTAAGTATCCCTTCTAAGAACCCTTTTATGTTGAAACCATCTGTTGATTTGCCTTCTCCACCACACTGTGAGCTCCTTGAGAACCAGAAGGCTATTCTATTTCTCTTTGTACCTCCATAGTGGGTGTTTAGGAGGAGTTTGCGGATTTTCACTAAGGAAAAGGCAGAACTCTGCAGTTTTCTCTTCAGGCCAGAAATGGCAGGAGTATGAGGATGTCACTGAGGACTATGAGGAGCAAGGAGGTGGCGAGAGCCTCAGCCACCAGAACAAACTGCACACACCCTGCCAAGAGAACCTGGAGGTGGGAGCTAAGGCTGTAGATTCAGAAGCCAGAAAAATCCCTGCCATGGTATGTTAAACAGCTGGTTTAGGAAAGCTTAGGAGACATGTGATCATTAGAACTAGCCATGGATTCACTAAGTTTTGTTAAATTAACCTCATAATTTGGTCAGAAGTATTAGTGTAATCTTCCAGGTAGAGAGATCAGGGGAAATGACATACTTATGTAATCCTATTTTGAACAGGTCAGAGAACTTGAAGTCTCATGCTATCTTTGTGATTAAGATGATAAAATGTGTGTTGCACATAATAGTATCACTGGGGAGCTATGATGGTTCAAGCAGGGGTAGGGGCAAAGCTAAAGGTCTATAGATGGGGTATGTATATAATTTATCTAATTGGGTCCCCTTTTTAAAGTGAAAGGGGCATTTGTCAGCTGAGCCCTTTGGAAAGCTGGAACCTCAGATGAGTTTGAATCTTGGTAGAGCTGAGAAAGTTAGCAGGGCAAAAGGTTTATCAGGGAGTAATACCTACGAAAGGAAAAAAGGAGGAGGAAGCAGGGTTGGGCTGGGGAGCTACGATACCATGGTACAGACCCTAAAAAGTCCCTGCCAGTCCAACAGATTGTTCTGAAGCAAAGATGGACTATTAGAAGAGTCCTGCATTGGGTGGAAATAGCAGGGGCTTTGGACCACCACCTTGCTCAGTTAATGCCCTGGGTGGTTGTGAGAAGAGTGTGAGTTTGGCTCTAAAGATGAAGTGGTCCGATGAACATAACAGCTATAGGCTGTCAGATAACCACACTCCTTGGAGTGGGTAGCAAGTTCTTTTTTGAGTGGGTATCTGAGCAGCACATCCCTGTGATTGGCACAGGGCACTATTGGTAATTATGCTGGGAAAACAAATGTAAACATGGACTGTCCCTCACAAAGCATGACATCTGGTCACCTTATTTCCAGAGAACTTTTATAGGAGTCTGTCTTTGATTCTATCCTGCTAAATTTTTTTTCTTTAACCAATCACTTGTTTTGAATAAAATAGTTAGCGTTCTCTAAACACTTATTTATGTAATGCCAGTCATGATTCTAAATACTTTACATGAACTTGCTTATTTATTCCTCCTAACAACTCCATGAGATAGATATCATTAATATTTCCATTTAACAGGTGAAGAAACTGATACACAGAGAGGTTATGTGGCTTGTTCAAAGTCATACAACATATAAGTGGAGAGCTGAATTTTAAATCCAAGAGATTTGTTTCTAGGACTTGAACTCTTAATACTCTTTGTAGACTTTTGACTAGCAAGTAAATGTAGAGGTAATTTTACTGAGATCCAGAGAATTTATATAACTTTCTTACAGTTTATGTAGAAGGTTAGGACTAGCGCTTAGATCCCTAACTCCTGAGCCTAGGGTTTCTTCACTGCTGTATGAGTCAGACATGCTTACAGAATTTATAGATAATAGAAAGTTGGAAAGGAAAATTCTACAACTGAAGATACAATAACAGTTCAAAGTGGTTTTGGCAGGCTGGAATGTAGAGTTTAAATTAATAAGACAAAATTTAACAGAGATATATGTAAGCTTCTACATTTACATTCAAAAGCACCAGTTGCACTAGTCCTAGGTGGGGAAGATCATTCCTGAATGCAGTTTATTGGTAATGAGATCAGTCAGAGAGGACTCTACAATTACAGCAAGAATGAGAGGATGCAATTTTAGACTACTTTCATAAGAAGGCATTCAGATCACAGGACGGGAGGATCCTCCCCTGCATCTGGAAATAGGCCCATCTCTAGGAAGTAGAGTACTGAGCTTTCTTCTGGGTACATATTTTAACAGGAATGGAGACTAAGTCAACTACTCCTGGAGAAGGATCATCAGAAGACAAGGCCTCTAAACTTGCAAGAAGACTGGCTGGAGCTGCTGGGGACTAGTGGAACTGAGGCCGCGTGCCCTGCTCATTCAGTGCACATTGCTTCACTGTCAGAGTTGCGAGGGGCTGGAATTCCTGGGCCACTTGCAGCCCACCCTCAGAAACCCTGCAGAGCCTGAGACTGTGAGCTCAGCATCCTTATGTACAAACGTGCTGGCTGCAAGGCATCAGTAAGTGTGATTAAGTCCAAGCAAGTTCTCATTACTCCACTGCCTTCTTCCTCCAAAGTATCCTGGGATGCTTTCACTCCCCCATCAAATGATCTTTTATTTTGTCATCATCCTCCCTTGTCCCGCCCAACAGAGCAGCTGTAGATTATGCCCGAAGCCTGTCTTGGAAATTTCTCCAACACCAGGGAGGAGTCTTTTGTAGGAGGCTAGAGTTCTCAGGTAAGAGGGTAGGGCAAGGGCATGGAGATTTCAGTTGCCCTTTTTGGGGTAATGTCTTCTTTAACTCTGTCCTACTTTAGCTTCAGGATGCTGTTTTGCCGGCCTTCGGTGACTGGGCTGACTCATTGAGAGAGGGGACACAGAGGATATAGATAGAACTTTGGGGGGAGGATGGACAAGGCAAGGTAATTTAGGAAGGGTTGAGTTTGAGTCTTGGGTGTTTTCTTCACCTGGAAACCTTTCTTAAAGGTAGGGGCTAGATGAGGTGAGTGTTACTAGCACAGGTGGTAAATGCTAGGAGGCTGGGAGGATAGACCTCAGCTACTCAAAGTGTGGTCTGCAGGCAAGCAGCATTTGCTTCTCCTATTAGAAATGCAGAATCTCAGGGCCCACCTCAGGCCTACTGAATCAGACTCTACATTTTAAGAAGATTCCCTGAGGGTTCATTTGCACATTAAGGTCCTTAAAGTCTCAGGAACCCTACTCTAGGCCAGTGGTTCTCTCTCAACCCTAGACATCTATTAGAAGCTGCAGCCCCTGGGCTCTACTCCGAGATACTGATTTAATTGTACTTAGGTGGGACCCAGGCATTTACTTTTTTTTTTTTTAATTCAATTTTTTTTTATTTTTAAAGAAGCGTTAGATTACATAAAGGTTACATGAAAAATATAAAGGATTCCCATATGCCCCCCTGCCTCCCCCTCCCACACTTTCCCACATCAACAACATCCCTCATTATTGTGGTACATTTGTTACAATTGATGAACCCATATTGAAGCACTGCTACTAACCACGGACTACAGTTTACATTAAAGTTTACACTCTGTCCTGTACAATTTTGCAAGTTATGACAAAATATACACTCATCTACTCTTTTTTTTTAATAACTTTTTTTTTTTTATTTTTTAAAAGAGACTTATATTACATAAATGTTACACAAAAAACATAGGGATTTCCATATGTCCCACTCCCCACACCTCCCACACCTTCCCACATAAACAACATCCTTCATTAGTGTGGCACATTCATTGCAACTGATAAACGCATGCTGGGGCATTGCCATTGAGCATGGACCATAGTTCACATTGTAGTCTATACTCTCTCCCACACAGTTCTGCTTATTATGTGATGATATAAAATGGCCTCTATCCGTCATTGCAATGTCATTCAGGACGATTCCCAAGACCCAAAAAAGCCCCCGTATTCACCTGTTTTTCCCTCTCCCTGCCCCCAGAGCCTCCAGTGGCCACTGGCTCCACATCAATGTTGTAATTTCTTCCAATGCTAGAATCACAATAAGTCTATAGTAGAATACCAGTAAGTCCACTCTAGTCCATAGAATTCCCCAATCCTGAGGATTCTGGGATGGTGATGCCCACTCCACCTCTAATTGAGAGGAGGCTCATCTACTCTTTTAAAACAGTTTCACAGTGTTGGTGTAAATCAGTGGTCCTCAGACTTGAGCAAGGATCAGAGTCACCTGGAGGTCTTATTAAAACACAGGGAGATTCTGATTCAGTTGGTTTGATGAGGGGATGAGCTTGTGCATTTCTAACAAGGTCCCTGGTGATGCTGATGATGCTTCTGGGCTGGGCACCACACTCTGAGAACCACTGGTATAGAGTGGCCCAGGATAGAATCCCAAGGAACACTAACACTTAAAAGGTCGGCGGAGGATGAGGGTCTTACAAAGGAAGCAGAGGAGAGGTCTCGGACGCAGGAGGCAAACCAGGGGAGGGTGTTGGCCCTGGTGTCTTTCCCACCAGGCCTTTTTATTTTTTTAAAGATTTATTTATTTGTTTATTGCCAACCCCCCCGCCCTTTGTTTTGCACTCGCTGTCTGCTCTATGTGTGCTGTCTGTGTCTGCTTGTCTTCTCTTTAGGTGGCACCAGGAACCAATCCTAGGATCTTTCGGAGTAGAGGGAGGAGCTCAATCTCTTGTGCTACCTCAGCTCCCTTGTCTGCTGTGTCTCTTATTGTCTCTCTTCTGTGTGTCTTTTTGTTGTGTCATCTTGCTGAGCCAGCACTCCATGCAGGCCAGCACTCTGCATGGGCCAGCTTTCTGCATGGGCCAGCTCACTGCATGGGCCAGCTTGCCTTTCACCAGGAGGCCCTGGGAATCGAACCCTGGACCTCCTATATGGTAGATGGGAGAGCCCAATTGCTTGAGCCACATCCACTTCCCCCCACCAGGCTGTTAAGGCCTTGAGGACTTGCCATCTGTTTCGGCCTCTCTGTTTGGGGAAGTCTTATAGTATTCCAGACTCTTACCAATGACTACTTGGACATTTTATATCTCCCTATGCCATGGGGCTGCTGGCTTCACTGGCTCTTCTCTTCCACAGGACCCTTTGTTCCAGGTGGCTCAACCTTCTTGCCGATCCTCAATTAATCTTGCTCTCTCATACATCCCTGCCTTTGCCATAGGCCTTTCCTCTCTCTTAAGCCTTCTTCCTCACCACACAGCTCCTACTCAGCAAGAATTGGAATTCCCTTGGGGAAGGAGTCTCCTTCTATTTATTTATTTATTTTGTCTCCTTCACCCTTTGCCACCTCCAAATTCTGGCTCAGTTTGAACATCACTTGCCTCCCCTAAGCCTGCCCTGAAAATCCCAGGCTGGGGTAGGCCCCTCCTCCCTTGCTGCTACCTTTTGTCATAATACTCAATATGCCATTTCACAGTTATTATCTGCTTCTCTCACTATCCTATGGGCTCCTGGCAACTGGAGAACCAGGTCTTCTTTGATTGTTTTTCATCTCCAGCTCCAAGTACAATTCCTGGCACAGAGCAGGCACCTGATACTAATTTGTTGAATGAAAACATACAGGAACCAGTGAGTGAATGAACAGAAGGAGTGAAGACGAAGGGTTTCCCTCTGCAGACTCATCCCACGATAGAGCACCTGCTGGACATGACCACACACCTGCAGTGAGCAGCCTGTGTCCATCTTCCTGGCCGGCAAATGTCCCCAGAACAAAGACATGCAGGACACGTGTTCTGCTCAGATTGGCAAGTCCCACCTTCTTGATGGAGAGTTGGCAAGGGGAAGGGCAGATGGTGGAGGAGTCTCTTTCCAGCTTCTGAGTACACTCCATCCTCCAAGGGTTCAACCCAGATAGATTTTGGGGAGGGAAGCTCAACCTTCAGACACTACTAGATGGCCTGAGAGTCTGTAACTCTGGTCATTTGAACCAGCTACTCACCGGGTGGCATCCTCATGGGCTCTTTAATATACCAAGCAGAGGTTTAACACACCCCTAGGGAGAGGGGCAGTGCAACGGGGCTGTGGGAGAGTAAAATTCAGCATTACCCATCACAACACTGCCAAACTGCCGAATATTTCCTAATCGTCATAAGACACGAATGGCCCTTTTCTGTTCAACAAGAGTTTCCACCCCTTCTCATTTCTTATGAGAATGTCCTAGGGGAGGTTGGCAGGTAGTGGCCAAATCCTCACGTCCACAGATGAGAGGCCTGTGGTGTGACTTGCTCCAAGTCCCAGCATGTGTGAAGGTGCAGTTGGATTTGAACCCAGCCTGGTTTTCCTCCAACCCTGTCAACCCCGTTCAATAGGCTGTCTCTGAAAAATGCTAAAATGCCTACAAACCATACAGGGTGCAAGTGCAAATGATTCCTTCTGTGGAAGTGCAAAATAGCCAAGTAGTGACGGGAACTTGGCAGGGACGGAGTGGGATGAGTCAGGGACAGTTTTTGGAGGTGGGAGAGCTGTTCTGTGGAACACTGAGAGGGGAGAGGCAGGGCAGGCAGGAGGAGAGGGGAGAAGACTAGTGGGAGGCCTGCAGGGAAGGAGGGGGATGGCACACCCAGCGGCCGGGCGGTGGGAACCATGAGACAGGTAGCAGGCCAGAGCTGGAAAGGCCAAGTAATGGCCTCATCGACATGGTCTCCGAGGCCACAGTGTGCATGTGGTGTGTGTAGGTGGTTGTGTGTGCATGTGGGATGTGGTGTGTGATGTTTGTGTGTGTGAGTGGGCACTGTGTGCACATGTGTGTATGTCCAGGTAGGGCATTGGGCACATCAGAAAACTGCCCATGCTAGGTTTCTTATATCCTGCCTTTTCTTATCGTTGGGTAGACTCTGCCTCTTCCCCTCTCCCATACACACACTGCCCAGTGCTAACCCTGCATTCCTTTTAGTCTTAGATATGTAGAATTATGGAATTTATTTAGATGGGTTAAGCAAAAATGAACGTTTCAGTACAGCAAGGCCTGGCTGCATTTGGGGACTCAGACAGCATTGTTGTCCGGACTCTGTTCTCTCTGTCTCTCAGCTCTGCCATCCATGCTGTTGGATCACCTTCAGGCTCTGGCCATGTGGTGGTTGCTAGCAAGATACACCCAGCCTTACAGTCCCCAGCTTCAAGCCCAGTGGACAGAGAACTTTTTTTCAACCTACAGTTCAACAAAATCCCCAAACTCTCTTATTGGCTGGGCTTGGGTCATGTGTCCATCTCTGATCCAATCACTGTGGCCTGAAAGATAGAAAGCTTTGATTGGCTTCCCAGGTCACATGCTCATCTCTGGGCCAGGGGAGTGAGGCCAAGCACCCCTGAGAGTGGACCAGTTCCCAAAGGACCATTGGGGTGTTGGTGCCAGAAGGGCAAGTGGATGTGGACCAAGCAAACACAGCACCAGCCCCCTGTGGACAGAGAGCTTCCCACTGTGAACTTGGCCTTCAGTCTCCAGGTTTCCATTCTACTTCCCACCTGCCATTTGTCTTTACAACTTATTCTGAAGGAAAGTGCTTATGAATATTACTAGGGGATTTGAAGATGGAGAAGGATTGGAGGAAGGGAGCTGGCTTGGAGAAGGCATGGAGCTGTGCTTGTTTACTTCTGGACATTCTCCCATTTAATCTTCACAACCCCTTTGAAGATGGGTACCAGTGCACATATTTTACAGAAAGGGGCACTGATCTTTGGAGAAGTGAAATAACTAGCTCTCATCTCATGACTGGTAAGTGGCAAGGCCGTGATAAAACTGCAAACCCTTTGGAACCACTGCTTCCTGTAAGGCAATGACACCCCAGTTGGGAGCCAACCTCAGAGCTGGAAGGAACCTCTGTGTTGTGGTGTGAGCACTGGACTCAGACTTCATTTCTACAACTGGTTCTTTCACTCACTCGTTGAGTCCCAGCTTCCTGATTGGCAAAATGAGGATGATGATGATGTCTGTCCTGCTGGGACAGACATCCCTGCTTGTCTGACCAAGGGGCGAACTGGCTTTAGAAATGGTCAAAAGCTGAATACAGGGCTGCTTCTTAGAACTGTGAGCTAGTTCTGTACTGGGTGGTAAATAGCTTCTGCCCCCACCCACCCAGCCACCATCCTCATTCCTTCCCAAGGTCCTTAGGCCTGGGGTTCCTGGGACTTTCCTATGATCCAGCAATGAAAGGAGCAATGCTTGATCTTGTCACGAGGATGAAAGACAACCTGGAGAAACAACTGGAACTCCAGCTGCTACCCATGCCCCCATCTCCTTCAGGCCTGGAATGACTAGGATGTTCCTCCCCTCTTCCTGGTGACCCCTCCCCACCTCCCTGACTCCCAGTGTTCACCATAAGCCTACCTGTCCTGGGGAGGGGGCAGAGAATCGTGTCTCCTGCTGCTCTTGTTGGCGCTTAATGGTGTCTCACGTCCTTAGCCGCACCCAGGCTCCCCCCGACCTGTTTACATGTCATGGCTTAATTGGGAAGGAGGGAGAAAGAGTGAGTGAAAAGCTCTGGAAAGTTCTGTGGGAAGGAAATCTGTTGAGTTTTGTTTAACCTAGCGTTTCTGAGCTTTGACAGGTGGTATAGTCTAATGGTAGGAGCACGGACTGCCTGGGGTTAACCTGGCTCCTTCACATGCTGGCTGAATGACCTTGGACAATTTATTAACAGCTACCTGGCTTCAGTCTTCTTGTCTGTGAAATGGGGATGCTGATGGTACTTACTTCATAGGTGGCTGGGAGGCTTAAACAAAAGGTGCTTATGGATTGCTTGGAAAGGTTTCTGACTTGTAGTGAGCTATTATTTTTTTACTTGGGTTTTTTTTTTTTTTTTTTAGCATTATCTATTTTCATTCTCTGGAATGAATATGCTGCAGTTTCTACTTTTGGAAATGCTGATGTAGAGGAATCCTGAATAGAGAAGGAAGTATGGGTGTGTTCTCTATATGCCCCAATTTGCCTTCTGATTAGATTATGTGTCTTAGATTTTGGTTAAGAAACTAATTTTCACCTATTTATGGCCCAAACGGCTATTAGATGATCATCCTTACAGACTATTCTTATCAAGCTGTTCCCTCTCTCAAGAACCTGCCATGGCTGTCCTTTCCCTCTTTTATTGAGTTGAAAGCTCCTCAGTCCTGCATTCAGTTGCCTCATCTTGCCCCTTGCAGCCCTGTCCTATCAAGATTTTTTCACATCCCTCCTCTGTACAGACACTCTGTCACAGTCCAGCCTAGGTCCTATGAATGGTCTCAGCTGAGAGGACCCTCTTCTGTAAACCTCCAAGACTTTTCCCCTCCGTGCAGAATCTCTCAGGTCCTCCTTGGGGCTTGTGCAGCACATTATACTCACCTGTACAGACATTTACCACCAGGTCCTGTAACTGCCTTTTCTAAGGCTCGTTTCCTCCACTATCATGTCAGGAATTAGAGAATGGGAATCTGTCTTCCACCTTCAATGAATGCTTGCAGGAAAAAATATATTGAAAGTGGCTTCTCATGCCCTGCTCCTCTATTTTTAAATTTTAATTTAATTTATGCATTTTAAAAATAGGCAATCCCTTCCCATGGCTCAAAAGTCACAGTAAATATACAGTAAAAATGCTCCCTTCTTCACCTGTCTTCCCCAGAGGCAAGTGATGTTATGACTTTTCTCTTGTGTATCCTTCTAGAATGATTATATATGTGTATGTATGCAAAGTCGTGTAAGGAGTCTGTCAATATTCATTTGTCCTCGATTTTTGATGACTTGTCTATGTTGTTGACATGATTGCTACCACCAGGTTCTGGAGCCAGATCACCTGGGCACAAGGCCTGGCTCTGTCACTAACCAGCTGTGTGATCGTGGGCAAGTTACTTCTTAGTTGACTCATCTGTAAAATGGGTATGTAGCAGTAGCTGTCCCAGAGGGCTGTTGAAAGGAAACATGTGAAAAGCATTGAAAGCAGTGCTTTCAGAGAGTAGGGGCTCAGTGATATCAACTATTTTCCTGGTTAGTATGGGCTGTTCATTTTGTGCTTGCCATGTGTAGCCGTTGGGCAGTTTGATGTAGTTATGAATTCCAAAAATATATATTGGATTATGCTTGTAAACTGGTCTGCTAATCTACCATGTCAGTAGGGAGTTGAGCCCCAACCCTTGGTGGATGGGGGAATCAAATATAAAAGGCAAGGCAAAGGACAGAGGGAACAGTTTTTGAGTTGCAGTTTTGATGTTGGAGTCTTGAGCTGGAGCCCTGGGAAGTAAGAGAGCTTGGTCGTGAGGAAGGTGAGAAGGCCCTGGGTTATAGAGGAGCCATTTGCCTGATAGTCTACAACTGACCTTGTGGAGGAAACAGAGGAGCTAAGCCATGCAGCCCCGGGAAGAAAGGAACCCAAGAAGCCTGAACTCTGGCAAACGTCGTGTATTAGTCAGGGTTCTCTTGGGAAACAGAATTAACAGGAGATATCTGTCAATAATATGAGATTTTAAAAGATTCTCTCACAGGGATGCACAAGTCCAGGTTCCGCAGGCAGGCTGCAAACCAGGGGCTCCGATGAAAGTCTGATGAAAGGTCCCTGATGAGTTTCTGGGAGAAGTTGGTTGTCCAAAGACGAGCTGGGAAATTCTCCCTGAATGTTGAAATCACTTCCCCTTTTAAGGCATTCAACTGATTGGATAAAAGCATCACCCATTGATGATGTAATCCTCCTGATTGATGCAAATGTAATCAGCCATACACGCAGTAAACTCACTGGTGATTGAAGTCCATAAATGCTCTTGTATTACAATTAGCCCAGTGCTTGCTGGACCAAACACCTGGACACAATTACCTGGCCGAGTTGACACATTAACCTAACCATCACATGTTGGCAGCTGTCTTGCTCCAACATGTGGCAATGGACTTTGGTGAGGGAAAAAACTTATGCTTTATGGCCTGGTAACTGTGGACTTCTACCCCAAATATATACCCTTTATAAAGACCAACCTATTTCTGGTATTTTGCATTAGCACCCCTTTTGGCTGACTAATATACCACATGTGGGTACTATGCTACCTCCTTTACACTAATTATCTCCTTGAGTCAACCAACAACTCTGTGAGACCAGTACTGTTATCTCCATTACACAGACCAGGAGATAAGGTCCCTGGGCAGTAAAAGTCAGAGATGTCATTTGAGGCTGAACGGCTGTGGGCCTATACTGTCTCTCATAGCATCTCATTGATATCCACTTCTAGGGTCATGTTCTGTAAACCGTAGGTACTCAATAAAAGCTGTCTCACTTGGGTCTTTCCTTCCCAATACCCTGGGTTTGTGTTTCCTGGGTCTCCATTTCCAAGCAGGATCTCCGAGACCGACCCTGGATGTGTCCTGGCTTGACCCTCAGTCGAGTCTAGGCCCTTGTGCAGTTCCCATCTGGAACTATCTCTAAAGGAATTTGCCTCGCAATTATCTCTTCCTTCCTTCCTTCCTTCCTTCCTTCCTTCCTTCCTTCCTTCCTT
>JAKSZT010053887.1:98453945-98492513 GCA_026826555.1 Tolypeutes matacus
CCTCCCTCCCTCCCTCCCTCCCTCCTTCCCTTCCTTTCTTTCTTTTCCTGTTTATATCAACAGAAATGAAGGAGAAAAAAACATCCCTGAGCTAAGATTTTATTACCCATTGACCTCAGCCATCTCCATCTATCTCGCCCAAGCTCTGCCCATTAGTTGTCAGGGCAACGTGGTGTAACTCCTAGCTGGCTGCAGTTGGCAGAGTTTAACTCTCCCCTGCTGCCCTTGCCAGCTGGGCACAGCCGCTCTGTGTACTTGCTCTAGCAGCACTGTCAGACACAGCCCAGGAAAAGTAAATCAGGAGAATGAGGTATGTTTGGGGGAAGAGATGAATAACTGCCCAGCCCCTTATGCTCAGAAAGTAATTGCAGCTTTAAGTATGGTTTGTGGATCATTGATGGTAATCCTGAAGTTGAAAATGATGTAGAATCGCCCCTGTGGGGACGACTGAAATTCGGCCTCAGCTGGGCCAAAGTTTTGTTGTGTTGTGTCTTGATTCCCTGCCACTTCTCTGGCCCCGATTTCCTGATCCAACCTCTCCCCTCTCCATCTTCTTCTCCCTGTTTCTAACTTTCCCAAAGAAGGGCACACTCTTCTGCATTTACCCTCCTCGGCTTGGCATATTTCTGTTTCCACACCCAGATTCTCGGCATTCCCTTCCAATTTGTCCATCTGGTCACTTGCTACTGTCTTTCTTAATTCCCAAAGCACCTTGTTTCCCTACCTTTCCAGTGTTTTAAAATAAGTCCCAATATTTTCCTCTCCATTAACAACTCTACTGCCTTGGATAAGCACAGACCTCCTTTACCTTCAGCTGGTTCTGTTGCTGTCTTAACTTGCCAGAGCTGCCATGACAAATACCATACAATAGGTTGGCATAAATGACAAACATTTATTGTCTTCCAGTTTTGAAGACTAGAAGTTCATAATCAAGGCATTGGCAAGATCATCCTTTCTCCCGGGGCCTGTAGCATTCTGTGTGATAGCAGTCCTCCATCACGTGGCCATGTCCTTGGTCTCCTCCTGTGACTTCTCTACTGACTCTGGCTTCTCTTTATAAGGCCTCCAGTAATGTGGATTAAGACCCACTCTGATTTAATTTGGCCTCCATCTAGACAGGATCTTAGAAGGCCCTATTCACAAATGACACCACATCTTAACTGATAATACATCTTCAAAGGGTCCTATTTACAAATGGGTTCACACCCAATAGCACTGGGTGTTAGGACTTGAACATGCCTTCATGGGGGACATGGTTCAATTCCCAACAATCCTCACTGGAGCTACCCGCCTCATTCCATAAGCATTTCCTGACACCTTCTATAGATCCTGCCCTGGGGAGATGGAGATGACGCAGGCACAATCCTTGTCCCTGAGGAGCTCACAGTCAAGCAGTGGGAAAGAAATGTAACCAATGATTATGACGCATAGAGTGTGTGGTCGGATAGCAGTGAGCACAGAGAACTGTAGGAGCACTGGTGCGGTTGGTGGAAGGATAGGTCAGTTGAGAACACCATGTGGGCAAGTGGGCCTGGGTAGGGCATTCAAGAAATGAAATCTCAGAGACTTTTTCACTCAGTGTATACTGTCAAGGTCAGGCAACTCCTTATAGCTTCTCTGTATCTAACTCTGTTTTCTGGAGCTGGAGGAAGCATCATGTCCAGGAGGATGAGATGTATGCTAATTGTTCACAAAAGGGAAAAAGATATTCTGTTCTCAGAAAAGGGGGAGAGTTCACAGAGCAGGGAGAAAACACGGTATTCCTACAAGATTCTAGGCTACAGGAAGAGAATGAGGTATGAAAGGACCTGATGGATTTAAGGAATACCAGGATGCTCAGTGCAAGCGGCAGGGTTCTTCCACGCTTTGCCAAACTTCAAAGATGGATGGCCCATGCCTGTGGATCCAGTCCCTCTTGTACCAGCCCTTTGCATTCTCATTCTGAGAGCTAGCTCCTGAAAAGGACACTAAGGGATTCTTTGATCCCAAAGCCAATAGCTTTCTCCACCCTAATTTTTCTTGATCTGTGCTGTTTGATACTGACCCACACATTGATCACATTTCTCTTCTTGAATCTCTTGCCATTCTTGCTGGCTTTGCAATAACACCACATATATATGCCTCCTAACTGCTGGTTAGCACCAACTGTGGTTTTACACCTTTGTCCCTGGCCCACTTCTCTTCTCTCCCTATTGTTTTCCAACTCCAGAGCATCCCCTATTCTTATAACTTAAACCACACTAATTACTTTCATATCTAGAATTAAATAGCCAGCTCTATTAGGCATAATTGGCATGAAACACCATACAGGAATCAGACATCAATTTATGCATTTTTATCATATTATCTACTAAACACACTGACTCTTCATGTGGCCGCTAACTATGTTTGCCAATCTGAGTTAAATTCTCTCTCTCCCTGCCCCTCACCCCTGTCCCAACCCATACACTCAAAAGTCAGGAATCTTCAAGAACTCTCCTCATACATTTTTGTTTGCTCATTTGGCTCTTTTGTTAGCCAGAAATAGTGCGCATGGGGTCAAGGTACTATAAGTACACTTTCCGCTTTGCTTAGCTGACCTTCTAGGGGAATGCTCATAGCCCACACAGAGGTAGAAGGAGCAAAACCTTTTTCTTCAGAACTTTCCTAGCTTTGACAACCCGCCTAAAGTAAAGAAAAATTCCCAGCCCTGCTCTTCTGTTGCAAAACCCTCCTTTTAGGAAAAGTAGAACTGAAGACAGGCAAATTGGCCCAACTTTGGGGTTGTCTCCAGATGCTGGGGCTACCCAGGGGATGACAGTGCCTTATATTCTTCCTCTTTTCTGAAATTCGCATCCAAAAAGAGCTGCCAGTTCTCAGCAGCTCCACCCTCTAATCTAGGTGGGTTCTAGAGGGCTGTCTTCATAGAAGGATGCTAATTCTTTCAGATCGTACAGTGTGAACTGTGGTCTATGGTTGGTGGCAAGGCTCCAGGATGTGTAAGTTCATTGAGGTTGGTGGGCCACACTGTGGGAGATGTTTGTGTTGGATGTGGTGGGAGGTGTGGGAGGTGGGCAACATGGGAATCCCAGTGGGTTCCGTGTAATATTTTAGGTAATCTAAGCACCTCTTAAAATATATGTATATATATATATATAAATAACATTTTTGTAAGCAAATACACATATATGCATATATATTTACATATCATTTTGCAAATGTTTGTATGTACTGTGAGAATTTTGATTTTTACCCATAATAAAAAAAAAAAAAAATAAATAAATTATTAAAAAAAAAAAAAAAAAACATATGTAAAAGTACTTAATGCCACTGAATTGTATACTTCAAAATGGTAATTTTTTGTTATGATATTTTACCATAATAAAAACAATGTTAAAAAGAGTAAAAAAAAAAAAAAAAAAAAAACATATGGAAGAAGAGACAACCAGCAAGATGGTGGCAGAGTAAAAAGCTCATAGAATGAGCTCCTACTACAGGGCAGTTGGTGATCACCCAGAGCTATCTAGACCACTTATTTGGGGGCTCCAGGAGACCAGAAGTGCATCCTGCAATGTCCTTGAAAGGATGGAAAGAGGAGACTGCCCATCTGCAGAGAAGATACATAAGTAGAGCACTCCATGCCCTGGAGGCTGGTGCCCATCCTCCACTAGAGGCATAAGCCTTCTCGGAGGCTGTTTCGCGGCTGGAATTGGAAGCTGCACTTTCCAAAAACGGGGGCAGAAGAGACAGTTAGGCACCAACTTTCGTTACTGATTAGTAAATTCGACGGGCTAAAGTATAATACTAAGAACAGCTGATTTTGAACCTGTACAAGTCAGAAAGACGCTGGTGGCCGCCATCTTAACTCCACACCTGACAACAGGGGAAGCAGGGCTGACTGAAAAATCACAGTGCTGGTAGGGACCGGCTTCTTTCCATCTAGATCAGATTACCACTCTAGCATAAGCCCCAGGCCCACCTCGGGCAGGGAGGAAGCTGGGGGGAGCTGCGCCAGCCTTCCTGGGAAATTACAGGCCATGCTGTGGAGGCTGGTGATCATCCTACTTTGGCAGCGCAAACCACCCAGGAGCTATTCTGTGGCAGGAATTGTTAGCTCCATTTCCTAAAAACAGGGGAGGAAGAGATGGTCGGCCACTGATTTCAGCTACTGATTAGTAAATTCGGCTTGCTAAAGCATAACTGTAAGAACAGCTAAAGTTTAAGCCTGTCCAAGTCAGAAGGAGGCTGGTAGCTGCCATTTTGACTCCACCCCCAGCCTGAGGGAAAGCCAGGCTGACTGAAAATCACAGTGACGGTAGAGACCGAATTCTTTCACCCAGATTGATGTGCAGCCCTAGCCTTGCTTCAGCCTCACCTCTAGCAGGGAGGAAGTTGGCAGGCCCTGCACCAGACTATCCAGGTAACTGCAGGTACATTTGACTGGCACAGACTGAATAATTGGAAGTCTACTGGGGCAACTGTGGTCAGCTTGGACCTGTACTTCACAGATTGTTGCCCACACCTACAGTTCCATCCCTGCCCCAGGCAGGGGAGAAAGGGTCCTGAAGCATCATCAGTCTCTCCGGGCAACTACAGCCTAGGCCTGCATGACTTGGATTATTACACACAGCTGTGGCTCTGTCCCTACCCTTGGCAAAGGAGAAAGGTGGGAGAAGCTTCATTGGTCCTTGGGGCAATGAGGGCATCTTGAGCCTTCACAGCTTATAGCACCAACTACATCCTTGGCTCCTACTACACACCCAGGAAGGGAGAAAGGGCAGGAAGCGCTAAACTAAAGAGAAAAACTGCACCCAGAATAAATAGTCTAGTAAACCAGATGCCAAGACACCAACAAAAAATTACAATCCACACCAAGAAACAGGAAGATATGGCCAAGTTAAAGGAACAAGGTAAGCCTCCAGATGACATAAAGGAGTTGAGACAACTAATCATAGGTGTTCAAACAAATCTCCTTAATAAAATTCAATGAGATGGCTAAAGAGATTAAGGATATTTAGAAGACATTGGATGAGCACAAAGAAGAATTTGAAGGCATACATAGAAAAATAGCACATCTTATGGGAATGAAAGGTGCAATAAATGAAATTAAAAATATACTGTAATCATATAATAGCAGATTTGAGGAGGCAGAAGGAACGATCGATGAGCTGGAAGAAATGTCCTCTGAAAGTGAACATACAAAAGAACAGATGAAGAAAAGATTGGAAAAACCTGAACAAAGTCTCAGGGAACTAAATGACAGCAAGAGACATGCAAACATACGTGTCATGGGTGTCCCAGAAGGAGAAGAGAAGGGAAAATGGGCAGAAGGAATATTTGAAGAAATAATGGTAGAAAATTTCCCAACCTTATTGAAGGACATAGATATCCATGTCCAAGAAACACAACGTACTCCCATCCAAAAAATATCTGAATAGACCAACTCCTAGACACATACTAATCAGAATGTCAACTGCCAAAGACAAAGAGAGAATTCTGAGAACAACAAAAGAAAAGCAATGCATAACATATAAGAGATATGCAATAAGATTAAGTGCTGATTTCTCATCAGAAACTGTGGAGGCAAGAAGACAGTGGTATGATATATTTATGATACTACAAGAAAAAAACTTCCAGCCAAGTATCTTATATCTGGCAGGATTGTCTTTCAAAAATGAGAGCGAGTTTAGACTATTCACAGATAAACAGAAACTGAGAGAGTTTGTAACCAAGAGACCTGCTTTGCAGGAAATACTAAATGGTGTGATACAGCCTGAAAAGAAAAGACAGGAGAGAGAGGCCTGGAAGAGAGTCTAGAAATGAAGATTATATCAATAAAAGTAACTAAAATTGTCAAAAGAGTGGTGAAAATCAATTATGACAGATAAAACCCAAATACTCAGGAATAAACTTAACCAACTATGTAAAGCATTTGTATTCAGAAAACTACAACTCATTGTTAAAAGAAATTTAAAAAGACCTAAATAATTGGAAGAACATTCCATGCTCATGTACTGGAAGACTAAATATCATTAAGATGTCATTTCTACGCAAATTGATGTACAGATTCAATGCAATTTTGTTAAAAATTCCACCAGCATTTTAAAAATAAATAGAAAACATGAATTTCAAATTTATATAGAAGGGTAAGGGGTCCTGAATAGCCACTAACATCTTAAAAATGAAAAGCAAAGTTGGAAGACTCTCATTTCTGGACTTTAAGTCATATTGTCTAGCTACAGTGGTAAAAACAGCATAAAGACTGGCATAAAGACAGATATATAGACCAATGGAACCAAATTGGTGGTTAAAAAACAGACCCTCACATCTATGGTCAAGTGATTTTTGACTAGCGTGTCAAACCTACCCAGCTGGGGTAGAACAGTCCATTCAACATATGGTGTTGAGAAAAGTGGATATTCATAGCAAAGGAAGGAAGGAGGGTCCCTCTCTCATACCTTATACAAAAATTAACTCAAAATGAATTAAAAAAACCTAAATATAAAAGCAAGAACTATAAAGCTTCTAGAAGAAAATGTAGGAAAATATCTTCAAGTCTGGTGGTAGGTAGAGGATTCTTAAAGGAGATAAGAGGAGGACTGAGATGAACTACTGATAAAGTGTGGAAATGTACAGAGTTGATGGTAACACATTATAGTGAGTAACAGCTGGTTTATAAATGCGGATGTGGCTGAAAATGGCAGTCTAGGGATGTAAAGGCCAATTGACAGAAAGCTAAAGAATAATCTAGGGACTGAATAGCACAGTAAATCCAGAGGTGGATGAGAATTGTGGTTGATGGTACAAATCCAAGAGTGTCCTTTGTGAGCTAGAGCAGATGTACATCACTGTTGCAGGGTAGTGTGAATGTGGAGAAGCATGGGAAAAATACAACTGGAATGACCTATGGACTGTGATTAACAGTAATAATGTAATATACTTGCACCTATGTTAAAGATGTTCTGTGTTGATAATGGGGGAATATGGGAAAATGTGTGCCAGGTGTACACTACGGACCTGGTAATAATCAGATGATATTATCTCATAATCTGTAACAAATGTTCCACCACAATATGGTGGTTGATAGAGGGGTGTTGTTTGGGAATTCTGCACATGTGCATGATTGTTTTGTAAGTTTACAACTTCAGTCATAAAAATATATTTAAAAAATAGTAATAGGGTGGGTTGGGGGAAAAATACACCAAATGTAAGATAAGGACTATAATTAGTAGTAAGATTTTGACAATATTCTTTCATTATTTGTAACAAATGTCTCACGACAATGCAAGATGTTGGTGGAGGGTTGATGTATGGGACCCCTGTATGATGTTATGAATGTTTGCTTTGTAAGTTCACAACTTTTACTATTCACTTATTGTTTATGTATGTTCATGTATAAATGATATAAAAAATAATAATAATAGGGTGGGTTTGGGGAAAATACTTTGGTTAGTAGTAATACTTTGAGGATGCTCTTTAATCATTAGTTAAAAATGTTTAACAACAATGCAAGATATTGGTGGTAGGGTGAGGTATGAGAGCCCTGTAAGATGTTATGTATGTTTGTTTTGTAAGTTCACAACTATTGCTATACACTTGTTGTTTATGTATGTTTTTTTCATGTATGAGTAATATACTTCAATAAATTTAAAAAAAACATATGGAAGGGATAAAATGTCTTTAAAGCAAATGTATAGTAGGTTCCAGACAGCATCTCCTTGCAGCTACCTGAGCATCATAGAATAGAGCTCCGGTTTAGCTTGAAATTTGTCATTTATTTCCTAGCCCAAGAATTGTCTGCTTAGCTCCCAAGTAATGCTGAATCTCTCTTTGATGTTTAAAATCATTCCTTTAGTATTCTTTTCATTCATTGGAAAATGAATTCTTTTCTCTCCAGATTTTGAAGGTAAATGCCTGGGTGGGATAGTGATGTCAGGTTGTCAGTTGAGCGGCTCTAAGAATTGCAGAGAGGAGCACAAGTTGGATTCAATCATATATTGATTTTCAGCCTCGTAAATTGGGGCTGCTTTGTAGCAAGGGTAACAAGTACACCATGCTTTTCAGAAAGAGATGTGATCAGCTTTTGAACAATAAAGAGAAGCACTGCTGGGCAGAGTGATTTGATTTAAATCCGCATGAAAGCCAGTAGTGAGTTTAAAATAAACAAAGCAACATTAAAAGCCATTGCCACACCCAGAACCCCATGTCAACGATAAAACAGATATGGGGATTTAAGTCATCCAAGGTGAGTTTTAAACAAATTGAATTCCTTTGAGGATAACAGACTAGATTTTGCTGAACTATCTCAGTGGCTACGCATTTAGTCATCCCTTTTCTAGGCATGAATTTGGTACTAAAAATGCCATCTGATGGGCAGCTATGGGACTTGGTGGGCAGCAGTCCTCATTTTTGTCTAGAAGGCACATTCGGGGGGGCAGATGTGGTCAAATGGTTGGCCGTCCATCTGCCATATGGAGGGATCTGGGTTCGATCCCCAGGAACTCCCGGTAAAATAAAAAATATATAGAAGGCGTGCATGCCGTCAGGCCTTGTGCATGTGTGAGCCACCAGGTCCCGTTGACCCACGTAGCAAGATGATGACATAATAGGAGAGAGACACAGTGGAGAGCCAAGACGAGACACACCGAAAAACCAGGAACTGAAGTGGTGCAGGTGGCAGAACACCTCTCTCCCACATCGGAGGTCCTCGAGATTGAATCCCAGTGAAAACAGGAGGAGAAGGATGAGAAGAGAGGGCAGGAAACAGACACAGAGAATTGCCCAGTGTATGGACACAAAAAAACAGCAAATGGGGAGTGGGTGGGTTAAAATGGATAAAGTAAATAAATAAATAAATAAAGTGTTATATTAAAAAAAAAATGGTACATTCAGGCACCTGTGTTGGTCTTTGGGACCAAGGGGATCCAAGGGTTTCTGTCTCAGGCTCACCCTCACCTGGCTCTGGGACTTGCCTCATGTGTCACAACTGCTCTTCGTCAGTTTCCTCTGTTGGGGTGCTCTGTGCTGCGTGTTTCAGCTAAAACCTCATCCTTTCTGAGCAGTGGAACTGAACTCACCCCCCTGAGGCCCTCCAGGTTGTGATTTCAGCTGCTGCTGCTCCCCCTGGGAGATAGTGGCTTCCTGCTCCCATACCTGTGGGTGGTAGCCCTGGTGCCAGCCCTGGGTTTATGGGGTCAATGTGGTGCCTTCTAGTCATCAATGATGGAGAGCTGTAAGCCTCCCATTATTTGTGGCTCTAAGGTAGCCCTGGAATCACCACGTTGAAATGTACCTCTGGCCACTGGTGAACTGGGCAAGGCATAGGGTCAGATGGGCACATACTTGTCCTTGCCCTGAAATAGGGCGTGACCTGTGGGGCAGCACTTCTCCTTTCCAAACCCAGGAAGGTGCTCATTGTGCATGGCTGGTGAGACTCTAACTTATGTTTTCTTTTTTCCTTGCATTTTCCCATCCCTTCTCCCTATCCACACAGGTAAGCTGGCTTTGTGGTCCTTGCCTCAAGGGAGGTGTAGAAACAAGCAAGAGGCCTACTTTTTAAAGGGAGAGGGTAGAAACAGAGTCTCTTGAAAAAACACCCTGTAAACTAGAACTTATTCCCTCAAGCTGGGGAAAGGGTGGGGAGAGAGGGTAGAGGAGCCCAGAACAACAAAGAGCTGGACCCAGTTTCCTAGCCACGCTTTGGTGAGGCAGTAAGGTCTCAGAGAGGACAGGTATGTGGTGCAGATGGCATCATTGGGCAACATATTAAGAAGAGGTTTTTGTTCCAAGCATGGTAAAGAAAATAAAGAGCTCCAAGTCTTGAAGGGACCACATAGACAGGGACAAGAGACATCTTACTGCAAATTGGTCATTGATATCAATGACCAGGTAGGGATCCTCATCTTCAATATCTTGGCACAGCATAAGAGCTTAGAAATATTCACCATAGAGTGGGAAATAGTCCTAGGAACTTAGGTTCACTTAGCATTGGAGAGACCAAATCTTGTTTCACTTTCCTCTTGAGCACGTGGGCATCCCCTTGTATTTAAGGCCAGCCAGGAGACCGGTCCCGACCAGTGAGCTGTGAATCTTTGCACACAGTAAGTGCTGCTCATGAAGGGTCTGAAGGGCAGTTGCAGAGTTGAGGATGGAGACTCAGGTTCAGATGAGCTTCCCATGAGGCCTGTACTCATAGAGTATATTAGGCAAGCAGAAAAAATAACTTTCATAGGATAAGTAGAGAGGGAGCCGTAAGTGGGATTGACACAAATCACTGCCATGCTAAGGTGGTGGAAAGCCCTTATGTGAACTTCCAGCTGCTTACTCCCCCCACCACGGTGAAGCCTGAAGCCACATGCTGAGATGACAGAGCCACATGTCATAGGCTTCCTCAGCCTGAGTCCTTGAGTGACCACATAGAGTACAACTGACCTGTGCTAGACAGTGTCATGTAAGTGAGAAACAAACCAAAGCTGTGTTAAGTCGTTGAGATTTCAAGGTTAATTTGTTCCTTGCAGCATACTCTAGCCCAACCTGGTGGAAAAGTCAGATATTAAGTCGTAGAACATAGAGTAAGATCTCTTGTACTCCCGAATATGTGGACCAAGATTCAGACCTGCCACAAGGGTATGTGCTACCCATTCAATTGCTCTGCTCGAGCTGTGGGTTTTAAGCTTCTCTAGATCTGGGCCTGTAATGAAGCCATAAGTCATAAGTCCCTTCACCCCAGCATGGCTTGAGATAATGTATGTAAAAAACATCTAGTGCAGCAGCTTGCCTACTGAAGACACAGAATAAAAATATCACTCCTCCTTCCTACTTTCGTACCTGTGCCTGGTATGATAAATGGGGAAGCAGGTAGGAAGCAGGGTGACCTCAAGAAAGAGCATCTCCTTTGCTTGCTGAGCATCACCTGGTCCTGGGGGCACAGAGAGGAATCAGGTGCTGTCCTTGACCTCAAGTCCACAGTCAGGGAGACAGATGAGGTCACAAAGGTAGTACAGCACACAGAAAAAGAGGATCTAGAGTGCTGAGAATAATTGAGAGAGAGGGGATTAGAGAAAATGTGTCAGGGAAATGAAACTGGAAGGGAAGCAATAAGAGGTAATATTTGTGGGGTGCCCATGATGTGTGAAAGGCTT
This sequence comes from Tolypeutes matacus, assembly GCA_026826555.1. Lineage (NCBI taxonomy): Eukaryota > Metazoa > Chordata > Mammalia > Cingulata > Chlamyphoridae > Tolypeutes > Tolypeutes matacus. The sequence continues at coordinate 98,465,066 of JAKSZT010053887.1, forward strand.
TGTGTACAGTAATTCATTTAGCCTTCACAGTACTCTATGAGGCCAGTGCTATCGGCCCCAACATAAAGTGGAAGAAGCAAGGCTCTGAGAGGCTAAGTCACTTGCCCACAGTCACACAGCTAGTGAGAGGCGGCAGAATTCAAATTATGGGGGTGGGGTGGGGGTCTTGGCTGGTGTGGCTGAGATGTTTTGACTTCATTCCATAGAAAGCTGTAGCGTGTTTATGGAGCAAGAGCCTGGGGTGAACATTCTGTGTTTTAGGAAGAGAACTATGTGCTGGGGAAGGGATGGGTTGCCAAGGTGAGAGGAAGGAGGGGATAAGCTCATTTCAGTAGCTTAGACAAGGCTGATGGAGTAAAAGCCACGGACTATTGTGTGTGGAGGGCCAGCATTGTCTGCGGTACACTTTACCTGACAAAAAAACAATACTTTTATATTTTTAACAGCCATTTTGATGAGGATGCATCAAAATGGCCATCAAAATGGCTCTTAAAAATCTTCATTGTTAGGGTACGTCCTGTATCATCTGTAGAATTCTTTATATCTTATCACTTACTGTTGCTTAGACACACTCCTCTCACTGAGGTGATGAAGAATTGGCGACACGTCTGTAGTGAGAAGAGTAAATATGGAGCTCATGCCTCAGCCATGTGCCCACCATGTTGTTTTGCCCTCTGATACCATTGCAGGAATGGGAATGAAGGGTGGAATAGATGGGGTGAATCATGGCCGACTCTGGTCTACAGGGCCCTGCCAGCCCAAGGACAGAGTTTTAGCAAGACAGACTTCTCTGGGCCACTAGACTCCCTCTTTGTCCTTGTTTCCTGCAACTTACAACCAGCGTGAGACAGCCACGTTTGACCATGGTGCCAGATGCTGGTGGAATGAAAGGATTGCATGGTGGCGTGGCCCAGGCATGGCAGGCATCGGCTCCTTTTAGAACCTACATAAATTTATTTGGGCAGATTTTGGCTACTTCTTAGCAGGTGATACTTTTCCCAATTGCCCTGCCTTTACTTTCATTTGAATGGCAGTTGTGAAGGGCACAGTGCTGCCTGGCTTGGAGACGACCATTATTTGAGGTTGTAGGGCTTATCCCAGGAAGCACACCCTTGCTGCCTGGTCCTGTGAGAAGGCCTGGGAAAGGCAGTGGGAGGATTTGAGACAGGGTCAGTGTTTCTTGTTTTCATAGGTTCCCATTAAAAATTACTTAAGAGAAGAACATTGCTCACGGTTCCTAGACTTGGCTCCTGGCTGAGAGATGCTTTGGGGCACTCATGAACCTCTTTGAGCTCTAGGGTATCACCCACTTAAAATGGAATGGGGAAGAAGAGTTTTCTTCTTTTAGCCCTTAGAATGACATTTAAACTCCTTGCCATGTCCTATAAGATCCTTTATGGCCTGGCCTTTGCCCCACCAGGACATCTCCTTCATTACCCTCTAGCTAGTGGCTGTCCTTCATACAGCCCAACTTTATTCTGGCCCCAGGGCCTTTGCACTTACTGCTCGCTCCTCTCAGAACACACCACCTCCTGATCTGCACGTGGCTGGTTCCTTTTCATCATGCAGGCGCAACTAAGTATCACCTCCTCAGACACAGCTCCCTGACCTTTCTAAAGGAGCTGCCCATCCTTCCATTCAGGAATTTTGACCTTATTGTCCTATTTTATTTTCTTCATCGCACTACTACAACCTGAAACCATCTTTGCTTGTTTGCTTGCTTACTTGTTTGTTTTCTCTCTACCTCACTGAACGAGTTCAGGGACCTAGCATCCTTTTTCACTGCTGTATCTCCAATAGTGTCTCAGTAAATATTTGTTTATTTATTTATTGAGGTGCCAGAGCCAGGAATTGAAACTGGGACCTCATAAGTGGGAAGCCAGCGCTCAACCACTGAGCCATGTCGGCTCCCCTGAGTTGGTTTTTTGTTTGTTTGCTTGTTGTTTCTTTCTTTCTTTCTTTTTTTTTTTTTTTAGGATGCACTAGAAACTGAACCTGGGACCTCAACCTCCTGGTTGAGCCACATCTACTCCCAGCAAATATTTATTAACTAAATAAATGGAGATGGTTATTAACTACTGCCCTGCTTGCTTCACTGGGTGGCTGAATATCATTACGCTGGCTGGCCCAAGCGAGGCGGGCTGGGTCTGTCACTCTGTCCTGTGTTCTCTGAACATGCAGCAGGACCCTGGAGTTCGGAGGCCAAGGAAGGGTGAGGTGACAGAGGGGTGCAGCTCAGGGTGCAGGCAAAGTCTCAGGAGGGATGTGGGAAAGCACAATGCTGCCCTTATGAACACTGATATTGGCATATGAAAAAATCCCTTAGGCTGCCCACTTTCCATACTCAACTAGGAATTATCCAGAAATCCAAGATTTGAGATCTCTGCTTAGGTCATTGGAAAAGCCCCCTCCCTCCTGTAGTACAAGGTCCCAGTCAGTATTCCCAGGCTTCTCAGAGTAGCCTGGGTAGGGGAAAGACCATTGCCTGGGAGTCAGCAGATCAGGGTTCTATGGCCTTGAGCAAGTATAGTCTCTCTTCATGCAAACATGTAAGACATATGTTCAACACACACTTATTAAGCTCTATGTCCTCGTGCATAAAATAAGGAGGTGGGAACAAACAGACTCTCAACTTCCTTCTTTTCTTTTTTTGACTTTTACTTTCTTTTATTTATTATTATTTCGTATGCATTATATTTGTAACATTTTTCCTAACTTGCAGCCAACTGTTGGAGACTTAGTTATTACATTAGTGAGAATATAATATTATCTTTTTTTCCCCCTTCTCCCTTCTTCCTCTGCTGCCTTCTTTTTTTTTTTTTTTTTAAACAAATCTATTTTATTGATACATATTAATAAAACATAACATTTATCAAAACTGTACAATCAGTAGTTTTGGTATAATCACGTATTTGTGCCTTCATCACTTCAATCATTATCAGAGTAGTTTCATTATTTCAATCATAATAATAAACAAAAAACTGACAAACAAGAAAATTCCTCACCTCTCAATATCTCTGTTTCCCTTGCTGTGCATAGTTGCTACTTCTGGCTATTCTTGCACAATTATTAATTAATTAGTTTATTTTTGCTATTAACCATGGACTATAATTTACATTATGGTTTACATTTTGCGATGCACAACTTTATACATTTATATATATATATATATATTTTAAAATATGCTTAGATTACATAAATGTTACACAAAAATTATAGGGATTTCCATGTTCCCCACCTCCCACACCTCCCACACCTCCCAAAACATCCCACATAAACATCTTTCCTTAGTGTGGCACATCACCTACAATGCTTAGTGGCAAAGCCTCAGCTTCCTTCTGCTTTGACTTTTCCTAGGATTCTGAGTTGAATCAAAGCTTGAGACATTGTCTATTACAGTTTCCATTCACTACCTGCCACTGGCTCAGCCTCAAGTACATCTCCCGGCTGGAAGCCATCAATTTGGGTGGCTGAAACTGCTAGGGAAACAAAAACAGTATCAACACTCATATTTGCATACAATCATATCTATTTGCATGGTGCTATCACTTTCTTTTTCTTGCACCCGGAAGAGGCTTATTTGAGAAGAGGAGTGCATCTTGAGAGGTCTTGCTTTCCCCACCTGCCTGCCCCTTTGTCAGGTTGGTGTCCTGCACTCATGCCGCTGATCAGGTTAGGGCAAAAATGAGGAAGGTGTGCCCTGGGGTGCTGGTTGGGGCTGGGTTGGGATGAGGAGGACTCAGGACAGGGGCTGCGCTGGAAAGACTTAGTGGAGTAGCAGTCCCGAGGGCGAGGCACTATCTGCCAGGCAGAATGAAGAAGTTCCTCCTCTGATACGAAATGGTTATTTGTCACGGAAAGAGCTCAGCAGGTCATTATTATGTTACCAATTAGCCATCAATTAACAAAGTCTACCCTTTTGGGTCATTTCTTGTAAACCAATCTCCTCACTCCCCTAATTATTTGGTTGTTTTCTTTTAACAGCCTCTCCTGCCCTATAATTTATGGAACCCCAATTATCCGAGGGCACATACCACTCTTGCTCTGAATCCGGGGAAAGTTTTTTGTGGAATTTTAAAGGGCCCGTGAAAGAAAATTGGCTAAGAGGGAAATGATTTGTTAGATTAAACCTTTCTGAGTTAGGGTCATATGCTTTTCCTCCCCAGCCCCATCCCACAAATGTAAGGGGCAAAGAGCTCTGGAGTGGGAGTGAGTGACTCATTGCATTGAGCATGGTTTGCATTTTCCAACTTGAATTGCACTGTATTGTTCCCTCTTCATATTTATTACCACTTAAGGCTCATTTACATTCCCTCTCTGTCCACAGTGATCAGAGCCACCACCTCTCAAATTAGCATCATTTGCAAGTTTCATTAACATGCTGTTTACTCTCCCTCTTTCAGATCATTAATAAAGATGACCCCCGTATATCCTACCTCCCCCCCCACCCCACTCAATACATTTCCATTTGTCATCACCCTTTGTTTGCAGACATTGAGCCAGCTTTAAATTTCTGTGGCAGCACTCCTTAGTAAGCCAATTTGAATTAATTTTAAGTGTAACACTTTATACCACTATATTAAATACTCTTTTTATGGCTGCATGTTTTCCATCAATAGTATTGCCCCCACCTTCCTCTTTGGTATTCAGGTTGAGAGCTCTCAATTCTGCCTGGCATTTTAGTTCTTTAAAAGTCACTGCATCCTCTATCCGGACTAGGGCGTTTCTCCTAATTTTTCGGTTATTTTGAAATGATTGATGCTACACAAGAAAGGATTTGGAGAGCTATTGATGGCAATTGATAGCTTTCATCTTTCTTTTTCACATCTGCCATTACAGTTGAGTAAGTAATTTTGGTGAAATTCCATCACATTTCAGGATGCTTGAGATTTGGACCTCCTATTTTGAAGCCTACATATTACTCAAATATTCCTTCCCCTTGTTTGAAACCATTTGAATATTAACCTGTACACCAGCTTTGAAGATATTTTAAATGCCTGACATAGTGTGGATTCTCAAGAGATGTTTTTTTTTAAATGAGTGAATAAAATAAATAAATCTGTCAGTTTTCCAGTGCTTCCCTTAATCTTCACCAATTCCTGGCTCTGTGAAATAGTGAACAGTTAAAAACAAAAAAACAAAAAAACCCTCAAGGCTGCTGGTGGAAGATAGATATACTGTTGTCATTCATTCATTCCCTTGGCCAGACGCTGTTCTAGGCTCTGAGGCTATAGCAGTGAACAGACAAAAGCTTCTCCATTTTACGCAATTTAAGAGATTGACAATGAACAAACATATAAAATGTATCATCAGGCTGTGATAAGTGTTATGAAGACACATAAAGGATAAAGATACCTTGAGAGATTTTGTAGCATTCAGAGGCTTTGTGGTTGTATGTGACTGGCCTACATTTTTAAATAGATTTTATTTTTTAGAGCAGTTTTAGATTTACAGAAAAATTGTGCAGCATGTACAGTGTTCCCAGATTACCACCCCAATCCCCTGGTTTCTCTTATTACTAACATCTTGCATTAGTGTGGTACATTTGATGAACCAATACTGATATATTATTAGTTACTGGAGTCCGTAGCTTCCATTAGGGCTCATTCTTTGTGTTGTATAGTTTTATGGTTTTTGGCAAATACATAATGCCATTACAGTTATTATACAGAATTGTTTCACTGCCCTAAAAATGCTCTGTGTTCCACCTATTTATCCCTCCTCACCACCCCCTGGCAACCACTGATTTTTGTTTTTTTCTGTTTTTTTTTTTTTTTTAATGTCTCTATAGTTTTTTCTTTTCCAGAATATCACGTGGTTAGAATCACATAGTCTGTAGCTTTTTCAGATTGGCTTCTTTCACTTAGCAATATGCATTTAAGTTTCCTTTGCTTTTCAGACCTCCTCCATGTCTTTCTATAGCTTGATAGCTCATTTCTTTTTATCACTGGATAATAGTCTTCATTGTATGGATGTACCACAGTTTGTTTATACATTCACCTATTGAAGGAAGTCTTTGTGGCTTACAATTTCTGACAACTATGAATAAAGCCACTATAAACATTTGTGTGCAGGTTTTTGTGTAGACATACATTTTCAATACGTTTGGGTAAATAGCTAGGAGCATAATTGCTAGATCGTATGCTAAACCTTTGTTTAACTTTGGGAGAAACTGCCAGACTGTCTTTTCAAAGTGATGATACCATTTTGCATTCCCACTAACAATGAATGAGTGTTCTTGTTCCACATTCCCACAAGCATTTGGTGTTGTCAGTGTTTGGGATTTTAGCCATTCTAATAGGTGTGCTGTGGTATCCCATTGTTGTTTTGACTTGCAATTCCCTAAGGACACATGATGATGAAAATCCTTGAATATGCATATTTGCTATCTGTATATCTTCTTTAGTGAAGCTTCCATTTAGATTTTTTTGCCCATTTTTAAATTGGGTTGTTTTCGTATTGTTGAATTTTAAGAGTTCTTTGTATATTTTGGATACAAATCCTTTATCAAACACATGTTTTGTAAATATTTTCGCCCTGTCTGTGGCTTGTCTTTTCATTCTCTTTTACAGAGCAGAAGTTTTAAATTTTGATGAAGTCCAACATAAAGTTTTCTTTGATGTTTTAGGTGTTATATCTACAAAGTCATTGTCAAACCCAACATCATCTAAATTTTCTGTTATCTTCTAGAAGTTCTAGTATTTTTAGTTTTACATTTAAGACTATGATCCATTTTAGTACATTTTTGTGAAATGTGTAACAGCTGTGCTGAGATCCTTTTTTTCTGCATGTGGATGTCCAGTTATTCCAGCATCACTTGTTGAAGAGGCTATCTTTCTCTTCTGAATTGCCTTTGCTCCTTTGTTAAAGATCAGTTGATGATATTTGTGAGGGTTCTATTTCTGGGCTCTTTAGTTTCTTCTATTGATCTTTTTGTCTGTTTTTTCACCAATACCACACTGTCTTGATTACTGTAGCTTTATAGTTGTCTTTAAGTCAGGGAGTTCAATCCTCCTGCTTTATCTTGCTTTATTAAACTTCAGTATTGTATTGGCTATTCTGGATCTTTTTCATATAAACTTAAGAATCAGTTGGTTGGCATCCACAAAATAACTTGCTGGGATTTTGATTGGAAATGCATTGAAGCTATAGGTCAAATTGAGAAGAACTGGCATCTTAATAACATAGTCTTCCTAACCATGAACACGGAATATCAATTTATTTATTTTGATCTTCTTTGATTTCTTTCATCAGTTTTGTAGTGTTCTCCATATAGACCTTGTACATATTTTGTTAGATTTATACCCAAGTGCTCCTTCCTTCCTTCCTTCCTTCCTTCCTCCCTCCCTCCCTCCTTCCCTCCCTCCCTTCCCTCCCTTCCTTCCATTCCCTTCCTCCTTCCTTCTTTTCATGCTAATGTAAATGGGTTGCATTTTCAAGTTCCATTTGTTCATTGCTGGTATATAGGAAATTAATTGATTTTGTGTACTAACCTTGTATCCTCCAACCGGCTATAATTGGTTATTAGTTCCAGGAACTTAAAAAATTGATTCTTTAGGATTTTGTGAGCAAAGACATTTTATTTCTTCCTTCCCAATATGTATGCCTTTTATTTCCTTTTCTTGTCTATTTGCATTAGCTAGGACTTCCAGTACAATGTTGAATAGAAGTGGTGATAGAGGACATCCTTGTCTTGTTCCAGATCTTAGGAAAAAGCATCTAGTTTATCACCATTAAGTAGGATGTTAGCTGTAGGTTTCTTTGTAGGTGCTCTTTTTCAAGTTAAGGAAGTTCCCCTCTATTACTAATTTGCTGAGAGTTTTTCTTATGCATGGATATACAATTTCCAGGACTAAGAGGGCCCCAGGAATTATGAGTCAAGATTCTGGCCCATTGTGGGCATATCGGCATGTGTATACACATGTACACAAAGATGGGTCTCAGATAGGGGATGACTAAGCCATGTGTTATAATGAAATTCTAGGTTCTTGTTAGTCATTCTTTCTACCCATTCAGTTTCTGGAAATTGTATTTCAAGCATGTTTAAGATTTAGAGCTGGGAAAAAAAGGCCAGTCATTTATTATAGGTATGCAAGTCTGATTCAATTTTCAAAAATCAGTTAATATAATTAATACATCACACCAAGGACTGTCATCTTCTGAACTTTATGAAGATGAACAAAGCATTGTTGGAGAACTCTGAGTTTGCTCTACGAACTGCACTAGGCACAGATTGCCAAATGGTCGACCTGGCATGGATGTGCATTTACTAGACCACAGATAGTATGGCAACCCAGCAAAGGAAATCAAGACAGGAGCCTGCAGATCCAGGCCAGAAGTCTCTCTGAGGTCAGAAATCTTCAGCTGGGAGCTGGGAGAACCTCGGCCTGAGTCTAGACCTACAGGTCTCCCTTCTGGCTGTGCTCTGTCCACCATTAACAGGGAGCATGATCTTTAAGTGAGGTCATGTGTATACTAAATGCCACGATGGACTTTTTTATTTATTGTTTTTAGATTCACCTTCATTTTCCTTTTCAAAATTCGTTTTACTTCACACTATCCCTTTGTAGAAAAATGAATATTCTACAATGCCAAAATTACTAAATCATGATATGTTCTTTCACCCACCAGATAAAGTTCAGATGCTTAGCTCAACTCACGGCCTACTGGCTTGGTGCCTTCCCAGCTGTCTAGCATTATCATCTGCCCTTCCCTGCTGCTTCTGCCCCTGGGTTCTAGGAGGACTAAATTGCCTATGTTGCTTGCTTGCACCAGGCTACATCCTGTCTTTCTCCTGAAGTTTCTTCTGAGTGGAATGTCCTCCCTTCTCTTCTTCACCTTGAAACTCTTACTTAGCTCAGACTTACCTTAGCTTCTATTCTCTCTGAGCCTCAGGCTGGACGCCTTCCTACAGCACCCGGGACACCTCTCAGTTGTCACCCTTACACATTACTGATGGGTTTCTAGCAGGACAGGGACCATGTTTTCTTCATTTTTGCATATATATCACCTACTACAGCCCCTGTCACAAAGCAAGCATTCAGGAAATGTTTGTTAAAGTGAACTGAGCTGAGGATGAGGAGAAATCAGGGGTTATCAATTCCACTTTGCTGTTGAGGAGACTGAAGCTGGGGATGAGGTATCACCAACGTCATCCAGGCCCCATGCTGGAGTGTAAGGCAGCTGATGCCTAATCTACCTGAGCTGAACCTATTTCCCATGATTTCAAAGCACTGTGGACTTTCAGTGTTCAGCCATCTCTCAGCTCACAGGCATCTTTCAAAATGTTTCTGGTGGCAGCTGTTAGTTATCTGATGGCCTATTTTTGTTGATGGAGTTTTTCATTTTGTGAAAGTTTTTATTCATTTTCAGGATAAGTAATCTGACTTTTATCCCCAAAGGAACTCAGATTTCAAAACCCTGATTTGAGCAAGATTTTGGTTTGAGTTTGGGTTTGACTCATCTCTTTGATTAAAGGCTTATCTTGTTCTAAATAACATGTCTTAATAGTTACTCTTTCCCTTTCCAGACCTTCTAAATTTAGATAAATGAGACCAATTATCACTTCCAGAATATTCAGTTTCTACTCTGGTCCTAGAATTTGGTCTCTAAGAGATGTTGATTTCTTTCCTGTGGGATGGTTTAAATTCTGCATCTTCTCGGCTAATATCTTAACTCAAGGGGAGGAAGGCTGTAGGTAGGGCCTGTTGACTGCTTGCTCAACAAGAGCCACAAGTTATGGACACTGGGCCTCATGGGCACCTGGGCATGACCGTATTGGTGTGACTGAAGTAGCTGGAGGCAGAGGGGTGTCCTGCCACCGTTGGTACACAAACAAGCCCATAAAAGCATCGAGTCTGAGGATACTCAGGGGAGGGAGAGGAACCTCTGCAAATGTGCTGTGTGGACATGAAACATGCAAGGAGAGGAGACTTTGAATCCATGGTGCATGGATCTTGAACCCATGATGGGAAGTTGTGGAGCATCATTCATGTATCACTTCAGTGTATATTTCTGAAGCACCTGCCACACTGTGCATAGGGGGTCAGCAGGATGCCGAGTCCCCTGCTCTGCTCCTGAAGTCAGAGGGAGAAGGGGGCTTGCTGCCAGCGGTCTGAGGGAGAGCAGGTTTGCTGCCAAGACAATTGTTCCCAGCAGGGCCTCCGAGCATGAGCCTGGTACTTGGGAGCCCAGGACCCCAGCAGGCAGAAGCCATTTGGGACAGGACACAGCCAGCATAAGCTATGGACCCCCAGTCCAAGTCTCATTGAATCTGAGATTGTTTGGCTGCAGCAGGGCTGAAGCTTTATTTTGACTAATCCCTGGGCAGGAGGCTCACTAGCACTGGGGTAAACAATTAGAAGAGAAGTGGCCATTTATCACCCCAAAGGCAGAGTCATCAGCATCGCCTAGAAGTGTACGTTCACCTACAAACACTGTAGGAGATTCAGTGCAAGCAGAGACCAGCTCTGATCAGAGAAGAAGCCTAGAGCTGCGATCTTTAGGCTGACCTCAACTCTAGAGGGTTTCTGAAAGCCATCAAATTGCATGGGAATTTTTTATGTATGAGAGCACTTGTGCGTTTTTTTTTTCTTTCTGAGAACAGTGTGGTTTTCATCAGATTCTTGGACTCCTGGGGACTGGATTCCACTCTTTGCCTCCTCTAATTACCAGCTGGTGTGGATGGTTCCTTTATAGGAAACAGGGTAAAATAACCATTAACTTCCTCACAGGGCTTTTACAAAATTAAAATGAGAAGACATATGTAAAACGATGTGACTTGCAAACCATTATGCTACCAACTATACAAATGCCGGAAATGACATTTGTCCTAACCATCCCTCCCCCACTTACCTGCTCCTACCTTGGCTAATTTCTGCTCTTCAGGAACAGTTCTGAAGACTTCCTTGGCTGCCCGCCTTGTTCCCACTGGGTAAAATGCCTCTTCTCTGCTCCAATCACACCTCTCTCAGCTCACCTCTAACAACACAAATTCCACTCTGCTGCAATCATTTGTTTACTGACCTGGCCCTTCCACCAGAATGCACACCCCTTGAGGACAGGGATGGTGACCTGGTTGTTTTCTCTGCCTGGCAGAGTTTTAATGTAACTTTATTCCATCGATAAAATGCTCATTTTTATTTTTAAATTGGGCTTTAATGAGCTAACTCCTAATCATCTTTATCTATTCATCAAAGGTAGACTTAGTTCCTTTTACTATGTGTAAATGAAAGTGATAAAATGGAATCCTTTAAGAACATCTCACTACTGTCTATTTGGTTGGCCTTCCAGCAAATTAGTCTGAATTAATGAGGGTTTATCTCCGTCTGCTGAGGGAAGCAGGGAATTAAGGTGCTCACGAGCTGCGGAGTCAGACCGGGAATGGCCCCTGGTCACTGTGACTACTCTGTACGCTCACGGAGCAGCACACGCCTCTCCAGCTTACCACTCATGGCATCCACTCACATCAAGATGTGTAGGTCTGGGCTGCAGCTGGGAGTTGATATGGGAAAAAGCACCCTACTGAAGCAACAGGCCGGCCTTGAGCTTCTCCCTTGGTTGTAGTCTTCCTAACAGCTTCCACCCCTTTTCTTTGCTATTTGCTCATCCTAGCCTCTGAGATCCTGTTCGTGGGCTCTCCTGGGTTTTCCTCTATTTAGTTTTTTTCCTATTCCAGGATGTCCCCACGCTTTCCACCTTGCCTGCTTTCATTTGCATCACTGGAGGGGGGAAAGGAATTATGTGCTCCCTTCTGGTTCTACGAAGCCAGTATTAGACATTGTGTAGACTGGATGTACTGTTACTGTGGGGGAAATTATTAAAAGGACAAGGCTAATTCTCTAGTTCACACCTGGAAAGCAAATCTGATGGTGCTCGCACAGGTCTTTAATGAAATAGCATTAAGAAGCTTCCAGAGAAATTCATCACTAATTGATTTCTGAGCTGTGGAAAAAGATAACACAGAGAGGTGGGCTATTAGCTTCTGTCTGGCCCGATTCCCCAGCAAGCTTTCTATTTCTTCAATTCCCTTTCCCATGGAAAACCAATAGCAGCCTCCTGAATTGGCATGGCAAACAGTAGGACCCGTATAGAGGCCCACTGGTTTGGATGTGATACGTTTTCTTTCTGCTTCAGTTTTTTTTTTTTGTTTGTTTGTTTGGGCCCTAATGGAGGATCTCCGTGAAAGTCGTGTCATTCAAGGAAAAGGCAGCAAGTGGGAGAGACAGACCTGGGCACCAGGTTGGGTGTACTTAAAAGTGACAGTTATTTAGCGGGAACATTGGGGTACGGTCCTCCTTTTTTCTCCAGGGGCTTCCTGACCTCCTCACCCAATATATAATATGATAAGATATATGATATAATATTTTATATAGATACACAAATACTTCTATTTTCTTAGATAGGGATCACTGACATTTTCTCATTCTTATAGAAAGTATAAATAAAAACATTGTAAGATTAAAATTTGCTTTAAAAAATTTGATCTGAAACATGCAATCCCATGAGGAACTGAGCTCTGGTGATGCAAAGCCAGCTCCATGCCAAGTCCCTTAGACTTTCTTCCTCCCAGATTGCCATACTTACCTTTCTTTCCACTTTGGAATTTCTGAAGCTGCTGCCTGGTGAGTTGGGCTCCTGGGCTACCTAGCTAGCAGGGCTTCTCCTCTTCTCACTTTCCTGTTGACACTCTCTAAGAGATGCCTCCGAATTTAAAGGAACAATGAGGACCACACAAGGGGTCCCAGCTCTCAGGAGAAACAGCTTTGGTTAAAAGGGCTTTACCTCAGGTTTAACTTGCAAATGTATTAAGGCAGGTTTACTCTAAGATGCCTCCACATGTCCAATCGATAGTCTTCACTGGAGCATCTGCTGCATGCTGGGAATGCAGCAAGACCCAACTTCTGCCTTAAAGAGTTCACAGCTAGTGGATGGAAGTGTGATGATGAGGAAGCTCAGGATGCCATAAAATCCTTGAAGGCAGGCACCTCATACAAGCTGGGGAGACCCAGGAAGACTTTCTGAAGAGGGGCAGCTTGGGCTGAGCCTGGAAGGAGGGATATCATGCTGCCCCTTGTTAACCCTTTCCTCCAGGGAGCCTCACACATCCTGCTGTGGCCCCCACCATCGCCTTTGAAATAGAATTATCCTATTTATCATCTCAGCAGTATCTTCATTGTAGGTTTTTTTATTTTTGGCCCTTCTTGTCAACCTTTATTTAACTCTACTCTGTCCACCACTCAGACTCCCATACTTGCTCTTGGTCAGGGATCTGCTGGACTAGTTCTCAGCATGGTGTTGATAATCATAGTTCCAAAGTTCACCATTGCATTGCTTGTTCCATTTTAAAATTTCATAAAGAGGTTAATACAAGAGGGAACTCCAGACCCAGAGGCCTGTGACTGGTGAATGGAGGAAGCATTGTTGGTGTGGACATTTCCTTGACTCTTCAAATCAGGATTTAGGGAACCACACTTTCTGGTGACTGGGAGGTTAGCCTTTCTGTGTGGTTTGGATGAGCCCCTCTTACTTAGTGACTTCTGTGTATGTACTCTGGGTATGCACTATTGCCAGATGATGAGAAGGGGTGGTGGTAGAGGGGCTGCTGTACATTTAGCTCTGAACACCCTACAATGCCAGGTCACTGCAAAATTCCTTTATGGTTTGACCAAAGGGCAGCGTGACTTAGCAGAGTTGGATGGGGGACATGGGATCCTGTTCATAGTAGCAAGTAGTTAAGGCATAAATTTGGGAGACAGCGTGAAAAGAGAAAATGAAAACAGTCATGTAATCTAGTGGAGAACAAGTACAAGGAGTGGTACTTTTAGAGCAATCGAAGAGAGGTCTGAATAGTTGAGAGAATGGCTTTAGAGGTGTCTAAAACTCTGAGTAGTCATAAGGAAGAGGAAAGGAGAAAAGAATTGTTACTTCTTAACCAGCATAAAAGGAGAGTGAAGGGGGACTTAATGGCAGTGTCAAACATTTGGAAGGTGGTGGCGGGCTCTTGTAGAATTCCACTGAAGACAGCACAAAGAGGACTCCGGTTAAATCAGAGCCTGTCAGTAGGCCAGAGTGTGGTTAGCCTCTAGGAAGGATTTCTTGCTGCAAGGTGTTTATAGCGCTGTAGCGGGTTTAATGGATATTTGTCAAGCCACTTGGCTACTCAATACTCGAGGACACGCTTCATGTTTGAAGGAATTTCCTACCTTCTGAGTTTGTGCCTCCCCAAAAGAGAAGCCAGAAATTGGCCTTCCCAGGCTCCCTTGAATATAGTGAAGGCTCTTAAGGTCATTCCAACCAGACATACCTGTGTCAGGCTTCATTTAGGGGGCCAGTGATACAAAAAAGCAGGTGCCTGAAGAAATCCATTCTGGCCAAGGTGGGGGCAGAGACAGTCAGCAGCCAGAGGCAACAATGGCAACATTTCTGATGGAAACACATGGTCGATAGCATGACCCATGGCTTCTGTGTTAATAGGGTTGCTGGCAAGGATGGGAGCCATCTGGAACATGGTATGATTTGACCATTGTTTCCAGCTGCACGGCCTCCCAGAGGTACTGAGAGCTAGCAGTACCCTTTAATAAAGTTCCTTTCTTCTTAAACCAGCTAGGGATGTTTCTTTTGTTCACAACTAACAACCTTGACTGGTACAACAGGTAACTGAGAGAGCTTGTAGAGTCTCTGGAGACTTCTAGGAATAGGAAAAGCACTCAGCTGTTGGTTCAGCACAATCAGTCAGAGTTCTTGGTTGTGAACAACTGAAACTAACTCTAGGTATTTTAAGGAGAAAAGGAATCTATTTGGAGACTCAGAAACTCAATGGGAGGCTAAAGAACCAGCTTGGGCAGGAGGGGTAAGCTTGTGGCAAGAATCCTCTTATTATAGGGAAGCTGGGCTAGGATACTGCTCCAGGGTACCATTTGACCTGCCGTTAGATATCCCTGCAACTGCCAGGAATAAACGTGACCATCCCAGAGTCTTCAGACCACTCAGTCCAGTTTCTGGATGGGAAGGCCCAATTGTCTGAACATCCAGGGGTTAGAGGCAGAATCTTCCCCTTTTGGCTTCTGAGATGGGAGGCTGGGCATTGTGTCCCATCAGTATTACATATTGAGGGGCATTATCTCAAAAACAAGGGGAAAGTTAGATACAGCAATGATAGATGTCCATATCAGAGCACATATTCTCCGCTTCTGGTGCTATGAAATGTTGAGCTGCCAGAGATAAATGGAGGTCAAACTTCCAACAGGTGAAGAAATTTCCATGTTGCAAAAATGAGTGAGTGGTCAAGAAACCATTTTTCCATCCTAATTTCATTGTTTATTTGCATATTCTATCATTGTTTTGCATTCTATTCCTTTTACTTAATTCCAAAGCAATTGTTGGGACAATGCAAACACGTTTTTCAGAAACTATCAATTTTTTCACCCACCCATCCATCTAGCAAAGAATTTACTAAGTACCTCTGCTGGTGATTAAAAAATAAATGAATAGTTTTTTGTTTAAGGAGTTCAGTCAGTGAGGGAGATGCCATGTAGAAAGACAATTGCAATATAAGGTGTATTCATTTTCCATTGCATCACCACACACTTAGCTGCTTAACACAATATCTATTTATCTGCTCATAGTTCTGTAGGCCAGAAGTCCAGCACAGAGTGGCTGTGCTCTCTGCTCAGGGTATCACAAGACTAAAATCAAGGTATTGGCTAGGCTGAGTTCTCCTCTGGAGGCTGTGAGGAAAGACCCACTTTTGAGACCATTCTTGTTGTTGACAGAATTAAGTTCCTTGTGGTTGTAGGACCACAACCTGCTGGCTGTGGTCTAGAGACCACTTTCAGCTCCTAGAAGCTGCTCCCAGGTCCTTGTCCCTTGGCCCCCTCCATCTCAGCTGCAGAGAACCTCCCTCCTGTTGAATACCTCTCACACTTTGAATTGCTCTGACTTTCTGCTTTTAAAGGGCTCATGTGATTAGGCCAGGATCACCTGGTAATCTCCTTATCATAAAATTAGCCATATAGCATATACAATAGAGCATAACCTAATTATGGGAGAAAAACCCATCATATCCACTGTCCTGGATATTATGCAGGGCATGTATAATGGGAGGGTGTGTGTGAGAAACTTAAGGGACATCCTAGAATCCTGGCAAACACAAGGACTTCTGGGAACACAAGGAGGTGATACTGCTTCTAGTTTTAGGACTGGGGAAAATCAGGGCAGTATTTTTGGAGGGTGTCATCTACACTCAATTAAAGGCTGAGAAGGTCTTAGCTTGCCATTGTAGGGGTCAGCTAACAGGACCACTCCAGTTAGAATGTGACAGAGGTGTGATACAGCATGGAGTATTTGGAAATAAGTTCAGGGTTGCTGGAGAGGAACAGAGCGGTGAGATGAAGGCCTGAAAGAACCAGAGGAGTCAGGTCAAAGAGGGCTTTGCTATCCTGTCTAAGGAGCTGGGGGAATCAACAAAAGGATTCAAACAGGGAGATGGCATGGGCACTTTTTTTTTTAAGATTTATTTTATTTATATTTATTTCTCCTCATCCCCTCGTTGTTTGCATTTGCTGAGTCTGCTTTGTGTGCTAGTCTTCTTTTCAGGAGGCACCAGGAGCCGAAGCAGGGACCTCTGATGTAGGAGGGAGGTGTCTAATCACCTGAGCCACCTCTACTCCCTGCTTTGTTGTATCTTTCATTGTGTTTTCCTCATGCCTCTTGTTGCATCATCTTGTGTCAGCTTGCCAGGCCTGCCTATTGTGTCAGCTTGCTGTCTTCCGTGTCTTCTTTAGGAGGCACTGGGCACCGAACCTGGGACCTCCCATGTGGTAGGTGGGAGCTCAATCGCTTGAGCCACATCTGCTTCCCAGCACTTTTTTTTTTTTTAATCTTTAGAAAGATCTCTTGGAGTGGTTTGTTAAAACACAGATCTTTGGGCCCTACCTCGGAGTTTTGGATTTATAGTGGGGCAAATTAGTTTCCAGGTGGTCCATTGCTGGATGCCGACTACACTTTGAGAACTGCTGCTCTAGAGAATGGGTGGGAGGGGAGCAGGAGTCTGGCCCCAGCAGGAGGCCAGAGTCAGAGCCAGGGTATCTGGGGTGGAGATAGTATGGAGTAGATGGGATTTGGGAGGTAGTGCTGGGACATGGGTGTGAGAGGCAGGGCAGAGTTAGGGCTAAACCCCTGACAGGGCTAGAAGAGCTCTTAGCCATTATGTAATCCAGTCCTCTCATTCCACGAGTGGATGATGAGATGCTTGGAGAAGGCAATTGACCCCTTTAAAGTCATGCAAATAGTTGGTGACCGCACCGGGGCATGGCACCCAAGTTCTCTGGCTTCCACAATACAGCATTTGTAAGTTGATTTGGAAAGAACAAAACAAAGTGAAGTAAAGCCAAAGCATCCCCCAGCTCTCCCCAAAACTTCTTGTCAGTCTCATTCCCTTAGCGCCCAGCTTCCTTGGCCAAACATACCTCTGCTGCAAAGGTCATTGTAGCTTGCATACAAGAGGAACAGAAATTCCCTCACATGGACATGGAGCCATACAGGATTCCTGAAAGAGAGGTCAAATGTATCAAAGGTATTTTAAGCCCCCTAACTGATTTCCTTTTAGCCCTAGTCTCTTGCTTGCAGGAGAATTTTCATGGCTGAGAGAAGCAACCTGTGACAAGTCTGCTGAAGCGTGGAGACAAGATAGGGAAATTACAGCACGCTTCTGGGAATTCCAAAGGGAAAGATTCTGAACACGGGCATTCCTTTTCACACACACACACGCATGTGCAGGTGTGCAAATGCACTCCGTGGAGATCCATCCTAACCTCCAAAGGCCCTTTTGTCTCACTGAAGCGCTTATTAAATATATCTGTGTTTCCACTGGTAGCTCAGAGTCATCTAAGGAAGGGAACGCTGTGATGTCAGCCAGTATTTGTCAGAGGCTTCCTTGCCGTCAGTCTCATGCTTATTGTCTGTTCAGGGACCATTTTATCCATTTTCTGTGGGCAAAATCATTAATCTTCCTCCTAGCTCTGGTGCTGTGCAGCCCTGACAGCAGAGTCCTGACTTCCCGGGCTGCTGGCAAGGGGCACACTGGGGCCTCCCCACGACCCGGCTTTGATTAGAGAGAGAGGAGTAGAGGAGCCATAGAGAGGTACTGGAGAGGGAGGCGAGCGGGCATCTGCGGTCCCAGAAGGCACGGGGATCTGCGGAAAAGGTCACCCTGTTTCGAGTGATGCGCAGTGCACCCTGACACTAAAATACACTCGGTCCTATGCAGAGGCAGTTGATAAAGAGGCTAATGAAGTGTAAAGATGTCAGCGGAGCTGAGCGGGACAGGCTCTTGGGGATGCGCCATGATTCAACTTTCCGTTGCCATGGAAACCAAGGAGGCTTGGCTTCTTTTCGCTTTCTCCTTTATTTTGCAAGGCCTTTCCTTGGTAACCTTGACCCTTTCACATTGGCAGCCAGAGATAAGGAATTCCATTTCCCCTTATCTGGTCACGGTTGGCTGGAAGACTCTGAGGGGCTTGTGATGGGGGAGGGGATGCTGGCCGGGGGCTCTGGAGTGCCTTAATTCAAATGCATGAAGTGGAGGGTGGGAGGCGATAGAAAAAGCACACAGTTAATTAAGGTTGATACTGCAGAGAAGGTTGTTTTCTGAATAATAAATTCTGCACCTTCAAAAACAAGTGCAATTAAAGGAGAGCTAAAAGGAGAGTTTGGTCAGAGGGTGTTTTGGGGTGTGTGTGTGGGGATGAGGGATAGAGGTTGACTAAGAGACCCTCCCTGTGCTGAGATCTTGACTCAGAACAAACGCAGTGTTTGATGATAGCTTGTGACATTGATGCCCATATAAACCCCCTTTGCCTTAAGTAGTGGGGACATTTGTGGCCTCAGTTAATGGAGAAGGGCTTTGAAGTTGGTATTAAGGAGAGGGGGTTTTCTTCAATTTCTGACAGTACATTAGACTCAGAAATGTTGCTCCTGGATATATGCTTTCCCCATTGATGTTGAACATCACTTTTTAGTTCAAGTGCGTGCTATACTCTTATGTTCTCTATCTCCTGGAGTGAAATATTAATTGAGAAAAATTTAATGGTCCCTAGCCAGCCAAAGCTTGGTGCTCTTTAGGTTGGTCTTCCACCCCTGGATCAGACAGGGGTGTGTGTGGCCAAGAATATGTAGTCCAAACTAACCCCCTGCTCCACCCGCTCAGCAACTATGGGTTGGGATAAGTTATTAGATGAAGAGAAATAGTGTCAGTCTCCCCCAAGCATCTTTAGTACAGGGATCCTAACTTAATCTTCAACTGATAGCCTCAGGAAAGGGAATGCATGTCTTTAAAAAATATTATTATAAAGGCAAAAATCTTAGCATGCCTTCTTCCTGTATTATAAGAGCCTTAATCTTTTCAACTGGTAACCTGGGAACATTGCCACAGGTGTGTGAAGGAAAAAGGAGATCTCAAATTTGGCTAGGCTTCCAGGGAGGAAGTTTTCTATGGTGGGGTTCTCAGGATTCACCTAATCTACCTATTTTTATCACATTCTAGTTGGTGATCAAAGTTGGGACTGGGGTGAGCTGAAGTGTTGGGAAAAGGGCTGGAGAAAAACAAGAACACATCTTCATATATGCTTGCATTTCCATAAAGAAACTCTGACAGTACATAAAGTAAATAAATTAAAAAAAAAAATTGAAAAATTAAAAAATTACCTGTGGAAAGATGAGATAAAAATTAGGTGAATGAATAAAAGGACTGTAAGGCAAACTATACATATTAAATTTTTATTTTATTTTATTTTTTTCACTTTATCTTCAAAAAAGCTTTAGGTTACAGAAAAGTCATGTACAGAATGTAGGGGTTTCTCATATACCCAACATCCCCCACCTATTCCCCTTTCTCCTGCTAATAACATTTTACATGTGGATGGTACATTTGTTACAATTGACATACACATATTGAAGCATTGTTACTAACCACTATCAGTGATTTACATTACGGTTTACATTTGGACCATATACTTTTATAAATTTTGACGAAATTTAACATGGCCTGTATTCATCATTGCAAGATCATGTAGAACAATTCCAATGCCCCCAAAATGCCCCATGTTCCATCTATTTTATTCCTCTCTCCCTCTCCCCTCAGGACCCATGGCAACCACCAAGCTTAACTCCTTGAAGAACAAGTTTCATAGTTACTTGCAACAACATTGAGGGCTTGACATACTGACCTGTCCTCTCCTATTAGGCACTGCTTACGCTCTTGAGAGACTCCCGCCCCTCTATTTGAGAATGCAGCAGGACTCCCCTGGATGGGAATCCAACACCTTACCATTCATTGTGTGGGTCTCCACTCACTGATACACCCAATATGACAGAATGAGCACTCACTCACTCCCTAGAAGCCTGCCCCAAGTGTGCCCTGTCCTGCATAATCCCACATCCAACACTCTAAATCAGTAACCCTTCCCTGCCATATGTGCCAAAAGAACATTCCCAACATTGTAGTTTCAACCAATCTGCTCCTTTCCCGACCCTCCTCCCAGCACATTAATTTTTTAAATTTAATTTTTGAAACATGTACATTTATTACCTATCTGAAAATTAATGAATTACAAAAATACAAGATTAAAGTTACAAAATGGAATATGAAAAAAATATAAAAAGCAGAAAAATCAATGAAATGTCTTTAGGAATATTTTTGCATATACTCTTGCTTTGGGAGTTCTTTCTCTCTTCTTCCTTTCTCACTCCCTTCTGCCTTTCCTTCCTTCTTTCCTGCCTTGTTACAGAAGGCACTTTAAGGTGACTTGGGGGAGAAAACATACACATAATGCTAAACAGATTTTAAAATGGTTTCTTGATTCACCTCTAGCATGATTGAGTGAGGAAGTCAACAAATGTTTTCTCCCCAAAGCAACTATAAAGCTGGACAAAACAGTCAAAAACAACCATTTCAGCCTACTAGAAACTGACCAGAACATTTTCTCTTGAAAAAGACTGACTTTTGGTTAGGAATAGCAAAAGGCTGTGATGTTCTTGCTTGCAGTTGCTACAATTCCTCCCTCCAGCTCAATTGCTGTAGTAGTTCAGCTGGGGCAGGGTGGGGAAGGGCATGAAAACCAGTGGTTTTCCACCCGTTCCTTAGGAGGCCTACTTGAATTGGAACATTACTAGTTAAACTGATGATCTTGACAGCAAGAAAACAGGGAGGGCTAGGAATTTTGATTTATAAGATTGTGGGCCTGGTTGGGGCAAGCAATGAGCAAATGGACTAGTTATACATTTAATGGCAAGTTCTGGAAGGTAAGATAAATTCTTTACATATCTCAGGTTAATTAAAGTCTGTGAGCATGGACAACAGAAACTGG
This sequence comes from Tolypeutes matacus, assembly GCA_026826555.1. NCBI lineage: Eukaryota > Metazoa > Chordata > Mammalia > Cingulata > Chlamyphoridae > Tolypeutes > Tolypeutes matacus. The sequence goes on from JAKSZT010053887.1 coordinate 98,486,431, forward strand.
AGAGAGCTTAGGCCACCCATATATCCCTGATCAATGGATCCTATGCTTATGTGCAAAAGAGAATGTGGGACAATTCCAGAAGGCCTGGCAGAAAACAAACTCCAGGACAGATTTTAAAATGGCCTGGATTTTGAATGAGCTCCTTAGCTCATGCACAGATCCATCAACAGGGCTCAAGATGTAAGTACAGCTTCAAACCAGTCTTTGGCTGAACATTAAAGTATGCAGACACGGGAGTAAAGCCTAGGAATCTAGACTTAGAATGAAAAAAATAAACCAAAACTGAGCAGAGACTTCTATAGCTGCATATAGCGGGCAAGACAGATGTCACAGATTTAGTCCAGGTCAGTCACTTAACAAACAAGGAAACAAATTAGCAACAGTAACAACAATTTGCAGAAGGACTATCAGACTCTAGAGTTGCTAGAATATATTATCTAAAATGTCTAGTATTCAATAAGAAAATATGAGGCATGCAAATAAAAAAGAGGGTCTCACCCATATTCAGGGGGAAAAAAGCAGTTAATAGAAACTATTTCTGAGTTCCCCTGGATGTTGGATTTATCAAACAAAGACTTCAAAGCAATTTTATAAATATGTTAAAATAACTAAAGGAAATCACATTTAACAAATTAAATGAAAGTAGGGTAACAATAATTTAATGAATAGCAAATCCCAATAAAAAGATAACAATTCTTAAAAACACAAATGGAAAAACAAATGGCATTGAAAAGTGTAACAATTTAACTGAAAAATTCACTAGAGGGGATAAATAGCAGATTTTAGATAGCAGAAGAAAGAATCAGCAAACTTGAAGATAAATCAACAGAAATAACCCAAACTGAATAATGGGAGAAAAATATTTGAAGAGAAGTGAACAAAGCCTCAGAGACCTGTGAGCCAACATCAAGTGTACCAACATACAGGTAATGGTGGTCTCAGAAGGAAAGGAAATAATTGTCAAAAGCTTCCTGAAGTTGATGAAAAACAATGTATAGATCCAAGAAACTCAATAAACCCCAAAAAGAATAAACACAAAGAAATACACACCTAGATAGAGCTCAGTCAAAGTGTTGAAAGCCAAGGCCAAAGAAAATATCTTGAAAGCAGCAGAAGAAAAGTGATGCTTTACACACAGGAAATAATATGATTAACAGCTGACTTCTCATTGGAAGCAATGGATTCCAGAAGGCAGTGGGATGACATTTTCAAAATGTTGAAAGAAAAAACAATTTCTACATCCAACAAAACTACTCTTCAAAAGTGAAGGTGAAATAAAAACATCCCCAGGTAAGCAAATATTGAGAATATTTATTGCTAGAAGACATGCCTTAGAAGAAATGCTAAAGGAAATCCTTCAGGGTGAAAAGAGGTCACAGCAGATGGTAACTTGAATTCATAGAAAGAAATGAAAAATCTCTGAAAATGGTAAATGTTTGTAAATTAAACAAAATGCTTCTAAATAACCCAAGTGTTAAGTGAGGTAATAAAAAGGAAATTAGAAAATATTCTGAACTGAAAGAAAATAAAAGCACAACATATTGAAATTTATGGGATGAAAATAAAGAAGTGCTTAGAGAGAAAAATTTATAGTTTTAAATGCCTATATTAATAAAGAAGAAAGGTCTCAGTTCAATAACCTGAGCTTACACATTAATGAACTAGAAAAAGTAGAACAAACTAAACCCAAATCAGGTAGAAAGGGGAATGGTAAAAAGTAGAGTGGAATAGAGAACAGAAAACAGTAGAGGAAATCAATGAAATTAAAAGTTGGTTCTTTGAAAAGGTTAACAAAATTGAGAAAAACCTTTATTAGTTTTCTATTGCTGCCGAGACAAATTCATTATCTTACAGTTCTGGAGATCAGAAGTCTGGTACTGATCTCACTGGGCTAAGATCAAGGTGTTGGAAGGGTGAATTCCTTTTTGGAGGCTCTTGAAGAGAATCTGTTTTCTTGCCTTTTCCAGGTTCAGAAAAGCTACATGCTTTCCTTGGCTTGTAGCCTTCTTCCTCTATCTTCAAAGCCAGCAACATTAGACTTCCTGTGATGCCATCTCTCTGGTTCTCCCTAATTTGCTTCATCTTCCACTTTTAAGGACCCTTGTGATTATATCAGTCCTACCCAGATAATCCAGAATGATCTCCCTATTTTAAGGTCAGTTGATTAGCATCCTGAATTCCATCTGCAACCTTAATTTCCTTTTGCCTGTTACATAAAATATTAAGAGGTTCTGGGGGTTAGGACATGAACATATTTGGGGGACTGCTATTCTACCTACCACACACCCTTGGCTTGATTTATCAAGAAAATGAAAGAGGAGACACAAATTACCAAATTTAGGAAGAAAAGAAATGATGCCACTACTGACTATGTAGAAATTAGAGTTCTAAGGGAACATTGTGAATAACTATGCCAACAAATTAGACAACTTAGATTAGACTGACAAATTCCTAGAAAGACACACATTATGAAAATGGACTCAAGAAGAAATAGAAATTCTGAGTATAATAGTAATAAGTAAAGAAATAAAAGCAGTAATTAGAAATCTTACCACAAAGAGAAGTCCAAGCCTAGATGACTTCATTGGTGGATTCTATCCACTATTTAAAGAAAAATACCAATCTTTCATAAACCCATTGGGAACACTTCCCAATGCATTATATGAGGCTAATATTATCTTAATATATAAGCTAGAGATCTAAAAAGTAAAGAAAACTACCAACCTACATTCCTCATGAAAATAAAGGAATCAGCCTTAACAAATACTAACACACCAAATTCAATAATATATAAAAAAATTATACACCATGACCAATTGAAATTTATGTAAGATATGCAAGGCTTAATTAATATCCAATTTCAAATTAATATATCACATTAATAAAATAATGTACAAAAACTAAATGATCATCTTAATATATGCAGAAAAACATTTGACAAAACCCAACACCCTTTCATGATAAAAATACTATAGAAAAGAAGAATATAAAGGAATCTCCTCAACCTTTTAATGTGCATCCACAAAATCTTATAGCTAACTCTGTACTTAAAAGACAAATGCTTTCCCTCTAAAATTAAGAATAAGGCAAGGATGTCCACTTTTCCTATGTCTATTCAACATTGTGCTGGTGGTTATAGTCAATGCAATAGAAAATCCAAAGTAATCCACAAAGAAACTACTAGAACTAATAAACTACTTCAGCAAGGTTGCAGGATAAAATATCAATATACAAAATTCAATTGTACTTCTATATATACTAGCAATGTAAAATAAAAAAAATTTTTTCTTAATACCATTTACATAAGCACTAGAAAGGATAAAATACTTAGGAATAAATTTAGCAAAGTAGTCCAAGATTTGCTCATTAAAAACTATAAAGAATTCCTTAGAGAAATTGAAGCTGATCTAAATAAATCAGGGGTTCTTAACCAGGGGACCATAGACCTCTTGGAGGTCGGTGGAAAGGGTTCAGGGGATCCGTGAACTTGAATTGAAAAAAATCAACTTATTATCTTTATTTTCTCTGACCTCTAACTGAAATCTAACATTTCCTTCACTTATGAATGTATACACTAAATTACAGTAGTAGTTATTTCATATCACTTTATAGTTGGTGCATGTCTTGAAAAATCGCTTACGCTCATCCATACTTTAAAATTACAGTAATTGTTAAACCTGATGCTATTTGAGTGTTGTAAAACTATCTGTTGCTACATTATGAGAAAGGGTCCATGGTTTTCACCTGACTGGCAAAGGGGTCCATGGAACAAAAAAGATTAAGAACCCCTGAAATAAATGAAGAGGTATTTGATGGTCATGGATTGGAACTCAATAATGTTAAGATGTCAATTCTACCCAAATTGACTTATAAATTTAATGCAATCCTAGTCAATAACCTAGTAGGATTTTGGAGAAATTGACAAGGTAATCCTAAAATTTATCTGGAAACATAATGTTGTAGAACAGCAAACACAATTTTGAAAAAAAGCAAAATCATGTTAGAGTACTTACACTATCTGATTTCTAAATTTAATATAAAATTGCAGTAATCAGAGCAGTTGGTATAAGGTATAAGGGCAGGCATATAGTTCAATGGGACATAACTGAGACTTCTTTCATTTATATTCAATTGACTTTCCTAAAAAGGTGCCAAGCTAATTTAATGGAGGCAAAGAATAGTCTTTACAACAAATGATGCTGGGACAACTGAATATCCTTCTGAAAAAGTAAAAGTGAACTTAGATCTTTATTTCACACCATACACAGAAAGGAAGTCAAATGAATCAAAGACCTGAATATAAGAAACCAGAACACTTCTGGAAAAAAACACAGGAGAAAGTTTTTGTTAGGCAAAGTGTTCTTGGATATGACATCAAAAGCATAAGGCAAAAAAGAAAACAAATGATAAATTAAACTTTGTTAAAACCTTCTGCACATCAAAAGACACCATTAAAAACATACAAAAACAAGCCATGGCCTTGGAGAAGATATTTTTATATTAAATATTTGACCAGGGACTCTATACAGAATATATAAAGAGCTCTTAAAACTCAATGACAGCACTTGTAACAAATGTTCCATACCAATGCAAGGGGTTGGTGGTGGGGCGGTGTTTGGGAATCCTGTATTTTATGCATGATGGTTCTATAAATCTACAACTTCTCTAATAAAGAAAAAAAAATTTTTTTTTTAAAGCTCGATGAGAAGACAAACACACCAATTACAAATGGGCAAAAACTTGAATAGATATTTCATGAAGGAATATAAATGGCTGTAAAGCACATGAAAGAGTGGTCAACATTAGGGAAGTACACATTAATAACGCAATGTAATACCTCTATATAATCACTAGAATGTTACAACCAAGAAGAGAGGTGATGTGTAGTGTTGGCCAGGATTTGGAGAAACTACAACCCTAGTACATTGCTGGTGGGAATGTAAAGTGGTACAGCCACTTGGAAAGCACATTAGTATTTTTAGAAGTTAAACAAAAACTTACCATATGACCCAGCATTTCTAGTCCTAGAAGCCTACACAAAAGAAATGAAAACACTGTCTACACAAAGACTTGCATCAGAACGTTCATAGCAATATTATTCATAATAGCTCTAAACTGGAAGAAATATAGGAAGACATAGATAAACAAAATATTCGTCAGCTGGTAGGCAAGAAATAAACACAATGTGGTATATCCATACAATGGGGTACTATTCAGCAATAAAGAGGAATAAAGTACTGATACATGCTACAACATGGATGAATCTCACAAACATTAGGTGAAAGGAGCTAGTTGGCAAAAACTTCATATTTTATGATTCCATTTATATAAAATGTCCAGATAAGTCAAACTTATATAGGCAGAAGGCAGATCAGCAGTTATTTGGGAGCAGAGGATGGCAATGGCAATAAACTTCAAATGAGCTTGAAGGAATTTTTTTGGGTGGTGAAAATATTTTAAAACTGGATCATGGTGATGATTGCATAATTCCATAAAGCTACTAAAAATTATTAAATTGCACACTTGCAATGGGTGAATTGCATAGTGTGCAAATTAAACCTCAATAAAGCTGTTTTTAAAATAAAGGATTCCTGATAAAAAATCTGTCAAATCAAAGTCATTCAGAAAAACAACTATTCCTGTTATTGAGATCTGTGAGAAATATCTTTTGTGGAATTAACTGTATTAGTTTATTCCTCCACAAATATTCATTGTACATCTATCATGTGCCAAATATTATGTTTGTTTCTAGTTATATAGGTGTGAACAAAACAGTCATGTTTTCTGCCCTCCTGGAGCTTTGGGTCCAATGGTTCTTTCTAGGAATTGCTCCTAAGCATTTTTAAAACATATTTGAGCGGTTACAGTATGTTAATTTTTTATTCTGATATTTTACTTAATTTTCTGTCATAAGCATTTATTTATTTTATTTTATTTTTTTTTCCCCTGAGTTTCCTTATGTTTGTCTCTTGCATGTAAGCTTATCACACTTGTTTCTTTTTCCTAGTAAGTGTATTTGATTATTTTATGGACTAAATGTTCATGGAGGATTTGGATCACAGAAGGGTTACAATGGGTACTGC
>JAKSZT010053887.1:98497513-98568152 GCA_026826555.1 Tolypeutes matacus
TTTAAAAGCAGCCTGCTGGAGGGGTTCTTATTTCCATGCATTATTTTATTTTATTTTTTTTATTATGGGTAAAAATCAAAATTCTCACAATACATACAAACATTTGTAAAATGATATATAAATATATATGCATATATGTGTATTTGCTTACAAAAATGTTATTTTTTATATATATATATACATATATTTTAAGAGGTGCTTAGATTACCTAAAATATTATACGGAACCCACTCGGATTCCCATGTTGCCCACCTCCCACACCTCCCACCACATCCAACACAAACATCTCCCATAGTGTGGCCCACCTCCAAGGGAGCAGCAATAGTCCTCTGAGTGTAGGCACAGTGCCTTTCAAAATAGGATGACCCACTGATGTGTTTTTTTTTTTTTTTTTTTTTTAATTGATGACTACCCTTGTGAGTTTTTGCTCTTGTAAATGAGACTTAGCCTGCAGAATACCCTTTTATTTTTATAAGATAAATTCCAATCTATTTCACACATATATTACATCTATCGTCTATCTATCTATCTATCTATCTATCTATCTATCTATCTATCTATCTATCTATCATCTATCTATCTATTTATCTATCATCTATCCATCCATCCATCCATCCATCCATCCATCCATCCATCCATCCATCCAACCTAATCCTGGTTTTGAAAAAAGCACAGACCGACATGTAAATATAAATGCTAGGAAAAGCTTAACATATGCCAGGAAAAGCATGTCCTATGCATTGTAAAGAGTTTTTACAATCTAACATAAAGGCAAATGTGGTAAAAAAAAAAAAAAAAAAAAAAAAAAAAAAATTAGTCAAACTACGTAATATAACAGATTTCATAGATATCATTCATTCAATGTCATGTCCAAAATTCTCCATGTAACTATAGAGGTCTCTACAGTTAGAATAATGTTGCCAAAGCTCTACAAACTATGAAGTATTAGCGAGTAAACTTAAACCAAGCATTTCTCTCTGAAAGAATGATGCTTGACTTTCAGGTAAAAGCATTTAAACAGAACTTGAACTGTATACAAAATAGCTTATATTAACAAATCTAGGGCAGTATAGATGTTTTCCCTGCTATGCATGCAGATTGTATCACGAAAAAACACGTTTTTAATATAAAATAACACAGGGAGTGGAGCTCCCTTATACCTTCATGCATAAAACCAAAGCTCCTTGGAGATGAGAGCAGGTTTGGCAAGACTGTGAAAAAGGACTGGTGGTGAGCAATGAATTAATTTGAATAAAGAACTATTTTTCCAGGCAAATTTTGGCTGCAGAATAGAATGTTACTATTATAAACTCTGGGAGAGCAAAGTCAACCTGAGCAGTAGGCACTGGGAGGTGGAGGAAGGAAGGTGGCAGTGAGTTAATCAATACGATTTAAAATTCTAGTTAAAAATACATCTCCAACCTCTAAATAGTTTTCATAACCCTTTTTTCCCCTTTAACCTTAGAGTAATTTTTAAGGAGTGAATATCTCTTTGGGGTGAAGAACCATTTATTTGAAGTACCATAAATCTTTCAAATTCCATTCTGTTTTTTTCTCTTCTGTTAAATTCAAGAAAAGAATATTTTAAATTTACAAAATTAAATGATCTCACTTTTAGAAAACCTCTGACTCTCTCCATCTTTCTTTTTCTCTCTTTTCCCCGAACACCTGTATAAATATCAGAGAGAGTCTGCAAAGATGATCACAAAATGTTATACACTTGTTATTTCTGATTGGTGAGAATTTGGCTGATTTGTTGATTTCTTCTTTGTACTTTTCTGAATGCCTTGCATTTTAAAATAACGAATGTGAATCATTACATAGCATTTACCATTGTTCTCAAATGTTATATTTGTTCTTTGCAGAAAATATGAAGCATTCAGATAAAAAACCCCGAAAATTCCTGCCATCTGGAAATATCTAGTGTTGCCAGCTGTTGTATTGATGACCCCCAATGAACAATGCCTCCCAGTATTCTTGTCCTTGGGTGGCCCCTCCCATATTGGCTGTGTGCTTGGCCAATGACCTGCTTTGGCCAGTGGAACATAAGCAAATGTAACCCAAGCACAGACTTGTTAAGTGCTTGCATATAAAAGGGGTTATCCTCTTGGAACACTTCCTTTTGGAGCCCTGAATCACCATTGTCTCAGTCAGCCAAAGGGGTGCTGATGCAAAATGCCAGAAATCGGTTGTTTTTTATAAAGGGTATTTATTTGGGGTAGAGTCTTACAGTTACCAGGCCATAAAGCACAAGTTACCTCCCTCGCCAAAATTTATTGCCAAGTGTTGGAGCAAGATGGCTGCCGACGTCTGTCAGGGTTCAGGCTTCCTGGGTTCCTCTCTTCCCAGGGCTTGTCTCTCTCCGGGCTCAGGCTTGCTTCTCTCTACAGGGCCAACTGTAGACTATCAGGCGAATCTTTTCCTGGGACCTTCTCTCCTTCCTCACGACCAAGTTCCTCTGTGTGCTTACTTCCCCTGGCTCCAGCATTAAAAGTCCAAACTCCCTTCTCTGCAGTGCAGTTTCTCTGTGAGTCCCTGCCCACCAAAGGGGTAGGGATGCAACGTCCTAGTGATGTGGCCCAATCAAAGCCTTAATCATTATTTAATCAAGTAAAGAGGTAAAACCTCTGAATCTAATACACTCTAATATGCCCAGAGGAAAAGACCAGTTTACAAACATAATCTAATATCTATTTTTGGAATTCATAAATAGTATCAAACTGCTACAACCATGTAAAGAGATCTGAGAGCTGCCTTGTTGGAGATACCCTGGGGAGAGAGAGAGAAAGAAGGAGGGAGAGAGAGAGGTACTCAGCCATGGCCCCTAGCTGATCTAGCCATCTCATTTGAGGGGCCAGACATGTGTAAAGCCCTCTTGGATTTCCAGTCCCCAACATACCTTCAGGTATTTGCGGCTGCATAAGTTACCCCAAGCAGCAATCAGCAGAAGAGTTCAGACTGCAGAATGGTGAACAAATAAATGGCTGCTGTTTTAAGCCACTAAATTTGGGGGTGGTCCATTACTCAGTAAGGGATAACTCAAATCTGGCAAATGCTCTGCTGGTCTTTTTATATAAGTTGATATATTTTTTAAAGAAATTGGAATCATATTGTAGATATAATTTTATATCATGCCTTTTTTTGCTGACATAGTGAACAGTTTCCCATGTAACTAAAGTTTTCTTAAGCCTCATTTCTAGTAGATGTACAGCTTTTGGTCTATTTCTTATTTTTGCATGCTTAGATTATTTCTAATATTTTGTTATAATAAACAACACTATGATAAATATTTTTGGATATAGAGCCAGAACCACCCAACTAAACAGTTTCTGAATTCCAGACCCACAGAAACTGGGAAACTACGTAAGATAATAAATGTTTATTGCTTTAAGCCACTAAGTCTTCGCATAATTGTTATACAGCAGTAAGTAGCTGATATATGCCCCATTGGGATTTTTAAAGTAGGAGAATCTATCACAGGTTTGGTTCCTTTTGACCCAACTCTTTTTCTTCTTCTGCCTACTCTATCAGTACATTACATTCTTTTCTTGGACCTTTTCCTTCACAAAAATGTATTCATTGACTCCCATATGCTGACAGCATACCAATATGTACTTAAGCACTACTCCCCATATTTCCAACTGTTTACCTCCTACCATCTTCTCTTGGATGTTCCTCAGAATGTCCAAAATGAAGTTCATCACCTCCTGCTACAATCTCCTTCTCCTTCCTTGTTTGCCTTGATTGAGAGAGTGAACTAGACTGGGTGGGAAGTAGGGGTGTGACAATGTATTAAATATCTGTTGCTGTACCACACATTATCTTAAAAATTTGTGGCTTTAAACAACAAATATTTATTATCTCACATAGTTTCCAAGAGTCAGGAATCTAGGAGTGGATTAGCTTGGTGGTTCCAGCTCATGAGTTGCAGTCAATATGTTGGTGGAGACAGCAATCCTCTGAAGACTTGACTGAGGTGGTTCACCATAGAGTTGTTGGCTAGAGGCCTCAGGTTGTTGCTGGCTGTTGGCAGGAGGCCTCAGTTCCTCACCACATGGACCTCCCAATCGAGTTGCTTGAGGGTCCTCAGAATATGGCATCTATCTTTCTTCAGAGCAAGCAATCCATGTGAGGACAGAAGCCACAAATGTCTTTTATGAACAAGTCTTGGAAATCAAATTCTATTACTTCAGCCATATTCTATTGGTCACACAGACCAACCTTGATACAATTTGGGAGTGGACTATACAAGGCTGTGAATACTGGGGTGGGAGAAGGGGTCATTGAGCGCCATCGTGGAGGCTAGCTACCACCAAACATTTTTGCACCAAAGGTTTTGAAATGGGGACACTGGCTACAAGGAGTATCTCATAGGGCTTCCAGATCAGTTTTGCCAGGGTAAACTGTTGGGAATCAGATTAATTAATTGAAAGGGGTAAATTAAGAAGGAGCAGCTGAGATGAGACATAGGGTACTATGAGGGGACACAGTAAGGAACTTTACATATTTAACCTGAATGTGTGTATCTGAGTGTTCCTTCTGGAAAAGCACAACAGAAAAAGATCTTAAGCTGGACCTGGGACCTTGGCCATTGCTGCAGCATGGATCAGCTCTTTTCTCACCCATCCTTGGGCTTCAGCCATAACCAGCTACTATGTGCAGCTTATAAACTAAGTCTGGTCCTATTTAGGCTTGTCCTATGCTGCTCTCCATAATGGGGACACTGTCTTATTGTGAGTTATTCCAGAAACAGACCGTGAGACAAGGATTTTCATGCAAGGGGCTCGTTTAGGAGATAATTGCATGAGACACTAGTAGGAGACTAGGAAGTAAATGCAGCTGAGCAAGAAAGTTATTCTGTGGGCAACTGGGACTTAATCTTTCTGGAGAGTTCTGGAGACAGTATAGAACAGTGTAGAGCTGGCTCTGAGTTATCACACAGGAGGCTGAGATTCCTCAAGTACCTATCCACCAACTTCCATTGGTCATTGTTCGGGGGCTGCTCCCAGGAGCCATTACTTCTTTGGCACTTCTGTTCCCATATAGGCAGGCAGATAGGATTGGCAGCTGGAGGAAGCCCTTAGGCAAAGAGTTGCAGGTCCTGGCAGTGGAAAGTTGGAAGATGGGCCTACAGGGATGTGGTTAAGTGCCAAAGGGAAATACTGACAGCATTTTCTGTGAGCACATTTAGAATTCAAGATAGGCATCTTCTCCCATGAGAAGGTCTCCCTCCATGGCCTGGGGGTCCCTCTGTTTGCTCCCCTTCCACTCTCATCCTTCACTGTGTTGTAACTGTCTCCATCCCTTCCATTAAACTCTGTGTTCACTGAAGCTATGGCTGAGTCCTTATCACTTATCCCTATTGTGCCTAGAAAAAGACCTGGCCCAGAATCTGGCACATAGTGGCTGCTCAATTAAATCTTGAATGAATGAATGAATGAATGAATACCTGAATGAATGAATAAAAAATTCTCCACATCATTTGAAATAGCATTGGTAATGCTGTGTGTGTTCCTGTGTCTAAAAGCTTTAACATAAATTATTACTGTTTCTACTCTTGCAGGCTGTTTTACAGGAATAATTTCCTACAGAGAGGTCTTTCAGGTGCAGGAAAAGCACTGACATGCTTAGGGGGGGGGTACCTGCTGGCACACAAGGCCCCAGCAGATTCACTGCTGCACATCCCTTTGGATTCCAGGAGTAAAGCTGGGAAAGGGGAGTGAGTGGATGCCACGTGTTGGTTTACTGCGGGTACATAGGTAAGGCTGGGTGAGGAGGAATGGAAAGGCTTCTGCGGAGATGGAGAGTCGCCCAGAGATTCCATCTACTTCCATTTCAGGTAGTCATGATTTACTCGTTGTCACAGCCACTTAACACTCCGGGAAGGATGCTTTGTCTCCGAGTAGAGAGCAGTAGCAATGATTTGGCTGTTATTATGGATAATAATTGTGTTTGCTGTCTGTGCTGCCTGGGCTTATTCTGGAGCTTTGTCACCACTGCTATAATTTAAAATATTTTAATTAATGATACTTTGCCGTGCTCGTGCCTCGAGGCTCCTTAAGCAAAATGAGCAATTAAAAAGAACACAAAAAGCAATGAATGAAAATAAAAGAAAGGGCATTTGAAAAATCATTCTGTTTCTGTGATGTTTCAGGCTTGAAAAATGTATTTAACTGCCTGCTACAGGCAAGAGAAAATTCTCACTGCTTCCACCTATCTTTTGCTCCCTTGGTCGTCCATCTCCTGCAACTGCTGACTGACACAGAATATAAGTAAAGTATCATAGAAAAGGGCAGAAAAGGAGGAGAAAGGCAAAATAGAGAACTGGTGTGTCCAGAAAACTTGGAGCCTTATGCTTTTAAAAATATTTCAGGGAAGCAGATGTGGCTCAAGCATTTGGGCACCCGCCTAACACATGGTCCCATAGTCCCAAGTTCAGTTCCCAGTGCCTCCTAGAGAAGACGAGCAAGACAGCAAGCTGGCCTGACAGGCTGGCATGACGGGCTGGCACGGCAAACCGATGCAACAAATGATGCAACAAGGAGACACAAAGAGGAAACACAATGAAGGATACAACAAAGCAGTGATTGGAGGTGGTTCAAGTGATTGAGCACCTCTATCCTACATAGAAGGTCCTGGGTTCAGTTCCCAGTACCTCCTAAAGAGAAGACGAGCAGACACAGAGAGCTCACAATGAGTGGACACAGAGAGCAGACAGTGAGCACAGACAAAGGCCAGGGGGTGGGGCGGGGGGTGGGCAGGCAGAAATAAATAAATAAATAAAATAAATCTTTTTCAAAAAGGATTTCATCATCCTTGATCATCACTATCAATCATTATCAACATCAATTATTTTCATACTATCCCAAAATGAGAATATCACTGAAAAGACACCAAAGAACCTCTGAGCTCTTTCAATGTAGTAACTGGCTGAACTCTGGAAGCCCTGCAATGTTCTGTGAGACTGATGAGTGAATGCACAAGAAAGAAGCCAGTAGTGTAATCTGAAATGCTAACCTCTTTTGTTTTCGTGATGTAGGAGTTTCCAAGAACTCTCCTCATCTCATCACTACTAGGGTTCTCTGGTCCAGGTCAGGATTCCAAACTTGGGCCCTCCTGAGCACTAGCCTACACGGTGTTTTAAAAAAATTTGCATTAATAGCCACTGTTTAGAAATGGAGATATCCAACATGAAAATTTTATTTCCAGCCTCTCTTGGAAATTCAGATCAGCCAACCTGTGTCTACACAGCAACACTGGGCTGAAGCCGGTGGTGGCCGCTCTGAGGTGTGCTGGGACTGGCTCCTACTGACTCCCGAGTGACTGTGTGCATCTCTACACTCAATGCCTTCACATTGGGAACCTGAAATCAGCCATGGTAGGAGTATTTACACTGTGAATATTGGCAAATGCTATAAATTGTCATTTTTCCCTCTCAGAGAGCTGGTTAAGTATTTACCAGCACACCACTGCAGACACCCCTTTAGACAGGTGAGTGGGGTACACGTTCTTCATCCCTACAGCTCCTACCATCTCTCTACAATGCAGCCGAGTCGCCTGCTTTGTCCCCGCCTACATCCAGTTTGGGAACCTGGGTCTAGGCTTTTCTTAAACCACTCCTTTGTGCATCAGGGGCTTCTGTCAAGAAAACCTCCTACCCTAGGTCTTTATTTGGAAGAAGAGGCTCATTGAGAAAAAGTCTCTGAAGAGGAGGAAGGGAGGATGGAAGGGTTTGAACTGGGAGGAGGGAGTGGTCCAATCTATGAGAGATGAGAATGTTCTGTGAGCCAGGTAAGGGAAAAGGTAGGAGATATGAATTCTCTGTGGGGCAGAGACCTAGCCCCTGCTACACATGGTATCCCAGGTGTATGCCTGGGCGCTTTAGGAGAGGGTCCCCTTTTTATAACAGGCAAGGAGCAAGGAACTCACATGCTTCTGAAGGGATGGGAGCATGGGAGGGACATCCATTGGCAGGCGTGACATCAGGGAGTGGGATCTGTGCAGTCGCAAAGGCCCCCACACTTGATCTAATGCTCAGCTGTTTCCATCTTGCAATTCTTAATAATTTGACCAAAGGGCCTCACATTTTCATGTTGCTGTGTAGACACAGGTTGGCTGATCTGAATTTCCAAGAGAGGCTGGAAATTTGGGCTCTGCAAATTATGTAGCTGGTCCTGTCCACTGGGAACTGACAACCAGACATTTGTCCCAATTGCTCTAGACTGCATAACCCTTTACAGGGCATTCTGTGTAATCCCAAGAAGCAAGAGGAGGGGGTCCATCAAAACTTCCCATCAAACTTGACATTGTACTAGGTTGATTTTTTTCTTCTTCTTTTTTGGCCCTTGAATGATTTGGCACAGTGCTGAATTTCAGAAGATCAGAGTGAATATAAGGCCTGTGCCCAAAGGAAGCTCAGAGTCCAGTGGGAGTCATGTAGAGGTAAACCCTCAGCTCTTATCCCATGTAGACATGGCAACTGAAATCTAAAAAAGTGCCACAGGCACAAGAAGCTGGAGCACTCGGTTCTGCATAAATAGGATGCAGAGGAATCAGTGTCAAGGTCCTGAGGGTAAGAGCTCTCCCAATGGAGTAGGTAGGAAGATGCAAGCCAAAGGCTTGACTAGAATCCTCTTGCTTAGTGGTCTGCTGGATTTTGCTTTTAGCAATAGCGTTTTCACACGTGACTATCTGCCCTGTGCTGTGGCGTGACTGGGTCACATTCTGGAGGCTTGTTCAGGTAACCACGTTGTAACCAGGCATTTCTTCACTTTGTGGTGGGATGGTGTTTGGAAATAGGAGTGGATGTCTTTCCCAATGCATCCTTTACCTGTGACCCTTATTCGGGTTGGGCAGCTGGACCCTGGGTCATCCTTGCCTCCGGGAAGGGAGGTGACAACAGAAGCTGAGGCCAGGCTTTGGCTGTTAAAAGCCAGGAGTGTGAGGGGCCTCTGAGAATAGTGAAGTTAGGGGAGTCAGTCAGACTTACTGTGCCCTAAGATTGGGTACGGTTTCCCCTGCTGGAGGGTCGGGGGTGCTGGAGGGTAGGGAGAGCCAGAGAGGAAGCAGGAGTGAAGCGATGGCGAGAGTCCCAAGAACCTAGGGCCCTGTGACCATACTTCCCCAGATCAGCCTGAGAAGAGAACAGAAAACCAGGTAGATAAGAGCAGCGGTGCTCAGCTCTGTTAAAACTTAATGACTCCTTTATATAGTAAATATTTTGTGAAGTACCCTTAACTATCTTGAAGTAAAATGAGATTCAGGGGTAATATAACTTGCATCATTGGGACTACCAATTAACACCTCCACAGATTTCCAAAATACCCCATGGTGGGTGGGAGCAGTCTCAATTGAAAACTGCTGGTCTAAGAGTTTCCTTTCCTGCACAGGGATCTGGAAGGGGCAAGACTAGGGGTAGCTGTGGGATAGTGTGGGAAGGCCCTAAGGTCCTGGGTGTCATTGTGAAGTGGACGCAGCAGGGAGGTTGGGAGATAAAAGTGAAAGGACCAGTCCAAAGGGATCTTATGTTGGCAGCAATGGGCATAGCCTGACCACTCCAAACTAAGAGTGAGGATGTCTCAGCAGATGCCAGTAAAGCTGCTCCCCAGCCCCACCTGGCCCAAAAGCTCATTGATAGAAAGAGAACCATAGTCCTTCCACACATAGAGTTTGTGAACTGACATTCTTACTTGCTACAAATTTTTTTATGTACCCCTAGCTAGATTGAATTCAACCTCCCTTCCACCTTCCCTGAGAGGGAGGGTCAACTGTACTTTATTATCCACTGCCTAAATATAATTCTCTGTTGCTTAAAATCCAACCATGCTGTTTCCTGGAAGAAGATTCTGGTGCAGTCTAAGGATAATCTGTTCAAATGTTCATGGGGCATTGTCACAGTGGGTAGAGATTCACACTGTAACTGAAAATATTGAATTCCCATCCTGGGGAGCTCTGCCACATTCTCTAATGGAACAGCAACAATTCCCCATGTACAGGGGCAATGACTAGTAAAGAAGGATGGTCTACTGATGGGCCCTTGATATTGACGACTATGCCTATGAGCCTTTGCTCTTGAAATTGCAACTTAGCCTAGTGTTGTAAGGTGCCTAAGAGCTATCTCCTGAGAGCCTCCATTTTGCTAAAATGTGGCCTCTCTCTGAGCCAAACTCAGCATATAAATGCATTACCTTCTCCCCAGAATCGGACATGACTCCTGGGGATGAACCTCCCTGGCACTTTGGGATTACTACCAAGCACTACTAGCAATACAACTGGAAAAAGAACTCTAATAAAAGGGGGAAAAGGTAAAGACAAATGAGTTTATATGGCTAAGAGACTTCAAAGTGAGTCGGGAGGTCATCCCAGAGGTAATGCTTATGCACATCTCAGCAGGATTGCATAGACTGCCAAAGTAGATACTACCCCAAAGAGTGGGGTTTCTGAGAGCTCTGGAGACACCCAGGTCCTATGGTCAGGGCAGATAGCTCTGGAGTTTGGTGCCTTGCCAGTGGGCCCTACTTTGGAGTTTGTGCTCCCAAGTGTGACAGAGTTGGACTCAGTTGTGACTTCTCTACACATGCCTCTTCTGTCCTTTCTATTTGAACATACAGTTGGTGCTGGAGTTGGTAGGTGTACATCCAAGAGACTTCATTCTTTGGGCTATCCATGAGCCAGCTGGGCCCTGAGCCTCAACAGAGTTGCAACACCTGCTCTCCAGTTCATTGGACTCACCGAGGACAACTAACAAGTAGGTAAGGATGGACAACCACCACACCAAGGAACCGAGAGATCAAACCCGGGTCCCTCCATATGGGAGACGGACGCCCAACCAGTTGAGCCACATCCGACCCCCCACTTAACCTCTTTGGAACTCAGTTTTTTTTATCTGTGGAATGGGGTTAAGAATGCCAGTCCTGCTGACCACAGGGATGTGAGGATCAATTGATAATGTATAGGAATTCCCTTGTCATCTGTTAGGTCGTGGTTGTTAATTAGCGTCATGAAAATCATACAGGAGCAGATAATTTTTTGCTATCTGGTGGCCAAATGGTAGTTTCTTTGGGCTCACTACTTTCTGCTTCAGATAATAACTACTTAGCGTTCTTTGATTGGCACTTGAAGATGAAAAGATTTCTTCAAAAGTAATTTAATCACTCTGTGAATAGATCTAGAAATATATTTCACTATACAGATGAGTAAAATGTAAACTACCAATTGCAGATAGACTATATCTGTAGGAGTTTAATTTTAACCCTTAATTTTTCTCATTGTCTTGGTCAGTTCTTTAGTTGGGCATGTGCTTGTTGAGATCCATCCACCCATCCATCACCAGTAAAAGAATACTTGTTGAAGTGTCTAATTTGTACAAGTTCCTGGGCTAGATCCTGCGGGGATGAACCATGAATTACTATAGAGAGTACTGTATTACCAAGTGATAGCCTCCTGGACTCATGACTGTTTTTCCTATTTTTGATGCTATGTCCTGCATCTTCACTAAATATTGTATACTTTATTTAGTTCATGGGTTTTATTGGTATGTCCTGACTGATTTTTTTTTGGTGTGTGTGTGGGGGAGTGACAGGATTATTTATTTGCCTGCTATCTGAGCTGAAAAGATCTAGATAATGGTAGAGTGATGTCAAGAAGACCATGTCTAATTGCATCGACAGATACAGGCATTATATATCCTGCCATAACCTACAGAATTGTGTGGGAGAGAGTGTAAACTACAATGTAAACTATAATCCATGCTTAGTGGCAATGCTCCAAAATGGGTTCATCAATAGCAATGAATGTACCACGCTAATGAAAGAAGTTGTTAATGTGGGAAAATGTGGGAGGTGTAGGGAGTGGGGCATATGGGAATCCCCTTTATCTTTTACGTAACATTTATGTAATCTAGGTATCTTTTAAAAAAATAAAAAATATGTTTAAAAAATAAAATTAAAGCAATATTGATGGTATAGGAAAAAAAAATACTTATCACCGGTAAAAAGCAGGTACTTTACTTAAGTTTCAAAAGTAATCAAGATAGTATTTTCACAGTTCACTAAGTGAGTTCTCTGCTTGGGTTAAAAAAAAAGAAGAAGACCATGTCTGCAGAAACAACATACATTGTCAAGCCAAGGTATATCCTACAGTCCATTTTATAGAATTTACCAAAACAAAATTAAGAATGTTAAAAAAAAATCTAAAATATTAGAATAATATATACCCTTGGGTGGCGGAGATCTTCTAAAACAAACCAGGGAACCCAGAATCCAAAGAAGAAAACAATGACGTTTTTGATGAAATAAAAATGTAAAACTTTTATATATCAAATAATACCATAGACAAAATCTAAAGACAAAAAAAAAAAAAAAAAAAGAAAACAGACTGGTAGAAAATATCTGCAACCCATATGATAGACAAAAGGTTAATATCTCAAGAGCACTATAAAATGATAAGAAAAAAATGTGTACAGCTATTAAGAACAAGTGCAAAAACAAGTCACACCTGAGGAAACACGCATGGCAAATAAACTTATGAAAAGATGTTCAAACTCAGTGGAAATCAGGAAAATGCAGACTCAAACAATGAGATGCCATCTTTACTTAATCAATTGCTGAATACAAAATGATTGAGGAAAAACAACAAATTGAAAAAAATACAAACAAACAAACAAACAAAAAATGATTGAGGGTAGCCCAAAGTATGGGATAGTTGTTCTTAGGAATGTGAGTAGCTATCATATTTTTGGGAGGTAACTTAAAAATATTTTTTAAAATAAAAATGCACATATTCTTTGATCCAATAATTCCATTTAGGAGAAATGTACAAAGGTAGCTATTGCTGCAGTGATTGCAAAAAAAAAAATAGAGTGGGGAGAGTTTGGGAATGTGAGTGTTCAACAAGTCAGGAATAATTGAATAATCTATGATACACTGTAGCATGGAATATTATAAAGCCATTAAAAACCATTATATGGATTTAGATTTATTGACTTGGAAGACTCCACATTATAGGGAAAATTAGGTTGAACAGTAAGTGTGTATTTATTGTTAGGCTCTAGAAACAGTTATGGAAACAAATACCTCAAGCTATTGACATTGGCTACTTCAAGGGGATGAGTTGGAGGGGCAGGAGGAAACGATTTTTTGGCTTTTTATACACTTCTGTTTTTTAAATTTTATTTTATAAGCAATTCCTTCATGATGAATAGTTCCATTGAGTTAGAAGTGAAGTTATAAAAAAAAAAAACAAAAAGGAAAAGAAAGAAAGGCAAAAAGAAAGAATGAAAAGCAAGCAAGCAAGAATGTGAGAAAGTGAGAAAACCAGTCAGCCAGCACATTAACATTTCAGACTTCATGGGGACCAAAAAGGAATTTCTCCAACCACAGGAAAAAGAGGTCATAAGTCAAAGACCATTGGCGCTATTAGAAATACCACTATAGAGTTTTGGCTCTTGAACCTGATACTGTTATAAATTAAGAAATAGATTTATTTTGAGGTTAATGTTTAGTGTTAGAGGGGTAGGGTTTTCTGTTCTTTTACGTTTGCATCCTGATTATTTTGTTGTTGTTGTTACTGTCTCAACAGTTGTATTTGTCTATGTTTAAAAAGAAAAGAATAAGATAAATAAGACTGAGAACAAGGGAAAGGAAAAATATTAGTTGTGTCCCTCAATAGTTTGAAGGTTGCTGTAGTTCATCTTCAAGTACAGAGAAGTCATGAAAGATTTATTTAACCACACTTCTCTTAAGGTCAAAGGGTTTGAGATGATCACTCTCTTATCCAGGCTTTCTTTCCTTATCCAGGTCCTCTTATTTATTTCTCTCTTCTCCTGAGCCAAGATTTGAGCTGCTGGAAGAGATTTTTAGGCAGTTCCCAATATTTGAAACCACTTTCAACCATACCATTCATCTCTTCCCACTGGAAGTGGCATTATCTCTACATCCTTGGAGATGACACGCCTTCTCCCTCTTTTATCACTCTGAGCTGCATAGTTTGGTTACAGACGCCCTGATGATGTTCTTGTTGGTCTCTCACAAGTGAAAAAACAGATAACCATTCTCCTGGTGGTAGTGAGGCTGTCATCCTGCACCAAGATAACCTGGAGAGGAAGTATCCACTCCCATTGCGTGCTGTGATTAAGATCTCACTGGTGAAGATACAAGTGAGATTGCCTTTATAAAATAATATACATGCTCCTATCATTTTACTCAGCTCAGATAGCAGCTAACATCATTTCTTGGGGGCCCTCCCCTTTACCAATCCACAATGGCTTTCAAATATGCCTGCTACTCCTTGCCCTAACGGAGAGATAAGAATAAAAGTATTAGATGGCATATTAAATTGTGCAGTGTTTTTCATATTACTCATACAAATGAGATAACAGCTGCAGATAGTCTGTTTCATTCTTGGCAGAGCTCCCGCTCATTGTGCTGCTGATACAAGGCTAGCCTTACAGCTCAGCAGTGTGGGCTCCTGTCTGTAGGTACGACTCAGCAGGGGCAGGAGACCACCCTCCCCTAAGTCCACCTTCCCAGCTTGCTTGATGTGAATTGATAAGAGCCAATTCCTTTCACTTCCAACCAGCTTTAGACTCAATGTATATTTATCTAAAGGAGGTAACCCACAGACAATGTTTCCCAAATTTCAGTTATCAAGTCTCCCCCCCCACTTTTAAAATGATTTTTGCTATTTCTGGGTATCCCTAATAATATTATTACTTAATAATTTTCTTTAAAGTAATTAATTTTAATTACCTATCTTAGCTTTATCTTTAATAATAGTGACAAAATCACAAGCTTGCCATGCTGATTTCATTTTATTCTATTTGTCAATAGGATAAATGTATACCTATTAATATTGTTTTATGTGCATCATCAAAAAAAATTTTGAGTAATACCCATGGACAAGTATGCTTCCATTTGAGAAACACCAATAGAATAGTCCTCACTGAGATATACAACCCTAGGACAGGTCATTTGCTGGCAGTTATTTTTGATGTGTGACCCATGTCTGAGAAGAGTGGATAGAAAATCTATGGACAGAAAAAGGATTCAGAAAGACATTGGAAGAAAGTGACCACCAGTCCTGACTAAGGTACCATTTCTTCAGTCTTAGATGAGTAACATGGAGCCAGGAACATCTTGTTTATCACCCTTCATGCTGGGATGTAGGACTTGAGGTCCTCCGTGAGCCCCTGAGTCACAACACATCCAGGCACCCCTGGTTTTGGACTCCCATGGCTCCAGAATGAGGGTTCTCCTTCTCTGCTGCCCCTCTATGCTGGCTGCTGGCTCACAGCATGGACCCCCTTGATGAGAACCAACCCAAGTGGGGGATATCCCCACAAATACCAACCAGTGTATTGTGCCCAACCCAGTGGTGTCTGGACTGTGGCCAGGGGTACCAATCAACCTTTAGAGGACAACCAGCATCATGAAGAAGCAACAAAGATGGCATGAGATAGCAAGGGCCAAGGAGCAGAGAGTTAAATTTTCTCTCAAGACTTATCTTGGGAAGCAGATGTGGCTCATGTGATTGGGCTCCCATCTACCACATAGGAAGCCCAGGGTTCAATTCCTGGGGCCTCCTGGTGAAGGCAAGCTGTCTTGCATGGCGAGCTAGCCCAAGCGGAGAGCTGGCCTGTGCAGAGAGCTGGTGCAACAAGATGATGCAATGAAAAGAGACACAGAGGAGAGACAATAAGAGACACAGCAGACCAGAGAGCTGAGGTGGTGCAAGAGATTGAGCAGCCTCTCTCCCACTCTGGAAGGTCCTAGGATCGGTTCCTGATGCTGCCTAAAGAGAAGACAAGCAGACCCAGAAGAACACACGGTGAATGGACACAGAGAGCAGATAGTGAGCACAAAACTTTGCAGGGGGGCGGGGGGCGGGCGGGGGGAGAAATAAATATAAATAAATAAATCTTAAGAAAAAGAAAAAGGACCTGTCTTGTCTATCCAAGAAATAGTGGCTCCATTACAAAGGAGTTTTAAATGCAAACAAACAAACAAAACACACACATGGGGAGTGGGTATAGCTCAGTGGTTGAACACCTGATTCCCATGTATGAGATCCCAAGTTCAATCCTTAGTACCTCCTCAAACAAACAAACAAACAAGACACACACACACACACACACACACACAACATTAAATGGATGAATGGGACTGAGAATCTAGGCCTGACAGGTATGAGAGAAACTTCTGTTCCAAGCCCTACTAGGTACCTATAATCCTAGGCTTCCAAGAGCTCTGCTGTAGTAACCCCTTCCATGTCAGCCTCCAGCTCTACACTGCCTGATCATTATCATGAACAAAGGCTGCCAGTCTTCATGGTAATGACCCAATCTGCTCTGACCAGTCCCTTAGGTTTCAACCATTTTACTACCAAGCTGATCGCCAACTGTCCCAAACTTGGCTTTAAAGGCCACAGAAAGGCTGCCATATACACGTGGCATCTTTTCTCCAAAAGCTTCTGGGAGAGCTGCATGGCATAGGACATACAGATGGTTGATAAGAAGGTGAACAGGAAGAAGTTAATCTCCAAACCCACCATGATTTAGTTGTGGGCTTGCGAAGCATCCAGGCTGAATGTGAGGAGAGTACTATGATGAAGTGGTTAATCAGACATCAATTTCCAGTTGTGTGGATGACCTGACCAATGACCAAAGATTGAACTAAGTGCCTGGGAATGGTTCATGTAGACAAACCTGAGGTTCACAAGGAACAACTATCCATCCCTGCTTCATCCTTTAATCCATGTTTGTTGCTCACAACAATCTAGCAAAAATCAGTGGGGAAATTTTTTGTTCACTGATTAAATAAAGCAGGAAGGAATCTGTAGTGTTTTGTAAATAGTATTTTGTCCAGTCCTTCAGTGCTGATTAGCCTGTGTTTGTCTCCCATTTCCCCAAATCGACTTTTGCCGACATCTTGCATACGAATGAAATCTGGTTTTCACAAGGCTGCTGATTACTTCATTTCTCTATAATTCGCTGATTGCCACTTGTTCCCACTGGCCCCCTGAACAGTCTCATTGTTGGTCATCTTGGTGCCAGTTTCTCTCTAGATTTCTTCTCTACCTTTGTTAATAGATATTCCAAGAATTTACATGTTTAGTAAAATAGAATGTTCTTCTTCCTGATTTCTTAATCTCAAATTATTCCCCTTTCTCTACCCTAATAAGGAAAGAAGGAAGAAAGGAAGAAAGGAAGACAGGAAGGAAGAAAGGAAGAAATCAAGAAGGAAGAAAGGAAGGAGGGAAGGAAGGAAGGAAGGAGGGAGGGGGGAAGGGAGGGAAGGAAGGAAGGAAGAGAGCAGGAGCAAAACTTTGCTCCTCACCAAAGGATTGAATCTTTTCCAAATTAAAAAAAAAATTGAACATTTACGTGTAATATATCTCATTATAGAGGTAATAGATCTATGTTACAGAAAAGTTGGAAAATAAAGGAAAAGGAAGAAAAAACCCACCCATGATATTAACAGCATAACAGAATTGCTCTCAGCATGTCGGTATATTTCCTGCTAGTCTCTCTGCTAAGAAATGACTTTTAAAATCTAGTTGTAATCTACTGTATATACAAAATTTTCTCTTATTTTTTTACTTAACATTCAGCCATAAGCATTTTTCATGGAGCTATGTGACTTTTACAACCATAGTTGTTAATGGCTGCATATATTTCCTCTAGTAGAAAAAAAGATAGTTTATAGAACTATCTCTTGAGTGTTTTGATATTTTGATTGTTTTCAATTTTTAGCTTTTCACTATATCATTGAAATGACACTGTTCAAGCATATGTTCCCCCATCCACCCCTATTTTTGCATTATTTTATTAGGTTCTGTTTCCAGAAGTGAGATGACTGGACAAAGTTCATGGACATTTTAGGGCAATTGATTCATATTTTAAAGTTGGATTCTAAAAGGTTTTGTACTGATTGTGTCCTCACCAGCCCTGCTGGAGGGCTTATTCCACCACACCCTAACTGCAACTCTCCCCTTTGCTCCTCTCACAAAGGTGCATTTTTTTACACCCCTTATAGTGAAGAAAGAGACTCCCCTCACCAATTTCCTACCAGTTGTCCCCAATTTGAAGTCAAAGAAACTTTACTCCATTTACCTTGCTATTGGTCTCTGTACTGGAGCAGATGTCTTTAAAGGAGACGTTCCTTAGTCCTCCACCCCAAATGTTGAAGACTGGGATTTCATGATGAAAGGGAGGGCTGTGGCCAACAAGGGTCCTAGGGAGGAGAGGTGGAAAGTGGATGCCCACAACTGACAGTATCTGATTGGCTATAATGAATTCAAGAATAATGTATTGAATACTTATATGTATCAGCCACTGTGATGGGTATAATGAGATGTGGAGAGGTAAAGGTCACCATTAAAGGGCTTATAAAGACATAGGAGGTACATGAAGGAATTAGATGGCCAGAATAATTGCAGCAGTCTAGGACCCTCACAGAAGAGTCTCTTTGTACATCAGACTTCATGTTTTCAAGCTTCATTTTTATCTGAGCAAGGACTTGGAGAGAGGATAGAATAGGTAGTCAATTGTGGCAACATCACTAAAATAAGATGAACTCTAGGTGCACAAAAAGATGGCAAATTTGAATAAAGCATCTCCCTACTCAGTGACCATTCCTGACAGAGTGTGCATATAACTTGAAGTGGGAAGGATAGATCAAGCACAATCTGTCAGCTTTCACTCTGCCTTAGTTCCAGACTGAAGAATCATGTTGTGCACACTCCAGGAAAACTTCTGACCTACAAGTGGATTTACAATGAATGGCTGCATATCAGAGTCAGATTAACTAAGAGATGAAAGGAATGGAATATGAAGAGGAGCCAGGGACCTCTTATTCCTAGGTATTTATAGTTCTTTAGATCTTGTTACATAATGTATTTCTTCTTTTACTTGTCTTTATAGAATAATTAATTAGAATCATAGATTTTTAGGATAAGAATTACTTTTGAGGACTGTCAGTAACATGATAGACTAAGTTAATAAGTACTGACCACTCCCCCTTTAACTTCAAACACATAAAAACGCTGGGTGGAAAAATAAAACAAGGACATTTTGGAAAAATTGCATTGATGAACTTGAAAGAAAGATAAGATAATTCCAGGGATAAGGGAGAAATAAAAAGAGATGCAAGATTTTGTGAGTGAATGGATAAGGGAAAGCTGAGGCCAAGGATATTCATGAGGGTTTCGGTCCCAGATAAGACTTGGGGCTGGGCCTCTAAAGTCCACATGAAGATTAGTTATATGGCCTCTGACCCCAGGTAATGGAGGGAGGAGGAATCCTGTATAAAACTGGGAAACTCAAAAGGGAATGGGTAATTGCATCCATTGGCCAAAGGAAGCAACATGGAAGCTCACCTTTTGTCCAGAGCCTTAGCTAGAAAGAAAAATAATTCATCTGAAAAACGAAATCCCCAGGCCCGAACGATGTAGAGGTATATGATTCAAATTTATACTACTTGTCTGGTGTCGGGAGGCCAAGCTGAGAATTTATCATAAACCTGGTTGAGGACCATTGAAATCCTACAGATTCTGGAACAAGCAAATATAAAACTTCTCAGCAGGACCCCTTTCACAGTCCAGGGCACACAGAATTCCCATAGATCAAACACCTCTGGTAAAGAGGAGCTGGCTCACAATTATAAACAGACAAACCTCATGAATCAATCCACCACACATCAGGGTCAGGAGACGCCACAAGCAGGAATTCTTATCCACTACTGGTGATAGTTACCAACAGCAGCTACTACAGAGAAAAATTTAGTAAAACCTAGTACACCTGAATGTGGAAAAATACTATATTCCAGCAAACTCACATAGAAGTATACATCTTAGAAAATTTTCTTATATGTATAAAAGAAGCTGTGCCCATGGATGTTCACTGTCCCATTGTTTGTAATAACAAATTTTAATAATAATAAAAAACCCCAAATTGTCAGAATAGGAATGGATAAGTAAAGTGTGATTTATTTATATATTAGAATACTATAAAGTCATTAAATGAATGAACATATCCAAATGTAGAAATCTTAAAAACATGATGTTGAGCGAGAAAGCCATGTTTTTCAAGGCTAAGTACAGCATATTATTTATGTAAATTATTATACACAAAAACTATTATTTATTTATGAACATGTATAAATGTAAAAGTATAAAAACAGAAAAAAATATATATCAATCTAAGAAAAGTGGTTTCCTTTAGGGTGGGAGGGAAGACAGAGTGCCTGACTAAAATCTAGGTTTGATCTTAAACCAGTGCAATACTAAAAATATACTATATGGACTACCTGTAAACCATTACATTTTATTTTTTACTGTGGGAAAAAAACAACAACAACTCTCCAAGTATTGGTATTTTCTTTTTTTAGCTACAGATTTTTTAAAAAGAAATAATACAATTTTTTTCTTATTCAGTTGAATTTTAGATTCAATTGAAACCCCATTTATTTATCAATCTTATCCTATCCATTGTCTCTCTATGATGTACTACCTTTTCAAATGCAAACCATGATAAAATCAAATATTTAATCATTCTCAGCATACAAAGTAGTAAATAGTGGAGGCACAAGAATATTGCCATAATAAGAAACTTCTTTTTGGAAAAAAAATATAGGGAAAAGGGGAAATAATGCTCTTGACAATACTGAATATCTTGTACTATACCCTCCTTGATGGATATTCCAAGGACACCCTAATGTAGTAGTGGAGAGAGTTCCCTGTTGGGCAAAGGTACCTGGCCTTGTTCTGCTTTGAGAGTATCTGCCTTATCTACTGTTCTTCACAATCGCATGGGATGAGCATTGGGGTGGATTTCTTTTCCAGAAGCAGTATTATTGTCACAGTTCACTTCCTATTGTAGGGAGTTATAGGGGTCTGGAATAACCTAAGGGATTGAGCAATCATAGGCCTTTATTTTTAGGCCTTGGAGCTGGGTCAATTAGCCAGCTAGTTAGCATTCCAGAACCTTCAAGGGATATTAACCAAAGCCAGAGTACTTATGGAGTCATGGTCTAATTATTATTATTATCCAGCTCAGCAGCCCATCTCAGCTTTATTTTTTTTAACTGGTATTTTTTTTTTTTTATTAGAGAAGTTGTAGGTTTACAGAAAAATTATGCAGAAACACAGAGTTCCTATATATCCCCTAACAGTTTTCCCTGTTATTAGCATTTTTGCATTTGTGTGTTAACTTTGTTACAATTGATGAAACAGTATTATTGTAATTATACTATTGTTTTAGTTTCCTGGCTGCTAAAGCAAATACCATGCAATGGGTTGCCTTAAGTGACAGGAATTTATTGACTCACAGTTTTGAGGTTAGAAGTCCCAAATCAAGGTGTCAAAAAGGCAATACTTTCTCCCAGAAGACTGTGGCATTCTGGGGTTGGCTGCCCGTGATCACTGGTCCTTAGCTTTTCTGTCACATGGCAGTGCACATGTTGGCCTCTTTTGACTTCTTATTTCTGTTGACTTCCAGCTTCTTACTGTGGCTTTCTCTCCACGTGTCTGAATTTCATTTTGCTTATAAAGGACTCTAGTATTAGGATTAAGATCCATCCTGATTCATTTGGGCTGCACCTTAACTGAAGTGACCACATCAGAAGGTCCTATTTACAATGGGTCCACACCCACAGGAATGGATTCAGTTTAAGAACGTTTATTTCTGACGTACCTAGCTCCAAGCCACCACAACTATTAATTATAGTCCATGGTTTACATTAGAGTTCACTATTTGTGTTGTACAGTCCTATGGCTTTTTAAAACTTTTTATTCTAGAAACAAATATACAACCTAAAATTTCCCCCTTTTAACCAAATTCAAATATATAACTTAGTGGTGTTAATAAGATTCACAGTGTTGTAGTACCATCACCACCATCCATTATCAAAACATTTCTGTTACCCCAAATGGAAACACTGAACAAATTAAGCATTAACTCTGCATTCCCCAGCTAGACCACTGCCTCTGATAAGTTGTATTCTAATTTCTGACTCTATGAGTAATTTATAATTATTTCAAATCAGTTAGATCATGCATTATTTGTCCTTTTTGTGTCTGGCTTATTCAATCATGATGTCTTCAGTGTTCATCTATATTGTCACACCTATTAGAACTTCACTCCTTTTTATGGCTAAATAATATTTCATTGTATGTATAAAACACATTTTTTTTTTCCACTCATCTGTCAACAGACACCTGAGTTGCTTCCATCTTTTGGCAGTTGTGAATATATCGGTGTGCAAATATCTGTTCAAGTCTATGCTTTCAATTCTTATTCACAAGTGGGGTTGCTGAGTCATATGGCAATTCTATACTTTCCAAGGAATTTCCAATCAGTCTTCTAGAGTGGCTGTACCATTTTATATTTCCACCAACAATGAAGGAGTGTTTGTTATTTCTCCATATCTTCTCTAACATGTATTTTCCCTTTTATACATAGTAGCCCTTCTAGTGGGTGTGAAATGGTATCTCCTGATTTTGACTTGCATTTCACCAATGGCTAATGATGTTGGACATTCTTTCATGTGCTTTTTGGCCATTTGAATATCTTCTTTGTGGAAATATTTATTCAAGTCTTTTGCCCAGTTCAATTGTGTGCTTTTTTGTTGTTGTTGTTGAGTTGTAGAATTTCTTTATATAATCTGTGTATTATTTATTTTATATGTGGCTTCCAAATATTTTTTCCATTCTGTAGGTTGTCTTTTTACCTTTATGAAGTAGTCCTTTGATGCACCAAAGTTTTAAATTTTGCTGCGGTCCCATTTATCTACTTTTTCATTTGTGGCTTTGTGCTTTTGGTGTAAAGTTTAAGAAACTGTTGCCAAACAAAGGCCCTGAAGATGCTTTCCTATGTTTTCTTCTAGAAGGCTTATAATTTGATTCTTATATTTAGGTCTTTGATCCATTTTGAGTTACTTTTTGTAAATCGTGTGAGGTAGGGATCTACTCTCATTATTCTCCATATGGATATCCAGTTTTCCCAGTGCCATTTTTTGAAAAGACTATTCTTTCCTCATTCAGTAGATTTGGCACCCTTGTCAAAAACCATAAATGTGAGGATGTATTTCTGAACTCTCAGTTCAATTCCATTGCTGTTTTTATTACTGTGGCTTTGTAATAAGTTTTAAAATTGGAAGGTATGAGTCCTCCAACTTTGTTCTTCTTTTCCAAGTTGGTTTTGACTATTCAGGCCCCCTAATCCTTCAATATAAATTTGATGATTGGTTTTTCCATTTTTGCAAAGAAGGCTTTTGTAATTTTGATTGGGGTTGTGTTGAATCTATACATTGCTTTGGGTAGAACTGACATCTTAATGATACTTAGTTTTCAAGTCCATGAACATGGAATTTAGGTCTTCTTTGATTTATTTCAACAATGTTTTATAGTTTTCCATGTCCAAATCCTTTACATCTTGGTTAAATTTATCCCTAGATCTTTAATTATTTTAGTTGCTATTGTAAATGGATTTTTTCTTGATTTCTGTTTCAGATTGTTCATTACTTGTGTATAGAAATGCTACTGATTTTTGCATATTGATCTTGTACCTCATAATTTTGCTGAATTCATTTATTAGCTTTTGCAGTTTTGGTGTCGTTTTAGACTTTCTGGATTTTTTTCTATATAAGACCATGTCATCTGCAAATAGAGAAGCTTTACTTCTACTTTTCCAATTTGGATGTATTTTATTTCTTATTCTTGGCTAGTTGCTCTGGCTAGAAATTCCAGTAAAATGTTGAATAACAGTGGTGACAATGGGCATCCTTGTCTTGTTCCTGATCTTAGAGGGAAGGCGTTCAGTCTTTCACTATTAAGTATGATGTTAGCTGTGGGTTTTTCATATATGCCCTTTATCATGCTTAGGAGGTTTCCTTCTATTCCTTGTTTTCTAAGTGTTTATCAAGAAAGGGTGTTGAATTTTGTGAAATGTATTTTCTGCATCAATTGAGATTATCTTGAAGTTTTTTTCATTTGTTCCATTAATGTGGTGTATTACATTAATTGATTCTCTTATATCGAACCACCCTTGCATATCTGGGATAAATCCTACTTGATCACTGTGTATATGTATTTAAATGTAATATTGGAATCAGTATGCTAGTATTTTGTTGAGGATTTTTGCATCTATATTCATAAAGGATATTGGTCTGTAATTTTCTTTTTTTTTGTGTGTGGCATATTTATCTGGCTTTGGTTTTAGGGTGGTATTGGACTCATAGAATGAATTAGGGAGTGTTCCCTACTCTTCAATTTTTTTTTTTGGAAGAGTTCAAGCAGGATTGGTATTAATTATTCTGGGAATATTTGATAAAATTTCCATCTGAAGCCAACTGATCCTGTGCACTTTTGTTAGGAGGTTTTTGATTATGAGTCAATCACTTTACTTGTTTTTGGTCTGTTGAGATCTTCTTTTTCTCCTTGAGTCAGTATAGGTAGTTTGTGTGTTTCTTGGAATTTGCCAATTTCATCTAGGTTATCTAATTTAATGGTGTACAATTGTTCATAATATACTCTTACAGTCCTTTTTATTTTAGCAGGTTTAGTAATAATGTCTCCCTTTTCGTTTCTCATTTTCGATATTTGAATCCTCTGTCTTTTTTCTTTGTCAGACTAGCTAAAGATTTGCCAAATTTATTGGCATTTTCTAAGAATCAACTTTTGGTTTTGTTGATTCTCTCTATTGCTTTTTTATTTTCTATTTAATTTACCTCCACTCTAATCTTTGTCATATCCTTCCTTTGGTCACTTTGGGTTTAGTTTGTTCTTTTTCTAGATCCTTGAGTTGTGAGATTAGTTCTCTAATTTGAGGTATTTTTTCTTTTGTAATGTAAGCACTTAGAGCTATAAATTTTCCTCTCTGCTCTGCTTTTGCTGCATCCCATATGTTTTAGTATGTTGTATTTTTGTTTTTATTCACCTCAATATATTTCCTATTTTCCCTTGTTATTTCTTCTTTGATCTACTGTCTTTTTAATAGTGTGTTGTTTAATATCCACACATTTGTGAACTTTCTAGTTCTTCCTGTGTTACTGATTTCTAGCTTCATTCCACTGTGGTCATAGGAGATACATTGCATGATTTCAATATTAAATTTATTGAGTCTTGTTTTATGACCCAGCATATGATCTATCCAGGAGAATGACTTATGTGCACTAGAGAGAATGTGTATTCTGCTGTTTTTTAATGAAGTGTTCTATATATGTCTGTTAGGTCTAGTTGGTTTAGTATCATTCAAGTCTTCTATTTCCTTATTGATCTTCTGTCTAGATGATCTATCCATTATTGAAAGTGGAATATTAAAATCTCCTACTATTAATGTAGAATTGCCTATTTCTCCTTTCAAATCTGTCAATATTTGCTTCATATATTTGGGGGTTGTGCCATTAGGTGTATATACATTTATAATTATTATGTCTTCTTGTTGAATTGTCCCCTTTATCAGTATATAGTGGACTTCTTTGTCCCTTGTCATAGCTTTTTACTTAAAGTCTAATTTATCTGATATTACTATAGTTATACCATTTCTCTTTTGATTACTCTTTGCATGGCATTTTTCCCCCCCCATCCTATCACTTTCAACCGACTTGTGTCTTTGATTTTAAGGTTCATCTCTTGTAAACAGCATATAGTTGGGTCATGCCTTTTTATGCATTCTGCTGATCTCTGACTTTTGACTGGAGAGTTTAATCCATTTGCATTTAAAGCCACTACTGATAATGCAGGAATTTCTCCTGCCATTTTGCTATTTAGTCTTTGTATGTCTAATACCTTTTTTGTCTCTTAATTCTCCATTACTGTCTACTTTTATATTTATTTGATTTTTTGTATTTTACCATTTTGAGTCCTGTCTCATTTCCTTCTGTATATATTTTTCTAAGGTTTTCTTTGTAGTTTACCATGTGGCTTAAGTTTAACATCTTAGATCTTTAACAATCAAGTTTGATTTGATATCAATGTAACTGCAATAGCATACACAAACACTGTTTCTATATCCCTCCTTCCCTCACCTTTTTTTTTAATCAAAAATTATATCTTTATGCAGTGAGTGTCATAAAGCACAGATTTATCATTACATTTTATGTATTTTTATTCAAGAACCTGTAAGCAGTGAAAAATACAAATAATACCAAAAAGTATAATATAATAGTACAGGAATTTATATTTATCTGTATGGATACCTTGACTGAAAGTCTTTTTTTCTTTATGCCACTTTGATTTGACTACTATGTGCCTGTGTGTGTTTCTCTTTGAGTTTATCCTGTTTGGGGTTTATTGGAATTCTTAAATGTCATATTCATTTTTTTTTTGTTAAGTTTGGGAAGTGTTTTTCCATTACTACTTTGAATATTCCTTCTGCCCCATTTCTCTTTCTTCTCCTTCTGGGACTCCCATAATGTGTATATTGGTAATCTTGATAGTGTCTCACAGGTCTTTTAGTCTCTGTTCACATTTTCTCATTCTTTTTTTCCCCTGCTCCTCAGAATGAATAATTTTAATTATCTTGTCTTTGAGTTCAATTATTCTTTCTTCTGCTAGCTCCAATGTGGTGTTGAAACCCTATAGGGAATTTTTCCTTTAAATTATTGAGGTCTTCAACTGTAGTATTTCTGTTTGGTTCCTTTTAAAAATATCTATATCTTTATTGAGATCCCCACATTGTTCATTCATAGTTTTCCTAGTGTCCTTGTTCTTTCTCTGCATTTATCTTCATCTTTTCGAGTATATTGAAGATCTTTTTTTTTATTTTAATGTCTTTGTCTGATGTGTCCAAAGTCTGTTCTTCTGTTTTGATGTTTTCTGAAAACTTATCTTGTTCCTTTGGTTAGGCCATCATTTCCTGTTTCTTTGTTTGTCTTGTAATCTTTTGTTGCTCACTGTGCATTTTAACATTTTAACATGTTAACTCTAGGTTAGGGCCTGAGCTGTCTCTTCCTTAAGTTTGTATCCAGCTTCTGATCTGATGGATTTCCTTGAGTGCCAGCAGCTAACAAAACAAACAAACCAATACAAAAAATACCTTTCACAGTCTTTGCAGATTGGCCCTGCCTTGGCTATTGCTCTCCTTCAGAGTTTAGCCCTCTTATCAAGAATATCAGCCCAATATGAAAGTGAAGTGCAGGATTCTGTCTCTCTTTTCTGAGTCTGCATCTTGTGCTGGGCTTGTCCTTGACTTGTGGCCTTAAGAATGCCCCCATTTTCAGGAATTTGAATATCTTCTCTATTCCCTGTGAAAGAGATTTGTTCTTCTTCCTGGTGCTCTATTGTATGTCTTATAACTGGTAACCCTTTGTCCCAGGTCACTTTGACTTTATTGTTTCTTATACTGCTTTAGCTGTTCATAAACTGCTTCTGCCTGCAGAGCAAGTTCTGGGAGCATGAGGCAGAGATGAGTTTCCTAGTTCTGCTTTTCATGTTGCCATTGGATAGATTGCCACTGGCATACAGGCACCCCACTGTGTGCATAGAGGGTGCTTTGCTCTTGCTGGAACAGGGTTGGGGCCCCACAATGTAGCACAGACTGGTTCCACACCATGCCAGGGAGGGGGAGTGGGAAGGACCAGCAAGGGTGCCATGAGCTTTTCCTATCATTTTTAAAACTCAGTTTTCTTGATTCAGCCTTTGCCCAGTTACTGAAATCCTTTAACTGTTTTCTGGAGTTTTGAGGAAGATGGCTTTGCCAATTTTTGCTAGTTGTTCAAAGATTCTGTTAAGGAATGACACCCTGGAGCATCTTATCATGCCATCTTGGTTGATTGGAACACATGGTCCATTAATTTTGACCCTGATTTTATAGTGTTTGTCTCTTAGCAACAGGCTCAAGAGCCCTTTGCATTTTTGGCCCTTGGCTTAACTGCTTCCATCTTGTCCCCTCTCAGACAATGGCTTGAGATAAAAAGTCAAAGCTAAAGTATCCCTCATCCTGGTAACATGGCAGCAGGGAATTATACAAAGGGAGCAATTGTATTTTTCAGTCAGCAAGTGAACCATAGGAGGTGTGTGGAAAAGGACAGGCACATTAGGCTCATTCCAAATTCCTGGTTTCTCTTAGGTCCCAATCTTAATTGCCTTTGTTTACCACCTAACTAGTTTTACTTATACTAACTTTAGCTTTGGTAAGATAGTATCTGACTCTTAGCCATCTTAAATTCCTGGCAACTAGTAGAAAGGCTGTCCCACAGCAAGGCTGCATCACCTTCCCTTTATGCTTTTATCTGGCAAGTTTTTATTGAAATAGAAACTCTAACATCATGATTTTTTTTTTCTTTTAAGCTGAGTCTCATAATGTAATGTGTAATAGTTTAACTAGCTTCTTTTTTTGCTATCCCATAGAAAGGATTATTATTTTGACTGTGAGGATAGGGAATCCTCATTGTATCTCAGCTCTCTTAAATTCATCCAACTTCCATGTAGGTTTGCCACTTAAAACTTACCTGTTTTAGTTTGCTAAAGGCTGCCAAGGCAATACCAGAAATGGGTTGGCTTTCACAATGGATATTTATTAAGTTACAAACTTACAGTTCTGAGAAAAGTGTTCAAATCAAGGCATCAGGCGATGCTCTTTCCCTGAAGACTCCTTCAGCCTTCTCTCTGCTCCTGTGGCTTTATCATCATTTCTTACTGAAGTAATCTAATCAAATGGTCCCACCTACAATAGGTTCATACCCACAGGAATAGACCAGTTTCAGGAATATGATTTTCTGGGGTACATATAGTCTCAAACTAGCACAATCCCATTCCTAGTACTGATTTACATATTGGTTAGGACTCTTTTAAATGTAAGAGAAATAAAACAATTCAAACTAGCTTAAAAAAAAAGGTCACATAAAAGGATTGGCTCATTTGTCCAGTAAGTTGAAGAGGTATAGGTGGCTCTAAGTGAGTCTGCATCCAGAAATTCAAATGCATTATCAGGAATCTGTATCTTTTTCTCCATTTCTTGGCACATTTTTTCCTCAGTGTTGGGTTCATTCTCCATCAGGCTCTCCACATAGTGCAAAGGTGGTAAAGTGTAGTTCATAGTTTACATAGTCCCCTTAGGTGGCATGGTAGCAAAAAGAAGATACTTATTCTGACAGTTTCATTAACAGACTTGAAAAAAGCTCTAATTGGCACAGTTTGGCTATAGACTCATTCCTGAATGAATCACTCTGGCCAGGAGCTGGGGTTCTCTGATTGGACACATTGAGGCCATGACCCCAAACCTGAAATTTAAAGGGATGTCAGCCCCACTTGAACCACAGGGAATAAAAAGAGGAGAAGAATTGTTCCTCAAAGATATCTTGGGTAGACAAAAGCAAGGATTTTTCAATAGGACATATCTACATTTTTTTCAAGTGCATTTTTAGAGCAAAGGCATTGCATTCATCTTTAAAACAAAATAGTCACCTATTAGTCACCTGAGGTGAAAGTATTTAACTCTAATGCAGTGGTACTCAACCTGGTGTCCAGAGATTTTGGGATTACACAAACACTTTTTTTGAAAATGGGAATTAACTCATATATTATTCACATTTGGAAAACACTTTATACCCTCTCAGTGTTGTATAATGTGGTGCACAGTTCCCAACATTTCCATATAAGATCCCCCCTCCCCTTTTTATATCCACACATTTTGTGGGCCCCCACAAAGTAATTGTACTTATAGTACATTAAGAAAAATACAAACGACAAAAATTTTAGTGTCAGTTCTTTATTGAACACAATAACATTAGTAGCACTTGAAAAATAACAATACTTAAGAGCTGGACCTATATTTTAATCAGGTTACAGAAAATGTGTGGGCACGTGTGAATTTTTTTGGAGTCCTCATGAGATGGTACTCATGAGAATTGGGTCTATAGGTTAGGAACTGCTAGATTAGTGAGTGATTAAGGACATGGTTGAATCCCAGTTCTACCACTTGTGAGCTGTTTGACCTTGGGTGAGTTACTTAACCTCTTTAAATCTTCAGTTTTCTCAAATGTGAACTGGCAGTAATAACACCTGTACCTCTAGAGTTGCTGTGAGGATTAGAGATAATGTAGATAAAGCACTTGGCAGAGTCCTTGAAATGTTTAGAATTCAGTGTGTGATAGCAATTATTGTTACCACTTCATATTACAATGATCTATTTACTGCATGTCTCCTTAAAGATAAGGCATTGTGTTTTATGCATTTTTATATCCCCAGTGCTTAGCAAGGTCCTGGCTTGCAGGATGTTGAATATTATTGAATATGTTACTGAATGAATAGATGAATTTTTGGAAGATTAAATGCAAAAATATATCTAAATTCCCTAGTCCAGTGGCCATTGCATATTTGGTGCTCCTTAAATATGCATTTATTATTCTCTCCATCATTCAGGCATGGGCATGATCTGTCCAAGGGATTCTCAAACAAGTCTGCAGGACTTGTTAAAACATAGTGTGTGTTGGATGTGGTGGGAGGTGTGGGAGGTGGGCAACATGGGAATCCCAGTGGGTTCCGTGTAATATTTTAGGTAATCTAAGCACCTCTTAAAATATATGTATATATATATATATATAGATAACATTTTTGTAAGCAAATACACATATATGCATATATATTTATATATCATTTTGCAAATGTTTGTATGTATTGTGAGAATTTTGATTTTTACCCATAATAAAAAAAAAAAAAGTAAAAAAAAAAATTAAAAAAAAAAACATAGTGTGTGTGTGTGCCCTAAATGCAATGAATTTGTCTTGAGTTGTTTCTTATAATCCATTATATAATCAAGTGAGTAACTCAATGGAGTCATGGGGATGGGGAGGGGAGAGTTGTTTTCCACCTTTTAGATTTCAACAACCTCTTTTCCGTTATAAAATCCTTCCAAGATTCCAAATCTTCAGTCCTGGACTCATTAAAAGCAAGTCGCAATTACAAACATGTTTTGCTGCTTCCCTCCCTCTTAGTGCTTGTGTCTGGTGCTCGTTTTTTCCTTGTGAACTTTAATACATGTTTAATGTGAATCTTAATGATTTGATTACAATGGCATAATTACATAATTGGAATGTATTGTGCGTGCTGGTGGGAAGGAGTCTGGAGGGTGCTCGGTGAGTGATGTTACATAAACAGAATAATAATGATGGTGAGATTGAGAATAAGACTAATGAGAAAATGATTAGAAAAACTTGGAAGATGGACACGTAGAAATGGAGGGTAGAATTTCTTTTGCTTTATTGATTGGGATTCATTTCACCTCTGAGGCTGAGGCTTTTGAGAATAAACATTTTTAAAAAGTGGATTCAGATGGTGGGTTTTTTGGAGGACACTTTGGTGATGTGTGATGGCCTCTAGCTCTATCTCTCTGGGCATAAAGCAACCAGACTCATCAACAAGCCCTGATACACTGCTTCTTAAGATCATTGAGGTGGGAAGCAAGCTATTTTTCTCATCATTGTCCTTGCCTTGGAACGTTTAATGTGGCACATTTGCATATCTTAGGAACATTGAGAGCCCTCTTAATGTGGAAAGGAGCCGTCTTCCTCTCCCTACTGCAATTCTCTCAACTCTTGCTGGTAACATATTGCTACCGAAGAGGAATGGCATGTAGCCAATGGTTTTGTGCTCCCAGTTAATGACCGCCATTATTGTGTCATTTGAGCCAGAGAAACATGTCTACCTGCCTACAGTCCTTCCCATCATAATTGGCCTGTGCAGTGTCATCTTACTTGATGTTTACTGCTTGTTGCTATAATCACAATGATTATTTCTCCAATTTATTTGGACTATTAACATAAAATATTGATTCATTGATTCAACAAACACCTATATTTATTAAACATCTCTGCAAGGGCTCATTGTTATGTGTGATGCAGAAAAGTAGAAGACATAGTACTTGTGGTTTAGTAGTTGAAATCTACACAAAGAAATTACAAGTCAAATACTGCAAGGCATTACATGGTGGGTCAGAGAAATGGTTCAAAATATTTTTATTATAACCATATACTCTTTCATCAATTCAAAATATAAATTCAAAAATGTAAAAGTATTTGTTCAGTGCCTATTATGTGAATGGCTCAGTGTTAGGGGCTAGGACAGAATAGAGATGAACTTGACCAAGATCCTGCCTTCAGGAGAATTTTGGAGATAAATTTGGCAGTATCTATTAAAGTAAAAAATAAATACTGTCTGTGATTCAGCATTTTCACTTCTTGGCTTGTACCCCATATGAATACACATTTTCATGTATACAAAAAGGGCATGAAAAATTATGGTAAGTTCAGTATTGTTTGTAATATTATAATACTGAAAACAACCTAAATATCTATCAATAGAGGAATATATAAATAAACTGAGGTTAATGCCATATTGTGAAAAATTATACAGAGGTCAAGAAGAATGAGATAGATCTATTGATAGATCTTTGAGTATTGTTTTAGTTTCCTGACTGCTAAAACAAATACCATACGATGGGTTGGCTTAAACAATGGGGATTTATTGGCTTATGGTGTTAAGACTAGGAGAAAACCCTTGGTCCTTGGCTTATCTGTCATATGGCAATGCATATGGTGGTGATTTCTTCTTTCTCTTCCAGGTTCCATTGACTTCTGGCTTCTTGCTTCTCCCCATGTCTTTCTTTTTTTGTGGCCTCCTCTAAAAGCCTCGAGTAATAGAATTAAGACCTGTCCAAATTCAGGTGGAACACACCTTAACTAAAGTAACTTCATCAAATGGTTATATTTACAATGGGTTTACATCCACAGGAATGGATTAAGATTAAGAGCATGTTTTTCTGGGGTACATAGCTCCAAACTACCACATGTATCCTGTTGAATAAAATAAGTTGCAAGTAATTATATATAACATCACATATTCTATGTAAAAAGAAAACTAAAAGAAAAACATAACACAAAATAATCTTATATATTTTTAGGGGCATAAGTAAGTATGTTAAAAAAAATTACCAAGGAAAGGAATTTCAGAAGGCTACAAACCAAAGTGATAACAGTAGTTACCTATGGATAGGTGTGGGAGGTGCTAGATTGGGGATGTTTGTGAGAGGATACCTTAGCTTAACTTTGATATTTATTTTTAAAGTATATATATATATATATATATCTTATTCTTACTCTCTTGAGTGGTAAGTGCCACAAAAATAGGTAGAGAAAACTCTATGGGTATCCCCAGTGCTTAGTACATAGTAGGCACTAAATTAATGTTTATTGACTAGAGCTAAAGTAGCTTAAGGAAGGGTAGAGTATTTGAGGCTGAAAGCATCAGGGCAGACTTCAACAATGAGGATATATTAGAGCCAGTTTTTTAAAAAGGAAAGATGTTGGAGATGTTGAGGAAGGGGGTGACATGCAGGTTATAAAGCGTGGACAAGGGTGGAGAAATTATGTAATAATCATATCATCTATGACTGTTTTACTTCCTTTTCAATCTGTATGCCATTTATTTCTTTATCTTGCCTTATTGCACTGGCCAGAACAGCTACTACAATGTTAACAGAAATGGTGAAAGAAGACATTGTTGCTCTTTCCCTTAATAATAGGGGAAAACTGTTTTTCTGGAGGTGGTGGTATGGGGAATTCTGCTAATTTATTTTTCATTTATTCATGAATTGGTGTTGAATTTTCTCAATTGTTTTTTCTGTATATATTGAGATGCTTATATGGGTTTCCTTTTTTATTCTGTTAGTGTAGTAAATAATAAATAAATAAATTTTTAATTTATTTCACTGTTTTATGTATTTTTCAGTTTAATCCCTCTATGCTTCAATCTGAATATTTTCAAGTGATATATCTTATAGACTACAAATCCTGAAGTTTATCTCCATTTTCCCCATGTTTGTATATGCATGATGAGCCTACCCAGATCTCTGCTTATCCTCTTAGACACTTATATGTTCCTTTCTGCTCAGTTTGCACTCTTTTGGAATCATTCAACAAAGCCTTGAGTGGAAAAGTGGTGCTGAACGTTGGGCTCTCTCTCTGTATTTCTTTTCTCTCTCAATTTCTGGGATTATATGTCCTGGCTATTTTAGTAGTCCTGACCTCCAACTTTTATCTTTCCAGAACCATGACACTGCCTAAAGGTCTTTTTAGCTTCTCAGATATTTAGCACTGCTTTCTGCTTGACTTACAGCATCACTTAAGAAGTAGCAAGTGCCTTGAGGAAAAAGTGGGATGGAATATTAGGATTCACCTCAATGAATAGTCCTTCTTTCTAGCATCTTGAACCCTCTAATCTGGGGACTGATGGCTCTTTGGTGCCCTCAATATTTTTTTGAAGATTTTTTGTTGGTATTTTATCCTGCTTTTCTACTTACTTTTAGCAGG
The DNA here is from genome assembly GCA_026826555.1 of Tolypeutes matacus. Classification (NCBI taxonomy): domain Eukaryota; kingdom Metazoa; phylum Chordata; class Mammalia; order Cingulata; family Chlamyphoridae; genus Tolypeutes; species Tolypeutes matacus. Next base: position 98,531,815 of record JAKSZT010053887.1, read on the forward strand.
AGGGTTAGTGTACTACAACAGAAACAGGAGTCTCTTTAAGAATCAATTTAAAGTGGTTTTAAGATTAAAGCTTGAAATTCTGGGTGATGCCCAGCTCAGGGACACTCTCCCCATAATAAAGGACCCAGCTGTATTTCATGGTAGCTACAGCAGTATTGTTTGCCAATCATCTTCCCTTCAAAGTAGGTGTTTCCAGGTCTTTCTCAGGGAGCATACCTCGGCTCATGCCAATGAGAGAATAGCTCCTCCGAGAAGAGTGTATGCTCCACATGGGCTTATACCTGAAGCTTGTTTTAGAGCCTACAGTCTGGCTCCTCCTTTTGTTCAGCTTTCAAGGCACAGCTTGGGTAAATCTTAGCAAAAAATCTATGCATTATGCTGGGACCTTTATCCTGGGTTTCAAAGTACATCTGTAGGAGTAACAATGAAGAATATAATATTTTACTTCTGTTTCTTCTATGCTTTCCTTGAATGTCAGGTTTGAGCTGGCATAATTTCCTGCTTTATAGGCACTTAATTTAATCCTTGAACTCTTAGGTATTTCTGTTAATTAATTCAGTCTCACTGTGTTGGACCCTCAAAGGATGACACCTACAATAGTGGTAGCTGAGGGTGAATGTGGCCAGAGGAGGGCTAGGTACAGGTCATGAGTCTGCAGATCAACTGACTGAGGAAGTGATGCTTTGCCTGTCCAGAATTGGAAGGGTGAAGCCCTCCCTAGTGTGTGGTGGCAGGCTAAGGGTGGGAGATGAGGGGTTAGATCTAGGCACTCTTTACAAGACAGATGCAGTCCAGAGTGACACCGGAGGGTCACTTGACAGCATAGGCCCTCAGTTTTAAGAATGGTTTCCTTTGGAGTTGGGAGACTACCCCTGGACCGCGGTGTGTCTCAAGGCAGAGCTGCTGCAGGTTGAAACCATTTTCCACCCTTTGCAGCTGTACTTTTTCCTCATCTCAAAAACCATCCGGGGATAACCTGCAGGCTATTGTCTTAGAAAAGTTCACCTTTCTCCTAGTTGACATGCAAGACCTATGTGAATGTGAGCGGTTGACCTATTGAGATTGGATGTAGGGAGATGATTAAAGGGCTCTCTTATTGAATTGTCACAAGGTGCTGAAAACTCACAGGAAGGAGGGCCTTTTCCATAAAACACTTTTCTCTGGGACTATGATGAGTGATGGGCCATGGTGGTTTCCTTGGGTGTGCTTGAAGGGATCTAAGTTGGAAAAGGGCTGACAAATATCACGGGAGAAGGCTGTTTCTATTTCTTATGTAAACCTTATTTGTAGTGTCTATTTTGGAGCTCAGCTACAGTCCTCTGGTGCCTGTCTCCTATGTTAACCAGCCGAACACCACGATATTGATGAAACCTCTTAGATTTGGGAAACCAGACTTGCTTTTTCCCCTTTCAAATTGTTTTCCAGGACCTGAAAGACTATGAGTACTGAAAAGAGCGCTGGCATTAACAGCAACTCAGGAAGGCAAGGCACCAGCGTTTATTTAATGTTGCTTATGTGCCAGGTGTGTCCTAGGCACCTTGTGTGAGTTGCCTTGTTAAACAAGCCTAGGCCTTTGACACACATGCTTTCTGCCTGTACCGTCTTGCCTCATGCTTGTCTTAAATATTGTCTTAAAAGAGCTCTGTGTTTTGCTCTTTTCAAATCTGTGTGTTTCAGATACATGTGTATGCTGGCTCCTGCTGTCTTCCTGTCCCCCACTGAGCCTGGCATGGACTGGATACTCTGGGAGCATTAAATGAATGCTTGATGAATGAATGGATCTCCACGGAAATGAAGCTGACAATGACAGAGAGCTCCATTCCTCTGCCTCCCAGCTCCCTGGCCCTTCTGATCCCAATTAGTTTGTGTCTACAAAGATAAGCATATTGGGCAGGATCTTGGCCAAGCTTTTTCCAGGCATGCTCTACCTGCGCTGATGTTGGAGCCACCGTGGAAAATTTATTCTCTTCATGTGAAAAATCACAAACTCTTAAACCAAGAAGACAGTTAAATGACAACTAAACTTGAACACTCATTTAATGCTTTGGTGGCTTCCAGTGCTTAAAGCAGGGGTACTAAAATCTGGTCATCAGATTGAGGAGCAAAAGGGTTTTAAAAAATAATATAGACTCTTGGGTCTCATCTGATTCATTGTGTCTTAGAGAGGCCTCAAGAATCTCTATTTTCAAAAATGGTCCTAAGAGATTTTTGATCATTAGGATGATCAACCTGATTTGGGGTTTATTGAGCCCTCCATAAGCAGGCTCTCCTTGCCCACCCTGGCAGATTCATCCGCTGCTGCCTCTTGCCTCAGACTTCTGCTTCTGTATATCCCTCTGTCCCTCCACCAACACAGCCATAGGCACACACAATTCTGTGGCTTCCCTCTGTACCTTTGTACCCACTCTCCCTTTGTCTAGGGCACACTCCCCTCCTCCAGTCCAGTTGAGATGGATAGTTTTATGTTAATTTGGCTGGGTTACAGTACTCAGTTATTCATTAGACACCCAACTAGATGCTGCTGAGATGGTATTTTGTAGATGTGGTTAACATTTACAGTCAGTTGACTTAAATTAAAAGAGATTATCCTCTATAATCATCTGGGTGCTCTCATCCAATCAACTGAAAGGCCTTAAGAGGAGGAAGAAATTGCATCCATGGACTGCAACTTCAGCTTCTGCCAGTTTCCATCCTGCTGCCTGCACTACAAATTTTGGTCTTGCTAACTTCCCCAAATACATAAGCCAATTCGTTGAAATAAATCTCTGTCTTCATCTTATTTTCATTCTATCATCCATCCGTCTGTCTGTCTATCTATCTATCTATCTATCTATCTATCTATCTATCTATCTATCTATCTATCATCTATCTATCCATCTATCTATCTATCTATCTAATCTCATCATCTATCTATATCTACCTAATTATCTATCTCCTACTGGTATGGTCCTATTTCTCTGGTAGAACCCTGAATGATACACCAACCCTCTTTACTTGGATGACAGTTTAGGCATCTTGTTTTCTGAAACCACCCTTGTTCTCCCACCCCTGCTCGTGCCAGGTAAGTACCCCTCTTCCAAGAGCAACCCATAGCCATCATGCAGCCTGCCATCACATCTGTCCTATAATCTTGTGAGCTCCGTGCTCTATTTATCTTTGTGTTCTCAGCCTCTAGCAGTATCTGGCACAGAAAGAGCACTTGATATGTGATGATGGACTAAGAAACCATGTGGAGGACTGTTGAATCACGTACTGGTGGAAAGCTACTCCTCTGATGGGACTTGCCAGTCCTGAGTTTGAGGCAGGCTCTGAAGCATCCACTGCTGCTTTGAGGTCAGAGGCCTTTGTTACTGGATTCCTAGATCATAACCCAACTTAGAAATGACACATCCATGAGCTTCCAATTTAGCCTGACTATATGGGAACACTGAAGAATGGTTTTGAGAGTAAACACAATTTAATTTTTAAATATAATCAAATAAAAAGTAAACATCCAGCCACACTTTTATGAGCCCCTTCGGTCCTATTCCCCAGAGGCAACCTTCTATTTAAACATTTTATTGCTATAATGTATATACAGAAAATATCCATAAGCTCCTATGTAAAGAGCACTCACATCAAGAAATAAAAATTACTAGCACCACAGAAACCCCCCCACATTTTCCCTTCTTGTCACTAGGTCAACCATTTCCCCCAAATGTAACCACTATTTTAGCTTTTATGCCAAGTACTTAAAAATTATTTTGATAATATATACGGTAAATATATATATATGTGTGTATGACATAAAATTAGCCATTTTAACCATTTTTAAGCATACAATTCAGTGACATTAATTGTATTTGCGATGTTGTGCTACCATCCCCACCATCCATTACCCAAATTTTTTCATCATCCCAATCTGAACCTCTGCGCCCATTAAGCAACAATTACCCATTCCTCCCCGCACCCTGACCCCTACCCTGTTTCTGGTAACTTGTACTATACTTTCTGTCTCTATGAATTTGCTTATTGCAGGTATTTCATATAAATGAGGTCAAATAATATCTGTCTTTTTGTGTCTTGCTTATTTCACTCAATGTGATGTCTTCAATGTTAATCCATGTTGTCACATGTATCAGAATTTCATTCCTTTTTATGGGTGAATATTATTCCATTGTATTTGTATTAGTCAGCCAAAGGTATGCTGATGTAAAATACCAGAAAACTGTTGGCTTTTATAAAGGGTATTTATTTGGGGTAGAAGCTTACAGTTACCAGGCCATAAAGCATAAGTTACTTCCATCATCAAAGTCTGTTGCCATGTGTTGGAGCAAAATGGTTGCTGACTCAGCCTTCCTCTTCCTCTTAAGTCTCTATGGTCAGGCTCTCTAGGCTTTGCCTCTCTCTCCGGGGCTTGATTGTCTTCAGGCTCGGCTGCTTGTTCTCACCACAAGGCCAGCTATAGACTATCAAGCAAATGGCTCGTCTCTTTTCCAAGGGCCTTCCCTCCTTCCTCACAACCAAGCTCCTCTGTGTGATTACTTCCCAGGGCTCCAGCTCAAAAACTCAGGAACAAAACTCCAACTCTTTTATCTGTGAGTCCCACCAAGTGATGGGGACTCAACACCCTACTGACATGGCCCAATCAATGTCCTATCATAATTTAATCAATTAAAAGTGATATCTCTGACACACCAGTTTACAAACATAATCCAATATTTTTTTTGGAATTCATAAACAATGCCAAACTGCTACATATGTATATACCACATTTTGTTTATCCATTCATCTGTTGATGGACATGTTGGTTGCTTCCACCTTTTGGTTATCATAAATAATGCTGCTTTGAACAACAAATAATGCTGCTATGAACATTGGAGTATAAATATCTGTTTAAGTCCCTGTATTCAATTCTTTTGAGTGTATACGTAAGATTGCTGGGTCATATGGTAATCCTATTTTCAACTTTCTAAGGAACCACCAAAATGTTTTCCATAGTGGCTGCACCATTTTACACTCCCACAAAAAATGTACAAGAGTTCCAGTTTTTCTGCATCCTCACTGTACTTATTTTCTGTTTTGTTTTTAATAATAGGCATTCTTGTCGGTATGAAATGGTATCACACTGTGGTTTTGATTTCCATTTCCCTGATGACCAATGATGCTGAGCATCTTTTCTTGTGCTTACTGGCCATTTGTATATCTTCTTTGGAGAAATGTCTATTCAAGTCCTTTGCCTATTTTTCTGTTGGGTTGTCTTTTTGTTGTTGAATTGTAGGTGTTCTTTATATATTCTGGCTATTAAACCCTTATAAAAAATATGATTTGCAACCATTTTCTCCCATTATGTAGGTTGTCTTTTCCTTTCTTAATAATGTCCTTTGATGCACAACACTTTTAATTTTGATGAAGTCTAATCTATCAATTTTTTCTTTTGTTGCTTGTGCTTTTGGCACCATATCTAAGAATCCATTGCCAAATCCAAGTCATGATAATTTTCCCCTGCAGTTTCCCCTGCGTTGAGTTATGGTTTTAGTTCTTGTATTTAGGCCCTTCATAGATAGTGAGTTAATTTTTGTATATGGTGCAAAAAAAATCTTTATGTTTTTTTTTTATTTTAAATTTTTAAAAATTTATTGAAATATATCGACTCATACATGTATGTTTATACATAAACAATAAGTGTATAGTAATAGTTGTGAACTTACAAAACAAACATATATAACATCATACAGGGCTCTCATACCTCACCCTACCACCAATAACTTGCACTGTTGTGAAACATTTTTAACTAATGATTAAAGAGCATCCTCAAAATATTACTACTAGCCAAAGTATCTTACATTTGGTGTATTTTCTCCCCAACCCACCCTACTATTATTATTTATATCATTTACATATGAACATACGTAAACAGTAAGTGTATAGTAAAAGTTGTGAACTTACAAAGCAAATGTGCATAATATCATGCAGAGGTCCCATACAGCAACCCACCTGACCAACACCTTGCATTGTTGTGAGACATTTGTTACAAATTATAAAAGAATATTGTCAAAATCTTACTACTAGCTATAGTCTTTATCTTACATTTGGTGTATTTTCCCCTAACCCATCCTATTATTGTTTTTAAATATATTTTTATGACAGAAGTTGCAAACTTACAAAACAATCATGCAGATGTGCAGAATTTCCATACAACACCTCTCTAGCAACATACCACACCGTGGCAGAACATTTTTTTGCAGATTATGAGATAATATCATCAGATTATTACCAGGTCCATAGGGTACATTTGGCATACTTTTTCCATATTCCCCCATTATCAACACAGTACATCTTTGGCATAGATGCATGAATATTACATTATTACTGTTAACCACAGTCCATAGGTCACTCCAGTTGTATTTTTTTTTTCCAGTTGTATTTTTCCCATGCTTCTCCACATTCACACCACTCTCAATAGTGATGTACATCTGTTCTAGCTCACAAAGGACACTCTTGCATGTGTACCATCAACCAAAATTCTCATCCACCCCAGGGTTTACTGTGCTATTCTGTCCCTAGATTATTCTCTAGCTTTCTGTCAATTGGCATTTACATCCCTAGACTGCCATTTTCAGCCACATTCCCATTTATAAACCAGCTGTTACTCACTATAATGTGTTACTATCAACTCTACACATTTCCACACTTTTACAGTAAAGTTAATTAAAACTTCTACATACTTTAACATCAGTAGTACATCTCAGTCTTCCTCTTATCTCCTTTAAGAATCCAGCACTTACCACAAGGTCTTGAAGGTATTTTCTTACATTTTCTTCTAGAAGCTTTATGGTTCTTGTTTTTATATTTAGGTTGTTGATCCATTTTGAGTTAATTTTTTGTATAAGGTGTGAGATAGGTGTCCTATTTCCTTCTTTTGGCCAGTTCTCACAGCACCATTTGTTGAATGGACTCTTCTGCCTGAGCTTGGTGAGTTTGACAGGCTAGTCAAAAATCACTTGACCAGAGATTTGAGGGTCTGGTTCTGAACTATCAATTCTGTTTCATTGGTCTATGTGATTGTCTTTATGCCAGTACCATGCTGTTTTTACCACTGTAGCTAGGTAATATGATTTAAAGTCTGGAAGTGAGAGTCCTCCAACTTTGCTTTTCCTTTTTAAGATATTTCTAGCTATTCAGGACCCCTTACCCTTCCAAATAAATGTGATAAACATGGTTTCCATTTATTTAAAAATGGTGGTGGAATTTTTATTGGGATTGCATTGAATCTGTATATCAATTTGAGTAGTAGGTCTTTTTTTATTTCTTTTAACAATGACTTGTAGTTTTCTGAGTACAAGTGCTTTTCATCATTGGTTAAGTTTATTCCTAAATATTTGGGTTTTATCTATCATATATTATTTTTACCACTCTCAACACTTTTAGTTACTTTAACTGATATAATCTTCATTTCTAGACTCTCTTCCAAGCCTCTCTCTCCTGTCTTTTCTTTTCATGCTGGCTGTAGCACATCCTTTAGTATTTCCTGCAAAGCTGGTTTCTTGGTTACAAACTCTCAGTTTCTATTTATCTATGAATAGTTTAAACTCATTTTTGAAAGGCAGTCTTGCCAGAGATAAGATTCTTGACTGAAAGTTTTTCTCTTGCAGTATCTTAAAATATATCATACCACTGTCTTCTTGCCTCCATAGTTTCTGATAAGAAATTGGCACTTAACCTTATTGGGAATCCCTTATATGTTATACATTGCTTTTCTCCTGCTGCTCTCAGAATTCTCTCTTTGTCTTTGGCACTTAACATTCTGATTAGTATGTGTCTCTTTGGATTTGTTTGGATGGGAGTACGTTGTGATTCTTGGACATGGATATCTATGTTCTTCAATAGGGTTGGGAAATTTTCTACCACTATTTCTTCATATATTCCTTCTGCCCTTTTCCCTTCTCTTCTCCTTCTGGAACACCCATGATATGTATGTTTGTATGTCTCTTGCTGTCATTTTGTTCTCTGAGAACTTGTTCAATTTTTTCCATTTTTTCTTCATCTGTTCTTTTGTATGTTCGCTTTCAGAGGCCATTTCTTCAATTTCACCAACCCTTTCTTCTGCCTCCTAAAATCTGCTATGATTCCAGTGTATTTTTAATTTCATTTATTGCACCTTTCATTCTCATAAGTTCTGCTATTTTTCTATGTATGCTTTAAATTCTTCTTTGTGCTCATCCAATGTTTTCTTTTTTTTTTTTTTTTTTTTTTTTTGTTACCTGGAGGTCCCGGGGATCGAACCCGGTTCCCTCCATGTGGGAGACGGACGCCCAACCAGTTGAGCCACATCTGACCCCCATCCAATGTTTTCTTAATATCCTTAATCACTTTAGCCATCTCATTGAATTTATTAAGGAGATTTGTTTGAACATCTATGATTAGTTGTCTCAACTCCTTTAACTGGGCCATATCTTCCTGTTGACATCTGGCTTACTAGATATATTTATTCTGTGTACTGTTTCTCTCTTTAGTTTAGGGATTTCTTGCCCTTTCTCCCTTGCTGGTTGTGTAGTAGAAGCCAAGGATGTAGTTGGTGCTGTAAGCTGTGGAGGCTCAAGCTGCCACCATTGCCTCAGGGACCGATGAAGTTTCTCTCAACTTTCTCCTTTGCCACAGCCTTGTGTAATAATTCAAGTCTTGAAGGCCTAGACTGTAGTTGCCCAGAAAGACTGATGAAGCTTCCTGCAACTTTCTCCCCTGCCTGGTGGTGGTGGTGGTGGGGCAGTGTGGAGCTGCAGGTATGGTCAGCAGTCTATGTCGTGTGGGTTCAAAATGACGGCAGTTGCCCCAGTAGAGTTCCTACTCTCTCCAGCTTAATGTACCTGCAGTTATCGGAAAAGGCTGGTGCAGGGCCCGCCAGCTTCCTCCCTGCTAGAGGTGGGGCTGAAGCCTAGGCTAGGACTGCAAGCAGATCTGGGTGAAAGAACCTGGTTCTTATGTACTCTGATTTTCAGTCAGCCCGGCTTCCCCTCATGCTGGAGGCAGAGTTAAAATGGCAGCTACCAACTTCTTTCCCACTTAGACATGTTCAAACTTTAGCTGTTCTTAGGCTTATACTTTAGCCAGCCGAGTTCACTAATCAGTAGCTGAAATTGGTGCCCAACTGTCTCTTCCTCCCCTGTTTTTGGGAAATGGAGCTTCCAATTCCTGCCACAGAATAGTTCCTGAGGTGACTTGCACTGCCAGAGTAGGATGATCACAGACCTCCGTGGCGTGGCCTGTAGTTTCCAGCAGAGGCTGGCGCAGGTGCCCCCAGCTTCCTCCCTGCCTGAGGTGGGGCCAGGGCTTAGGCTAGAGTTCTAATCTGATTTGGATGGAAAGAAGCCTTTCCGTGCCAGCACTGTGATTTTCAGTCCACTCTGCTTCCCCTTATGCCAAGGGTGGAATTAAAATGGCGGCTACTGAACAGGTTCAAACTTTAGCTGTTCTTAGGATTAAACTATAGCCCTCCAAATTTACTAATCAGTAGCTGCTGCCCAACCACCTCTTCCTCCCCCATTTTTGGGAAGTAGAGCTTCCAATTCTAGCTGTGGAACAGCTCCTGAGGCGGCTTGTGCCTCCAGTGGAGGATGGGCACCAGCCTCCGTGGCGTGGAGTGCTCTACTTATGAATCTTCTCTGCAGATGGGCAGTCTCCTCCTTCCATTCTTTCAAGGGTGTTGCAGGATGCACTTCTGGTCTATTGGAGCCCCCAAACAAGTGTTCTAGATAGCTCAGGGTGATCACCAACTGCCCTGTAGCAGGAGCTGATTCTAGCTCTTCACTCTGCCGCCAGTGGAGGGTGGGTTCTGGTCTCTGGGAGGTAGAGTGCTCTATTCACGAATCTTCTCTGCACATGGGCTGTCTTCTCCTTCCATTCTTTCAAGGATGGTGCAGAATGCTCTTCGGGTCTCCTGGAGCCCCCAAACAGGTGCTTTAGATAGCTCTGGGTGATTACTAACTGCCATGTAGCACAAGCTGACTCTAGGAGCTACTTACTCTGCCGCCATCTTGTTGGTTGTCCCCCATCTTCATGTTTTTTTACATGTGGATATCTAGTTTTCCCAGCACCATTTGTTGAAGAGACTATTCTTTCCCCCATTGAATGCACTTGGCATCATTGTTGTACATCAACAATGGCCATAGATGCGTAGGTTTAATTTTAGACTCTAAATTCTATCCCATTGGTTTAAATATCTATCCTTGTCCCAGTGCCACACTATTATTTTAAACCTTTTTATTTTGAAATATTTATTTTCAAAATTACAGAACAGTCGTATGAACACTTGAGAGTAGATTGTATATATCATCTTCTTGAACAATTACTACTACTGTGTACATTTTCTAAGAACAAGGATGTTCACTCATGTAACCACTTTAAGTGTGGTTATCAAGTTCAAGAAATGTAACATCGATATAAATTTTCCAGTCTATATTCCAGATTTTTCATTTGTCCCGATTTTGCAGTTTTGAGGCTTTTTTCCTCCTTTGTTAGATCTTGTCCATGATCACATATTGCATTTAATTTTTATTGCCTTTTTAATTGCTCTTTTTAAAAATTATTATTTATTTAAATTGTGGGAACCTATATGCAACATAAACTTTCCCATCCCAGCTACTCCCAAGTATACCATTCAGTGGGATTACTCATATCCACTATGTCATGGGTCCTCTTCATCTTCCATTACTAATACTTTCCCATCTCCCCAAACAGAAAATTTATACCCATTATATATCAACTCCCCATTCTTCCTGCCCGCCGCCGCCCCCCCCCCCCCCCCGGCAACCTATACTCTACTTTCTGTCTCTATGAGTTTCCGTATTCTCAGATATTTTCTTTGTAATTACCATGGGGTTTAAATTTTTTTTTATTTTATTTTATTTTATTTATTTATTCATTTATCCCCCCCCTGCTGCCCGTGCTCGCTGGGTCAGCCAACCACGCCGCGCAGGCGGGCCTGCCCTCACCAGGAGGCCCCGGGAACCGAACCCGGGGCCTCCCATATGGCAAACGGGAGCCCCACTGATTGAGCCACAGCCGCTTCCCAATGGGGTTTAAATTTAACATCCTAAATCTATAACAATCTAATTTGTTTTGATACTAACTTAACTTCAATAATAAACATAAACTATAATCCTATATCCTTCCATCCCCCCATCTTTATGTAGTTCTTGTCATAAATTACATGTTTATACTTTATGAATTCAAAACCACTGATTTATCAGTACATCTTACGCATTTGCCTTTTAGATCCTATAGGAAGTAAAAAGTGGAGTTACAAACCAAAATACAATAGCACTGGCATTTATATTTACCCATGTAGTTACCCTCACCAGAGATCTCTATTTAGATCTTTGTTGGATTTAGAATTTTGGGTTGAAAAATTTTTGTTTTCGGAACTTTAAATATATAAGCACACTGCCTTCTTGTCTCTATGGTTTCTGTTGAGAAATAAGCACTTAATTTTATTGAAACTCCCTTGTACATGACATGTTGCTTCTCTCTTGGGACTTTTGGAATGCTCTCTTCATCTTTGGCTTTGACATTTTGATTATAATCTGTTACAGTGTGGGTCTACTTGGGTTTGTCTTGTTGTGAGTTTGTTGAGAATTTTTGATGGGTGTATTCATGTCTTTTGTTAAACTTGGGAAGTTTTTTGCCATTATTTCTTAGAATATTCTCTCTGCTGATTTTCATCATTCTTCCTCTTCTGGGGCTCCCACAATGCATATATTGTCATATATGCCAATTCTGTCTCTGACTGAATTATTTCAATTGTCTTATCTTCAAGTTCTCTGATTCTTTATTCTGCCAGTTCCAATCTGTTGTTGAACCCCTGCAGGAGATTTAAAGTTTAAAATTTAAATTTCTGTTACTGTGGTAACAGCTCTGTTTGTTTCCTTTTCATAATTTCCACCTCTCTATTGATATTGACATTCTCTTTGTGTTGATCTATTGTTGTCCTGATTTCCTTTACTTATTTGTCCATGTTTTCCTTTAGCTCTTTGAGCATATTTAGGATGATTTTAAAAGCCTTTTTCTGGTATGTCCCAGTGCTGGTCTACCTCATTTATCATTTATAATGCTTTAATCTGCTCCTTGGCTTGGGAAATTGCTTCTTGTTTCTTTGTATGTTTTGTAATCTTTTGCTGAAACCTGGACATTTTGATTTTTTAATGTGTTACCACTGAAAATTAGTTTCTAAGGCATCTATTCCTTAATCTTGTATCCAGCTAGTGTTATGACAGAGCTTTCCTGAATTCCAGGAATTAGAAAAAAAAGAAGGAAAAAAGAAAACACCTTTCCCAGTATTTGCAGATTGACCTGTGCCCTGTGTGAGTGCTTTCCTTCAGAGCTTATCTGTACAATGAGTTTACAGATTAGCTCCAGATCAAAGCATAGGGGCCTCCTTGATCCTTTCTCCACATATGTCTTGTCTTGGGCATGCAATGAACATGTGGCCCTTGGAATTCCCTGTTTCTATGGATATGCATGTCTGCTTTTCCTTAGGAAACAGTTTTCCTAAGTTTCTTCACAGTCTACACACTGCACAGCCCCAAAATCCTTGCCCCAGACAACTACAACTTGACTGCTATCTACAGCATTCCATAGGAGAGCTCTGTGAGCTTTCTACACACAGAGCAAGTTCTGGGATGGTGAGCCTGTAGAGAGTGTCCTGGTTCACTCCCTCAGGCTGCCACTAGGCAGAGTGAACCAGGTATACATGCTTCCAGTATGTGTAAAAGGGTTACTCTGCTCCTTCTGAGCTGGGACCAAAGACTGGTGCTGGGAGCATGAGCTGGCTCCTCACCAAGTCGGTGAGAGGAGGTAGTGGGGTCAACCAGGGCACTGAAGAGCCTACTGCTTTTTTTTTTATTTTTTATTTTTTATTTTTATTATGGGTAAAAACAAAAATTCTCACAATACATACAAACATTTGCAAAATGATATATAAATATATATGCATATATGTGTATTTGCTTACAAAAATGTTATATATATATATATATATATATATATAAATTCCCATGTTGCCCACCTCCCACACCTCCCACCACATCCCACACAAACATCTCCCACAGTGTGGCCCACCACCCTCAATGAACTTACACATCCTGGAGCCTTGCCACCAACCATAGACCACAGTTCACACTGTAGACCACACTCTCTCTCACTCAGTTCTGAGTGGTGTGTGCTGATTTAAAATGGCCTACATCCGTTGCCACAACAGTACTCAGGATAACCTCCAATTCCCAAAGAAGCCCCTGTATTTCAACTGTTCATCCCCTCCCTACCCCAAAACCTACTGCTTTTAAGATGACTTTTTCTTGATTTGGCACTTGTACTGTTACTACACTCCTTTAACTGTTTTCTGGAGCTTTAAGAAAGATTGTTTTGCCAGTTCTTATTGGTTGTTCAAAGCTTCTGTGTGGGGACTGAACCCTGAAGCTTCCTGCTCTGTCATCTTGATTGCAAGGGCATATTTATTTTGATTACTATAGTTTTGCAATAAGTTTTGAAATTAAGAAGTATGAGTCCTCTAACTTTGTTCTTTTTTTCAAGATTGTTTTGGCTATTTGGGACCTCTTGTAATTCCATATGAATTTTAGGATTGTCGTTTCTATTTCTGCAAAAATACTGCTGGAATTTTCATAGGTATTGTGTTGAACCTATAGATTGTATTGGGTAGTTTTGACATTTTAACAATATTACATCTTCCCCTCCATGAACACAGTATATCGTGCCATTATTTAGGTCTTCTTTATTTTCTTTCAGCAGTGTTTTATAGTTTTCAGTGTTCACTTCTTTGGTTAAATTTATTCCTAGATATTTTATTCTCTATGGTTAACCTTTCGAGGAACTGCCAAACTGTTTTCCACAGCAGTTATACCATTTTACATTCCCACCAAAAATGCTTGGGTTTTCCAACTTCTCTACACCCTCATCAGCACATGTACCTCCCTCCCTCCCTCCCTCCTTCCCTTCCTCCCTCCTTCCCTCCCTCCCTTCCTTCCTTCCTGTTCCTGTCTTCATAATTTATTGGAGAAAGAACATTGTATCTACTCTCTGCTCTTTTTAATAGTCTTTGGTTGAAAGCAACAGAGTTCTGATCAGATGTTATTCTTTCATATTTTATGTTCCCATATGGAAGAAGCTCCAATTGAAATGCACATAGAGATGCACACGGCATGCAGCCCGGTCATTAGTTAATCACCAAAGACCATGTATGAAATCCACACTTGAAGGTGACTTGGCACCTAAAGATCCAGAAGAAGAAGCAACAAACACCCCAGATGTCTATGTGTCCAACTCTTCCTGCAGGTTTGTAAGCTCAGGCTCAGTAAGTGGGACACACATGCAGGCTGCCCCACACTCCCTTCTTCTTTGCTGGGGGAGGGTGGACAATGGTCTAATGAGCTCACTGCATTGTGAGTCTCCCAGCTGGGCTTGTTCTACTGCCATGACCTGTGCACTGGTCTGTGCAAGGTTGCCACTCTCACCAACCCAGATTGGGGTGTTGGGATATCCCCCAATATTGCCTCAGCCTTATGTGGCAGATGCTACAAAAATGACTTAGTGTGGGGACTAAGCACAGACTGGGTTTGACTCCTGGCTCTGAGATTTGAAGGATGCAGTGTTGGGCTCGCAGAGTCTTAGCTTTCACATTTTTACAAATAGATCTAATCTTTACTTGCCAGGAAGTTAGGTTTACATTAGATTAGTGCTGTGGCACATCATTAGCTCCCAACAAGCAGTAGGAAGAGGCACAAAATGTGGGTGTCTCACCCAGCCTGGGGAAGGGTATCAGAAAGGCCTTCCTGTTATATCTAAACAGAGTCTTAAAATAATAAATATAATTAGCCTGCCCAAGAATAGGTGGAGGTGTTGGTGGTGGTTCTGCTGGTAGTGGTAGGAAAGGGAATGGTGCAACCTGAGATGAAGAAGGTCTTGGATGCAAAATATTTAATAATGTACACATAGAACACCTATGCAAAGTTTTGTGGGCTGGAAGGTAAAAGTGTGAGGCAAAGCATGATGTTGAGAGGGCCTAGAGAAGTTCACAGGACTCTGAAAGACAAGGGTTTCAGTGGAGATCCAAGTGAATTTGCTGTTTATTTAGAACAGGGATCCTTAATTTTTTTTGTTCCATGGACCCCTTTGCCAGTCAGGTGAAAACCATGGACCCCTTACTAAGTCCACACTATACTGTGTATTATTTAATAAATATATCACACTTGCACCAACACGTCCCCACAAGAATGTTTTTTTGAATTTCAATTCAAGTTCATGGACCCCTTGTTAACAACTCCTGATTTAGAATCACTGACTTCAGTGTTAAAAGGACCTTAGAAATGACCTTACCTTACCAATAGCAAGCCCATAGAGGTCAACTTGTCAAGGTGACACCACTAATTAGTGGCAAATGATGAACCATGACTTCTTGCCTCCTAAGTGGTCTTGCCATGCCCATATCATCCCCTCCCTTCCTTGCTCAGATGTGATCTTTACAGCTTTGAACATTCCCAATCTCTTTTGTATCTATCTATGTATTTTGTTGACAGCTGTGGCAGCTAATAGACAACTGCATTCTTCTTTCTTCTTTGTATTTCTTCTGTTTTATCAAAGGAATACCTGGTCTTTGTTTTAAAAGTCAAATAGTGCCACTATGTTTGTAATGAAACACAGCAGTGGAAGCTCCCCAAGGGCTTCCCATGGGATAAATTGGCTGTTAACCCTGTGGTGAACCACTCGTTCCTTTTTGCCAAGAAGGGGGTGCTCGGAAGGAAGTTGGCGACTGGCACCTCAGATCTGAGGGGCAGCATGACAGTAGGCTGCAGTCTCTGGAGCCAGACTTCCTGGGTTCAAATCCTGACCCTGGCACTCCCTAACCACGTGACCTTGGGCAAGCTGCCATTGACCAATGCTGACCCTATGTGGTGCTCTTAGAATTGTGCAAGGTGCTGCAGGGGATACAAAGTAGGGTCCAGCACAATCCCTGCCCGCAAGCCTCTCTTAGTACATGGGGGTGGGAGGTGGGGAAACTAGGAGTCAAACACAAAGGTGTCTGACAAGTGGAGGGAATTCTTGTACTGCCACTTGGAGTCAGAAGAACCAGGGTTCAAGTTCCAGCACTCCCAGGTGCTAGCTGTGACTCCTCAGAGAAGTCAAGCTAACCTCTCTGAGTCTCAGTTTTCCTTTGGAATAAAAAAGGTAAAAATAGTATCTCTTTCACTGAGTCATTGTGAGGATTAAATAAGGTAAATGGGTGAAAGGAATCCAGGACAGCCCTGTGAAAAAAGAAAGGGATCTATCCTTAGATTTTGAAAAATTTCTGGAAGATAGAAAGCAGATGGGATCAGACTGCAGAAACATAAGGACAGGGAGGGAAAAAAAAAAAAGCCATAGCGCAAAACATAGACAGTGGAAAACGGCCACAGAAGTAATAGAAATTCCAGAAATAGTTTAAGTGCAGACTCAACAAACATAGCAAGAGGGGCAAACACCAGGTTAATTAATTAAAGCTTTGTATTAGAATAGCTGAGCTGCTTTTCTCTCCCAATACCTATTGAGCAGAGAGCATGGTAATGTTTAGATGCAGGATAAAAACTCCAGAAAGAGAGAAGCTCCCCAGAGAGGCAGAACAGAGGCAGAAGTAACTCCAGACAGCTGAGAAAGAATGAAAAAAAAAAAAAAAGTGGTTGATTCATCCATTTGCCCCCAGAATAAACTCTAAGTGCAGCTGTCTGAAGCAGGGCGAGTTCTGACCCAGGAAACTCAGACGGGCAGTTGGGCTGGAGAAGGAGGGAAATGATTCCAAATGACTTACAATCCCACTCTCAGAAGTCAAGCCACTTGCTTGCATATCCCGCTTTCCATCTCCCCACCTGAGCCTTCCACCCCTCAAGTTGCCCAAAGCAGCTGGAATTTCTACTTACAGACTCAGGCAAATGGGAATTTCAGATTTAAGTACAAACAGTAGTTAAGAATGTCCAAACATTTAAGAACAACAATCATCGTTACAGAGAAGTACCAAACCCAACAAATAAAATAGCTAATTTGTGGAAAGGGAGGAATAACTTTAAAATAAGTATAATTAATATTAAGATATAAGGGGCTGGCATACCATAAGAACAGGTGTTCTTATGGAAGAACCAATTAGGATTTCATGATTACCAAATGTTTTTGAAAATTTAAAAGAAGTACTCTGACAAAGAATGAATTTGTGAACTGGAAAGAGGAGAGAAGAGAAAAGGAGAGGGGAGGGGAGGGAGGAGAAAGGAGGGGAGGGGAGGGAGGAGAAAGGAGGAGAGAATGGAGAACATGGAAGGGAGGAAATAAAAGAAATAATATGAGAAAACTTAGAACTGGAAAAAACCCACAGTTTTCAGATTGAAAAGAGTCAGAGATACACACAAGATGAATGACTAAAAATCCACACCTGGACATGTATTGTTGAAATTGTAGAATCTCAAGAATAAAATAAAATACTAAAAGCTTTCAGAGAGAAAAATAATGTTACCTATAAAGAAACAGATCAGGTAGGCTTTAGATTTCTTTGGTGATCCTGGCAAAGTCAATGGAATCATATCTTCTAGGTTCAAAGGGGAAATAATTTTGAAGTTATGATCTGTACTGTGCAGATGCCTGTGGTAGCCCATGTCATCCTTCTCGTACCCCCACGTCATCCCTGGGCCCACCTCTGATCCCCTCACCCTGCCACTGCAGTGGACATTGCTCTGTGAGCCTAGACGTACCTCCTGGTAGCAGCCTCTGCCTCCCTCTTGAAGCTCTTCCTTCTTCCTGCCCCAGGATCTTCTCAGATGACCATTCTGAAATTCAGCCTGGAGTGGGGAGAGTTAATGCCCCTGGGGGCAGTGCTTGATGAATTGGTGATGGGAACTGGTGGAAAAAAATGCTCCTTCAGGGGGACAATTCTAGAAGGGAATTCTATACACATCTCGGGCGGTCCTGGCAGGACCATGCTCCCAATGTGCAGGGGCTTCCTCAAGAATACATCCTTATATTGTCATTCTCCTCTTCTCTGCCTCAGTATCCCCCTCATCCTCACTCCTGCTTCCTGGGATCACCCCCAAATAAACTACCTACACCCTCATCCTTGTATTAGGGTTGGATTTTGGAGGAACCTGAACACAAACATTTGCTCCTTAGCTACATTCAGACGCAACGGCAACATGAAGACATATTCAGATATTCAAAGCTTCAGAGATTTTTCCATGCATCTTCATGTGGATTATCCCCTCTTCTCCACTCCCACGAGGTTGAATAAGCTTGGTACCATCTTGAGGAAGAAAAGGGGAAGGGGAAACAATCTTAAAAATGGAACACATACTCCCCAAACACTGAGTCATTCAAAAGAGCCTGTGTAAAGTAGAACAGACTGTGGGAAACCCTGGAAACCGGCAGCGTTTGAGTTTTGTTTCCCTCACCTCTTCCACAACAGCCCCTACCACCCTGCAGGGAGGAGAATTTGGTGGTAGATTAGGTAGTGCGCCTCCAAGGAAATGCTGTCAGCCTCTGAGCATGGCCGTCTTGCTGTGCAGGACCATCCAGGGCATTGCAGGGCATTTAGCATTCCTGGTCCCAGCACTAAATGCAGGTAATGCCTCTGAGTCACTGTGCCCACACACCCGCACACATCCAACATTTTCAAACTACTAGGGAGTTAGGGCCTCTAGGAACTACCATGAAAGAAAGAAAAATGTTGTATGCTTGTTTTTTTGAAAAAAAAAAAAACATCTGGGTGTAGTGTAAATAAAATTTTAACCCATTTACACCTGTCTGGGTTGCCTCCCTAGGTAGGCTGGGTTCCCAACACTCCACCCAATAGTATTGTGGTGTAACTGAATGCTGGTCAAGCATTCTGGAAGGCAGAAGTGATATGGTTATAGGCACAGGGTTAAGGATGTCAGCAAGAAAAAGAGGGACCAGGACTGTCAAACCTGTTACCTCTGAGGAGTGAGCATACCTGGATTTTCCTGGCTGGCTTGGCCAAGTGGGGGATGAAGCTGACTCATTTATAGCATGTCCCTTTTGTTTTACAATTTCTATTGTTTTATAAACTTTCTAGCTTGTAGTCCTTATATTTTGTGTGTCATTTGAAAAAGCAGAGCTCATTAGAAAATCCACTTTGGTAAAATATTTCCCTTTAACTGATAAATATAATCTGATTACATCTCTAGTCATTGCTAATATATTTTAATTTATTTTTACATTTAATTTCGTGCTTTCTATTTATCACGATTCTCTTGACATCACTGTTTCTCCCTTCTTTCCTTCTTTAAATTGCTCAGTTTTTTTCATTCCTCTACCCACCAAATTTATACACTCTATTTCTATTTTTTTAGTGGTTACTCAAATTTTAACATGCATTCTTGCTTTAACGAAGCCTCAGTTAATTAGGATTGCTACCTTCTTAACACAAGAATTATAGAAGACCTCTGATCTTACATATTATAATTTTTAAGAATTATGGCTCCACCTTGTTTTTTTTTTTGTTTTTTTTTTGGGGGGGGGGTTTACTCTTTATTTATGACAAATATTCCACATCCATGGCTCTTGTCAGAAGTTCTTTGTGACAATGCCATCACCTTTGGCCAGTTGGAGAATGGAATCATCTGATTCACCCATCCTACGAATGGCCCCACAGATGGCATAGGTTTTAAACTGGCCATTGAACCTGCCTGTAGCCTTGTCCACCTCGGCCACGTTCATCTCGATGGACGCGTGGTCCTTGGCACCGATAATGCGGTTGCTGGCAGAGCACTTCCGCGGCACGTAGAGGTCCACGAACTCGCCGGCATCGTTCTGCATGTCGAGGCCGAGCCTGGTGCCACCACGACGAGCGCGAGAGAGAAAGGAAGCAGCACTTCCCCCGGCAGCGCTATTGGAGGGTGGGGCTCCACCTTGTTTTTTAACTGTCCCCATCATTATTATTTCATCCTGCTATTGTGAGTTTTGATTTATACCATGATTACCAATTCCTTTGCTTTCTATTCTTTCTTATATCCCATTTTTTTTTCTGGGTTCAATTTCCTACTTCATGAAGTTATATCCTTTGGAATTACCTTCAGTGAGAGACTGCGAGTTGCAAACTCTCTAATTCATTCTTTTTTATTTCATCCTTATTTGTGAATGGCAGTTGAGAAAAAGAAAAAAGCAGCCCTTGACATCTGGAAACTGATCTGACTTTACAGCTAGGTTTCAATGTTATTACAAACTGATCTTGTGATTACAGCTGAGCTGGGTTGTTCTGTTGGACATAAACAATCCAACAGAACTTCCACTTCAGACAAGGTTACTGTGCAACCCTCAAAATACTAATAATCATCTTCCTTTTTTGCTAGGTGAGTGACTGCAACTTCTTTACCAATTATAGTGCATTCTCACTCTTTTCTGCCCCCTTTCTAGATAATTATTGAGATACCCAGTTATAGAATTGCCCCCGTTTTATGACAACACCCCATCCAGAGTTAGTCCTCTGCTTTGTTAGATCCTCCCCCAAGCCACCCTACAAATCTAATTCCTTCAAGAGATTCTTTCTAGTATCCTCTTATGGAGACATCCCATGGTTCCCTTGGTATGTGTTGTCCCTCACTGCAACAAATAATAAGTCCATTGTATTCAACCACAGGCATCTTCCTGGTTGTCTTTGACTGAAATGCATTGACAAAGTTCAACACAGTACACAATTTTAGGCTGACAGTTCTTCTCCTTTAGCAGTTTGAAAATATTATTCTATTGTCTCTATTGGCTTATATTGTTGCTGCTGGGGAAAGTTGTGAGAGTGTTTTTGTTCCTCTGTAAGTAACTTGCCTTTTATCTCTGGTTGTCTATAAGCTCTTTTTCCTTTTGTTTTACATTTTTTCTATGATATGTTGCCTGTGGTCTCACTTTTATTTATTTTGCTAAAAAATTAATTATGCTCCCTGAATTCAAAGTTTAATATCTTTCTCCAGTTCTAGAACTTTTAAACCATTATCTCTTGGAATATTTCCTTTCCCATTCTCTTTTCTTATAGTGTAGTAATTTTTTTTAGGTGTATCAGATCTTTTCATTCTATCCCCCATTTTTCTTAGCTTGTTGTTTAATATTTCCATTTGTTAATTCCTTTGTGCTACCTTCTGGGTGATTTATTCAGCTCTATATTCAAGTTCTCTAATTCTTGCTACGTTTAATTTATTGTTTAACCCATCTTTTGAGTTTTTAGTTTAAATTATTTTATTTCTCAGTTCAGGCATTCTTTTAAAAATTTACTACTTTATACTATCTTGTTTTTATCTCTTTTTAAAGTTTTTTTTTATTAAAAAAAATATTTTAGACATGCTTATGCTATAATCAATGTCCCGTAATTATTTTTTATCTATATTAAATACTGGTCTAACTCTACTGTTTTTAAAATTTGTATTCTGATTTTTGGAAAAAGTGGCTTATTTCCTTATGAGAGTTCATGTTTGCCAGGGCTTTATATGTGGAACTTCAACATTGCTTCCTGGATTAAGAGTGTGTTCCTCCAGAGAGGTTTGTAGTCTGCTTCCGCAATCTAGGATGCTTTTTTCCCACTGATTCTTGCAGAAGAACTCCTTTATTATTTCTTTTAGTGCTGGTTTTTCTGGCCACGACTCCTCTTACTTTTGTTTTGTTCTAAAATCTCATTATTTCATCTCCATTTTTGAAAGATATATATATTTTTTCAGCACAACTGAAAACTCATTCCATTGTCTTCTACCTTCTATCATTTCTGTAACAAAACCAGATGTCTGTGTATTGTTTCCCCTTTGAAGGTAATGTTTCTTTCTTTCTAGGTCATTTTAAGATATTCTCTTTCAGTCTCTTTCTTTCTCTTTATAGCAGCCTTACTATGAAGTACCTAGGTGTAGTTTCCTTTGAATTTATCACATTAAGGGCTAATATTGTGGGTTTGTCTTTTATCACTCTGTAAAACTTTTATCTCTTCCCTCCAGCTGCATGTACATGGGATATTCTCATAATTTTCCACCTGCCCTAAGACTCTTTCTGTATTTTCCTATCTTTTTTTTTTCTTTCTCTACTTAACTTTAGATTTTCTATTGACCTGCTGTCAATTGAACATTTAAAAATTTTTATTATGAAAATACCATTTTAAATAATATATAAACATACTAGGTATTTAGGTATATCTTTTTATTTATCCTAAATGCAGTCATCATCTGTATTACATGAAATTTTCTATCATGGTAAATAATAATTAATTTACATTAACTCATAATATTAATTTATTCATCAATTCAGCCAAATATGCATTGAACTCTAGTACCAAGTACTCCTCAAGACACTCAAAGTTTAGGGAAGGGAATGCACAACTATATGGTATATGCACAACTACAATTCAGGATATACTTCAATTATTGCCAAAAGGCAGAGCTTTCAACTGGTCTCTTTTTCTCTTTTCCACCATTAGCATATGCGGTAGACTCTAGAATATGAAAGAGTCCATACTAGCTTGTTGTCAGTCCACCATTAATCTTGCATTCAAGAGAACATACTGGATCACAAATGTCACAGAAACCATCTGAGGATGCCGTTTATCACAGAATAGTTATCACCCCTCTGGGTATGGCCTGACAAAATGAAGAGGGGCTTCCAGCACCACATCTGTGCTATGTGGTTCTATAGATCTTTTTCTCTGCTCTCTGGAGAAATCCAGCCTGTAGTTAAAAAAACACCAAAAAAAAAAAAAAAAAAAAAAACACCAAACAAACAAACAAACAAAAAAACCCACCAACCCCCCCCCCTCAAAAATCTAGCATGCAGAGAAAAGCAGAGGATCCTGAAAATATTTAAGTTCCTGATTCTCATACAAAATATACCAGTGTGTGGGGTTAAAACATGTCTGCAAATTATTTTCACATACCTTCCACTGGGAGGTCGGGTATTATATTTCCCATTGCCTTGAATGTGGGTGGGCTTGCAAGTTGCTTGCAACCAATAGAGTACATCAGATGAGGCATTATGTGTATACCAATAGTAGGTAATAAAAAGTGATACAATCTTGTTAGCTGGAAAAATTGCAATGGAGTTCTGAGCCACATGAGACTGCTATGCTGTGAATAAGCCAAGGCCACATGGAGAGGCCATGTGTAGATGCTCTTGTTGGGGTTCTAGAAGACAGCCAACATCAATTGCTCAAGCATGTGAGTAAAGAAACCTCCAGTTAATTCCAGCACAGTTGAAGTCCCAGATAGATATCTTGGACAGAGTCATTCCCACTGTGTCCTGTCCAAATACATAGCGCATTATAATTCATAAGCATTATGACATGGTTGCTAAAAGACACAAATTTTGGAATAATGTGTTATACAGCAATAGCAACCGGAATATCCAATAACCTTTCAATAAATCCCCCTTTTGGCCTAAGCTAGTTTGAGTTGGAATTTTTTTGCCTTTTCCAACCAACAAGGCATGACTGTATAACAAGGGAGTGAGAATGATGTTATTATGGAAATAACTGTGGCGCTCCTTTAATTTATTTTAAGAAAACATATACTTCTGTACTTTAAAATTAGCAACAAAATACTTTCTACTCATCTGATAATTGACAATCCCTATCAGTGTATGGTGACACAGTTTGAGAACCACTGCCCCAAAGAGACAAAGATGATTCTGTGGGAATATGGAGGATGGGGAAAAGTGACCACATCCTGTAGGGCTGGTGGAGAGGGGCTGATGATTTGTTGCCCAGGTAGTTAGAGCACCAAGTCTTGTCACACCCTGACCTGGCTTTGTGTCAGGCTCACTCCTCTGCCCTGTTCTGCTGGCTCCAGCTCTATAAGGAGCCCAATCTCTAGGAGGCATGAGAGTTCTGGGTGTTTGCCCCAGCACAGAGAAGACTTTTCTCTCCTGCTGCTGCTTTAATGACTTTCCTAGGTAAGCTGTTCCCTGCATGTAGCTCCCATTTCCCAGATGGTTTCCAAACTGTTGCTTAAGTCTGATCCTTCCTTGTTCAGAAAATAAGATATGATGTAGAAAAAGACCATGCTGTAGCTCTTTTCCCTACTGTGCAAATCTGTCTCCAACCCCTTAATGGTCGCCTCCAATCAGGGTAGGTTTCTTATGGGAACATGTTGTTAGTTACCCAGGAGGCACCTTTGAAACCCACCAGTAACTGAGAACTCTTTGCATGGACTGCTCTGGATGACTAATTAAATTATTCTTAGAGCAGCTGTAGGTTTTCCCAAAGCCTTTGCAATGTTTTCTTTCTGATAGCCATAAAGACATTTTTAATCCCTACAGTCAGTCTTTAAACCTAATAGCATGGTAGCTGGTGTCCAGCCTTCAGTGTGGCCTGAGCTGCCCTGCAGGCAGTTGACCTTCCCTGCTTGAAACCCCAAGGCCATTGTGCTGTTCCCACTGTGGTTTCTTTTTCCATCTTTTTTGTTCATCTTATCTCCAATTCTAATTTCCACTGTTGCTATGATGCATCATGTGCCCACCTCTTTCTCCTCTCTTTTATGCATCTACCTTTTTGTTTTTAATTTCTAAAACTTTTCCCAAGCCCTACGTTCTGTTTCATGCTCCTCATGGAGGCGACCCCACAGGCATCGGGGATAGATTCTGGTCAAAGATTTGGATACATGTAAGGAAACAACCAGGGATCGGGTGAAAACACGCACATATGCACATGCACAGATATGCACACACACTTTTGTCATTGAGAACCAAAGCTGAATGGTGGCATAATAAACTTTAGGGCAGAAGGATCACTTAGGAAAGGACTTTAGTGGCTTTCGGTGGATTTCACTGATAGAGGAGGTAATGGGCTTTGGAGGAGGTACAGAGAAATGAGTCTTGTCTTGCCTGGAGGTTTTTTTTAGCTTGCGGACTCCATAGGCTCTGAACTGTGGGAAGGAATCACAGCCCTGCACAAGGTCCCAACTCCACAGGTATGTGAGAGGATGGGTGGTATTGTGAATGCACCAGATGTTGTGCTCCAAATTCTAAGGTGTAAAGGCTCCAACATGTGGGCTCTGGATGGGACTGAGTTCACATACCTGGGAACCCAGGAGGTGGGGCTGGTGGTTTGGTAAGTTCCTTTTGAAGATAGCTGAGAGTGACAGGACTGGTGAAAAGAGGTAGAAGGGCCCAGGTGGTGGGCAGCATTAAGGAGGGGAAGGTCTTGGCTTCTGGAGCAGACCAAGGATAAGGAAGCAGAGAAAAGGGAACAGGTGGTAGCAGAGGAGAGATGAGTCTGTGTTTGGGAACAGGAATCTGCTGAAGGGTATGTAGCGGCTTTTCTACTGGGATTGAAGAGAATAGCTCTTTGGAATTCTGACTGTCCCTAGAACTGGTCACATCTTTCTAACTGAGGGCCACCCTTTGTGTCCAGTAGTCTCCCCAACCCTCCCCCTCCCCACAAGGCAAGGAGATAGCCAGTGTGGAGAGTTAGCCATAGCTCAAGTTCATGCTTCATAATTTGCAAAGTTCCTTCATACTGGATCATCACAAGCCCCTCTGAAAGGAGGCTGGGTCTGGGCGATTATCCCGGGAGCACAGGAGAGGAAGTGGAGGCCCAGGCAAGTGAGCAGGTGTGTCACAGCTTACACTCTTGTGGGAATAAGCTAGTGTAAGTCCCTCAAAATTTTTATTCAGTTTTGATTAAAATTAAGGTTGCAGCCAGTGAGCATAATTTTTTATAAGAACCGTGAGAGGTTGAGAAGCTCTTGGTATAAATGTTTCTAAAAATACAAAGCAATGCATAACTACAACTCTTTGTTCAGAAGTAAAGATAAGGTGAGCAAATATTTATATACTAGTTACCAAAATTTTAAAATTAATCTGTAGTTATTATGTATCTTACTATAAAATAGAGTTTCTAAATAAGTTTATTTATTAAAAAAGGCAAAGACTAGCTTTCCTATCATATTAAAAGATTTGTTCAATACTTCCAAGACCTTTGGACATGTATTGGTAACCTTAAAAAAACAATATATTCTTTAGAATGTTAGAGCATTTATTTGTTTGTTTAGAGTTGTAATTTATGATTTCTCTAGGAAGTTGATTTTATTCACCAACTTGTGATAATTAACCTGTGATCATGACCTTATTGATCAAATTATAATTAACTCAACCAGTATAAAAGATTCTCTTAGAATCAGAAATGCACCTAAGGGCTTTTCTCCTGGAAAACGTTATCTTACAAATAAAAAATGTGAGGATGTCTGATAGGTTAATTTTCAAACACAGGCAGAATCTTGATTTTTTTCATGATGCCATGGTACTTCCAACCTCTGGGCCGCAGGATGTTTGGTTTCCTCACCTTCCCCGGCTCATTCTTATTGGCCTTCAAGCTCTTGGAGGGCGTCAGTTCCTCCAGGAAGGCTTCTCTAACCTTGCTCCTGGAGGCTTTATATTCCCACAGTATTCTGGGCTTGTCTCTATCATATTGTTTAGGATCAGATCAAGTGGGCTGACCTCACTGTGAGCCCCTGAAGGACAGTGATGTTGTCTTCGCCATTTTTGCATCCTGTGTACAATATCCAATGGCCAAAATATTTATTGAAATGCAGTAGAAACAGAATTGGGACTTCCTGGTACAATGCTCTTCCCATCTCTGCCACAACTATCTCTCGGGTTTACAGCCCCTGGGGCAGGATTGTGTGTGTACATGTGTGTGTGTGTGAGAGAGAGAGAGAAAGAGAGAGAGAGCTAGAGAGAGAGAGGGCATCGATACATATGTGACCTAGCTCTGAATGCTAAAAAGTAGCACTTTGATGAGACAGATGAGCTGGACTGGGTGCTGAGAAACCCTCAGTGCCTGGTGGGATGGACCCCTCTGAATTTCAGTGTTTCACTGTAGGCCATTCTTCCCTTAACATGTCTCCACAACACCTCCATGCCATCATTTATTGAGTCCCTTCTGTGCTCCAGGGTGATTTACCTGTGTTTTAACTCTAAAGCTCTCTTCTGCTAATTAGAGGCTAGGATAACAGTAGAGCCTTAAGGAATGGAATCCACAGCCGACTTAAACATCATTCAAGCCATTCATTTCTACCTCCTCTCCCACCCAACCTACTCCCAGGGACTAATATGCCCTTCTGCTCCCTGTCCCAATCTGTCTTTTTGTGGCAATACTAATGAGGCTTTTGAGGAGGACTGGGAAGAGGAAGAGGACAGAGAGGAGGAGGAGGGGCAGCCAAGGATGTGGGTACTCTAAAAGCTGGGTCATTTATCTTGCATGTCCCTGAGTGGGTGTCCCAATTACTTAAGGTATTTTAGGTTCAAAGATCTGTCAAGACACCTTTTTCTAAAGGACCTGCCATATGCCCTATATCTGTTTCCCAGCAGGAGATAATGATGCATGGTGCATAAATCTTTGCAGAGTGCCAATTAATGCCTGGTCTGCTTCTTTGAAGTGATATGGAGAGTGATTCCTCAGGCTAGGCTCTGCTTGGAAGCCAGGGGAGGGCCTACTCCTTCAGCTACAGGAGCTCTAATCCGCTGAGAGAGACAGGGCTGGAAAAGGGCTGCTCCCTCTGGGTGACTGCCTGCGGAGCAAACATGCCCTGTCAATAGCAGGGAAGTCATGCTGGGTTTAGGTTCAAGTCATAGATACGGCCCTATAATTAAAAGCTTAATTGGCTGGCTCTGTGATTTGATGGTGAGGGTGACCAAATAATGTATTGTTCAATCTGGAACACTTTTGAAGAGAGGGCTATTAATAATTATGTTGGGAGTGCAGGTATAAATTTGGACTATCCTGGGCTAACCTGAACATAAGGCCATCCTAAGGTAGTATATTAACTTTATCAATTAATTCTGAAAAGCCCACGGAATAGGCTCACTCCACATATCAGTTTCTTTAGGGGGAGCAGGTCTCATCTGAGTGTTGTGCTTCTGCATGACATATATATTATTTTGCAGGCTGATGTTTTGAGGCAACAAAGGTTTGGATGCCAGACAGACCTGGGTTTATATCCCAATTCTGCCACTTATCTAACCCAACCTATTAGGATGACCAACCATCCCACTTTGCACAGGTCTGTTTCAGTTTTATCATGGAAATTCTTAGTCCCAGGCAGCCCAGGAAAGTTGGTCACTGTATGTGGCAATCTCATTGAGCATGGAGTGTGAAGCAGGCAACATCGGGGGCCACCTGAATAGAACAGTGATGGTGGGCTGGCACTGGAAGCATTAGAGTTATGGGGGCAACCATGAAAGGGAGAGATGGTCCACAGGGCTTTACTGGACAAGTAAAGCAATGTAGTCAGAATCAAAGCAGCATTGAGTGGCTCCAGACAATGGTCAAGAAAGGAGAGCTGGAGCAGCAGCAGGAGTGGAGGGGAAGGGCATGCACAGACAGTGGTGTAAATTTTATGTGACAATAGTCCCCTCCCCCCACTTTGAGGTCACTCATGAGACACAAAAGAGGAGGGCTGAGGTGCTGTCATTTGGCAAGGAGGGCCAATAAGCAAGTGATCAGGGACAGACAACTACAGTGGCCCACAAAGCAATGGGGCTCAAGATAAAAGTCAAGGACCCTGCATAGCCTGACAAAGAGAGGTTGTTCAGTAAAAGTGAATCTCTTCTCCTTCCCATCTTGTCCTACCCAAAAAAATGTCTTTTCTGCCTTTACTTTACAGAGACGCTGTTTTCCTCCCAAAGAACATGTTTGTATAACTGATGAAGAAAGAAACAATGCATCTATCAAAACAACCCCTCTGGGTGCAGGGAGCTGAGTGTCCTGTTTTCCTTTGAGACAAGAGTCTTCTCCTGTCCTTTCTCTATTTTCTCATGCTTTCTCTCAGCCCAGTGCCAACTGCCCAAGAGGGGCGGTGTCTCTACTGAGAAAAGAGGTGGACAATGGAGACAAGATTAGGTGGCCAGTCAGGTCTGGTGGACAAGAGGCCCTTGTCAGGAAGGGTCCAGGGTTCAAAGGCCTTTCCTCAGGGTCAGAGGAGCATATTTCAGGGTTCAGGAGCTTCCCTGAAGAAAGGGAAAGCTTCTTTCCAGGCCCCGATTGGATAATATCCTCTTGTTCCATCTTTATTTTTGGAGGGTGGGGTGGTGAGGCAGTTAACAAAAAAATCGTGCATAAAATACAAGATTCCTATATACCACCCTATTATTAACACCTTGCATTGGTGCAGAACATTTGTTACAATTGAGGAAGGCACATTTTTATAATGGTACTATTGACTACAATCCATGGATGAACAGGGTTCACTATGTTGTATGTGCATCCGTTTTTGATGTAAAAGATAGTAATAAAAAGAGAGGAAAGACAGCTAGGGAACTTTGGTGAATCCCAGGTCCTAAAACCTCTTTGTGGGTCTTTGACTTTGCATCTGCTAAATGAGAAAGCCCATACTCGATCACTGGTTCTCAACTGTTATTTGTTGTTGTTATAAACTCCTCTGAAGAGCCATTGGAAACTATGTTTTTAAAACATAATTTTAGGGGTTTCATGAACTCCTGGAAATCCATCTGAAGACCCTATTTTTAAAATCCCAGCATTAAGTGAGGCATAAATTCCTTCCATATTTCAGCTTCTCTGATTCTCCTGTAGAGAAAGGGTGGGGAAGAGGGAGGTGAGGGAGGGCTGATGATGGAAACCAGTGTCTGCAGCCAGAACCTGGAGTGTCTGGCCCTGGCAGCAGCACCACCTCCAAATGAGCTTCTGGAACATAAGAATGCAGATTGATGACAGCAATAAACCATCTTCAGATTCTCTGGGCGTGGGTACTGCAGGTGTGCAGGGGAGCCAGCATTCCCTGCCAGTTTGGGAGGAAGATCACCTCGGAGGCTGGGCCTACACCACTGTTGACAGCAGCTAAGCCGGCAGTGGGGAGACTGCCTGCCTGTAGCTGTACTATCAACTGCCTCCATCTGGGGGTCTGTGTGGTTCCTAGCAGGGTAGCATCCAGCAGCTGATATCCTGGGACTCTGTCTGACCTTGCTTGGGAAAAACTACTTGGGGGTGTGTAGGAAGATCCCTAGGCCATTCCCAGGATCATCATCACCAGGGCTGTGTTCCTAAAGGGCACAGAGTGTTTTGCTGGCTGAGCATGGGGGACAGCCAGTAAGGTGGGCTCCTGGAAAACAGAAAGTTACCCAGGGGCACATCCTCAGAGGTGGAGCTTGTTATGGTCCTGGGATGTCCATCTCGCCCCCTGAAGCCAAGGATGGGACAAGTTAGAATGGAGTCTCTGTTTCCCAACCTGCCAGATTATCAGACAGGTTTGGAAAATCCTCATAATGCTGCACCCCCAGAAGGAGGTTGCAGGGACTGAGGCTCCTTCTTCTGGAAATGTTGGAGGGTCAGGGCTCGGGTGTCAAGAGCAGACACATACCTCTCAGACATGGGGACCCACAGACAGGGACTGAGCCAGCCTCCCACAGAAAGTTCTGACACTGTTGCCATGGCAGGGCAAGGGCTTGGACAAGCCACTCAGCTTCTCTGAGCCTCAATTTCCTCATATGCCGGGTGGGACTGGTAACGTCCACCTGACAAAGTAGTAGTCAGAATGAAAAACAGATGCAAAACACTCCAAGTAGGAGCTTTAATTAACAGTAGCTCATTACCGACATGTGTCAGCTACTAAGCAAGGTCCCTGAATAGATTGGGGAGGGTGGTTATGAAAATGAGTAAGATATATTCTCACTTCTCAGTTTGTTCATAGTTTCACTATTATAAGTTAGACTCGATGAGTACTGTAATAAATGAAATCATTGTTCCCGAATTTCTCCTGTGACCCCATAATTGCTCACTTGTGGAAAGCCTTTCCAGTGACTGAAACCATCCCAGACAAAGCTATTACAGAATCATGCTTTCAATTAATGTCTCCTAACTTGGATTACAAATGTGGGTTAGAATTTCTCAGAGTCATTGCTGACTGTTTCTCAGGTAACTGGTGCTAAGGTGTATGCACAATGACATTCCTTAAGGATGGTTTTAAAAATATAGGGCTATGTGTGTAGGAGGAAACTTTTCTACCATGGGCCATTGAACCTCAGTGGGAAAAAAATCCAAGACCACAGAAGTAAAGAGCAATTAGATTTTCTTTTTTTTTCCCAGAGAAATACAAAGCTTCTACTCATTCACTTTCATAATTAGAAAGGGTCCCTTAGTAAGTTCAACAAATGAGAAACAACACCCCTTCGTTTAAATATAATCAGTTATTAATGGGAATAGGTGAAGCAGGGAGAGGTAGAGAGACAGAAAGAAATAAACCCAGAGAGTGTCTGAGATGGGAAAGAAAAGACTGACAGGGACACCTAAGGAATGGGAGATAAAGAGACAGACTCAGGTTAGTAGCAAAGATAAGTCATGGCACAAAGACAAGAGAAGAGAAATGTGTGTGTGTGTAGGGGAGAGGGGGATTAATGGAAGTAGGTGTATTGGGAGGCTGGGCAGGGGTATTCTAAGTGGTACCCTCTAAATCAGAGGTCAGCAAACTTTTTCTGTAAAGGGCCACTGGTAAATATTTTAGGCTGTGTGGCCATAGAATCTCTATTACAATTGCTTAACTCTGCCATTGTAGGGCAAAAGCAGCCATAGCAATATATAAATGAATGGGCATGTTGTGTTCCAAGATAACTTTATTTACTAAAACAGATGGCAGGCCAGATTTGGTCCAAGGGCCATAGTTTGTGACTCCTGCTCTAAACCATTCCTCTTTAAATAGGCAGTAAGTAGTGCCGTCCCTTCTATATTCTTAAGACTGGTTCTCATACAAGGATCATGTCTCCTGGGAGGTCTATTCTCCTAAGGTCCTTTCCCTTCAAGCCACAAAAGCCAGCACCACTTCTACCAGAAAGAAGGAGACACCAGGGAAGTTTTCATCCTGGGTGGGTAGTGGGGTCAGATGGGTGGCGAATCCATGTGGCCCACCCAGACCCAGGCAGCCAGCAAAGCGCAGGGCTGCAACCTGTGCCCAGGGCTCCTTCCAGCTTCCTGATGAACTCCTCTCACTAGGTGCTTCAACTCCAGCCCCTGGCCCTGTCTTGTGTCCCAGCATGTAATGATTCTGACCCCTGGCATTTCAAGAGTCAGCTGTTAAAAAAAATGTTCAATTAATGTAATCTATGGACTATGATTAACAGCAATACTGTAATATTCTTGCATCAATGCCAAAGATGTATTGTGTTAATAATAGGGGGATATGGAAAAAAATATGCCAAATGTATACTATGGACCATAGTTAGTGGTAATAGTCTGATGATATTATCTCATAATCTTTATCAAATGTTCCACAATGGTGTGGTGTTTTGGTCAAGCTGTGTTGTATGGGAATTCTATACATGAGCATGATTGCTTTGTAAGTTAACAACTTTTTAATAAAAATGTATTTTTTATTAAATACACACATACACACACACAATGTAGCCCTCTAATTCTTCCATTGTTGAGATCCTAGAAAGAGAAATAATTTGAGGCACATGGTGGATCCATCAAGGAAAGCCCTGGGAGAGAAGAGGCAGAAAGACAGCAGAAGTGGAGAAAGGAATAATGCTCTCAAGGAGTTATTTATCTCTTGGCTCTTCTTTCTGAAGGGGCTGAGGCAGACGTGGGGGTGGTGGGCAGCCTGCTTGGGGAGACTCTGAGACAGACCATATGTGGGCTGATCTCATGGTTGTCTCCAGCTCCAGCTGTCTAGGATGTTTAACATCCCCGACATTTGGATTTATGTAAGGCTGTTCCCCTGCAGAGTTCAAGGCACTTGGTGTGCTATACTGGGAAAATGTTGCGTTAATTGTTGGGAGATCTGGTTCTCCTGGATGTTTGAGGCTTGGCTAGACCAGTGTCTCTGAGGGTATTTAGAGTATCCTGTAAGTAAGCTTGCAAAAGCTGTGCCAAATAAAATTAAACCAATTTCTTTACTGCAGAACCTTTCATACCTTTTAATATGCAAATGTGCTTTGTCATAACCAGAATCAAGTGCATGCGATATTGTCAGCCAGTCTGTCCTTTACCTTCCCTTTTCCCAGTTTTAGTAGCACAACAACATCCTATTTCATCTCTCCTACTACCATATTTTATGTCTTCTTTTCTTTCTCCCACCCTCTACCAAGGGTCTCAACAAGGTCTTCTGCTCTTTTTTTTTATGGACACTGTGAGCTTATCAGTTCTCAAGGCTTACACCATGACTTTCCTGCAGATGACTTAGTTTATATTTCCAGCCTTGACCTCTTTGGCACCTATGTTTCCAACTGCTCAGAGGACATTTCCATTTATATCCTTCTATCCTTTCAGAGAAAACATGACTGAACCTAATCCATCCTATGTCCTTTTTTCTCTCCATCCTTTCTTAGGACTCGGGCCCAGGTTCTGACTGCTTTGAACCTCATGTCTGCCCTTCCCCAGGTGAGCCCCCAATTTCCAGACTTTCCAGCCCATGGCTGCTGCACTTATCCTTGATGAAATCTCTTCTATGATGCTTCTTCAAAATCCACAATGGCTTCTTTTTGCCCATGGAACTAAGTGCAAACATCATGCTTGGCTATTCTTGGTCCAGGACTCACCTCACCTGAAGCTCCTTATGGCCTCTCTGGTCCTGACTGAAATAAGACCCCTTAGTTTATCCAAATCTTAGGCCCTTCAAAGCCCATTGTAAACCCTACTCCCTTGAGAGTCTCATGTGGGCATTGCCCCTTCTCTGATCTTTCCCAGCAACATAGCACCACCACATAGCAGGACATGTCCATTGTTCACTTTAGACCTTCTGACCTCTACCTACCTATTCAGAGTATGAACTTTTGGGGAGGGTGCCATGTTCCACAGTGGATCTTTCATGTCCTCATGGGGCCTACCAAGGATGGGAACATCTTGGACATTCAGTATATATTTTGAGGATGACTGCCAATCTTAAGGTGGCTAATTGCACCTAAAGAGCAACCAGATCTCCAAAAGAGAGCAGACATCACTGACAGCATTTTGGACACAAGATACATCTGGGCAAAGTTACTACCCTGTCCCCTAAGAAGGGTAGTTTTGGGAGTCCACATGCTATTTGGGGACATGTATGGCTTCCTTATGGCTCTGACAAACTTCAGAACATGCGCTCAGATGGAGCAGACTGTTTTGTAGGCCTGGAGTGTGTCCCCCGGAGGGGCAAGGCACTGGCCTGTACTGTACTCCTGAGCAATGATGATCTTCCTTCCTTCCCTGAGTCCTGTTTTCATTGTCTGTCAACAATGATATCTGTATTAGTCAGCCAAAGGGGTGCTAATGTGAAATACCAAAAATGGGTTGGTCTTTATAAAGGGTATTTATTTGGGGTAGAAGTCCACAGATACTAGGCCATAAAGCGTTAAGTTTCTTCTCTCACCACAGTCCATTGCCACGTGTTAGAGCAAGACAGTTGCCGGCGTTTGCCAGGGTTCAGGCTTCTGGGGTTCCTCTCTTCCTGGGGCTGCGTTTCTCTCTGGGCTTAGCTCCTGTTTCCTCCACAAGGTCAGCTGCAGACGATCAGGCTAACGGCTTGCTTCTCTTCTCCTGGGTCTTCTTTCCAACGTCAAAACTGCTTCTCAAAAGACTGCTTCAATTGTCCTTTGCCTTGCCTTTCATATTCGATTCCCCACCTGCCAAGTGGTGGGGCTCAATGCCCTAATCCTAACCTAATCATGCCCAGATTAACAGATCAGTTTACAAGCATGATCCAATTATATTTTTGGAATTCATAATTACATCAAATTTGCCAACTGTTACAATATCTAAGTTTCCTTTAGCTCTAATATTCCACAGATGAGTATCAGGTAGTTCTTGCATCTGTAAAATGGGAGTAATAATAGCTTAGATATACCCAGAGTTTACTGAGTTCCAGGTACTGTTTAACATGCTTTATATAAGATAATTAATTTAATAATCCTAACAAGCTCTATTAGATAAAATCGTTTCTATACCCATTTTACAGATGAGCAAACGGAGGCATAGAAAGGCTAAATGTCTTTGCCCAAGGTCACAAAACTAGACAGTGGCAGAGCCAGGCTTTGAACCCATGCAAACTGGACTCAGAGTCTGAGCACTTACAGGATGCTGTCTCTCAAGACAACCTGGCAGGGCTGTGGTGGGAATGAATGGGGTAATGGGTTTGCAAATTACTTTTGATAGTATGTCCCTTTGGTACTTCTGTAAGCACCCCTCTGGGATGGAGTCTCACACCTGAATTCCATCTGGCAACCCCTAGCTCATTGTCCAGTACACAGCAAACTCAGTGTGTAATCAACACTGGGGTGGTAGAGTAAATCAAGGATGTGCAAGCAAACAGAGGTTTGATGAGTTCTGCCCTGGCTCCTCTCAGATTTGAATCTCTTCTCCTGGTGAGTGGTAGATGGAAGAAGACAACCTGTGCCCCTCTTATCTTTGCGAAGGAATCAGAAGCACACCCCCCAGCAGTTTATATTTACCTGCTTATGCTCTTTATCACTTTCTTGGAAAATAAAAAAACACTACCCATGTTTTCTTTTTTCTATGCCAAACACTTGAGATGGTTCAGGCAGCAGGTCTCCCTAGTGACGGGAGGTCCAAGTATGGTTTAGGGACCTGCTGGGCA
This sequence comes from Tolypeutes matacus, assembly GCA_026826555.1. Taxonomy (NCBI): domain Eukaryota; kingdom Metazoa; phylum Chordata; class Mammalia; order Cingulata; family Chlamyphoridae; genus Tolypeutes; species Tolypeutes matacus. Next base: position 98,567,367 of record JAKSZT010053887.1, read on the forward strand.
TAAGAACATGCTATTGTACAGTTGGCCCTAGCAGCAAGAGAGGACACTGTCCTTGGGAAGAACTCCAATGATGGCCCTTGCAACTCCAAGATTGCCATGAGAAGCCCATTCCTGAGCTGGCACACTCAGTTTCAGATCTTATTCTGGCCAAAGGAGTGCTTTTTGTACAACTAAGGAAGCCATGGGGAATTCAGTGGGGAATTTGAATATCTTTATTTAGTGCTTCTCTCTGTGTTGGTTTCTCCATCTGCTCTTTGTGATCAGTGATGTCCTTGAAGGTGATGTTCTTTTCGGCCAATGGCCTGGCCCCAAGGGCACTGGTGGAACCTCCCTCTAAGGAAAGGGAGAAAAGCAGCTGGAAATTTTTACAGGAGGGGGGTCAGCTTAGCTGGCCCCTTCCTGGGGTTTAAGACCTGTTGCTGTGATATTACAGCTCAATGTGAATTTTCACCATCATTGGACAAGAAAGGACTCTCCTTGCTGATATGGCTGGGTGGGGCACAGACTTTCAGCTCTGCCATCCAGGATACACTCTATGTTGCCCATGGCCAGAGTAAACCTATATGTCAAGATGTACAGGACCAGAATTCAGAGTTTATATCACAGCCTCGATTTCCTCATTTCTCATTCCTTAATCCTCTTGTAAGGCAACTGCACTAGAAGGCTACCTATGACCATCTAACTGTTGGCACCCTTGACTCCTCACTCTAGACCCTGATAATCATCTGCTCAATATCCATGCTCTTCCTTTTCCTTATTAGCAGATTCTCAATTAGTGAAGAGCAG